>CM062818.1:233933685-234430744 GCA_031772625.1 Pinus tabuliformis
TCAATTTTTGCTGGTTTGGGTCCTCCTGCAAATTGATCGATTTACCCATAGACATTCTTCTATTAGGACGCCAAATCGTAACTTCATCACACACCTGTAATCCCTCTATCTTGTAAAACTATCTTTGTGCGTACCCTACCATCATGGAGGCATAGCACGTAGCGCCAAATCCAGTGCTTGAAACCAGTGGTCCTTAGGGAATTCACACTCAAATTCATCCATAAATAGATCTACGTTAGTTAAGCCATCATAAGAAGGTAATTCTATTATTAATATTGGTATGGAAACTGTTGAACTATAATATAGACCTTGTAGCACTCCTTTAAGCTAGGAGATGTTAAAGGATAGAAATTGAGTGGGACCCAAATTCATTTATGAAATGGAAGAGAAATTATTTTTACGAAATGGAAGAGAAAGTATTTTTAATTAAGAAAATATTAAAGGAAACTCAATATTTTCAAAAGAATTGCATATAAGAAACCATAGATATGAAGTTAATCTAAGAGTTAAACCTAGGAAAAGCTCCAAAAGATCCAAACCTTCCCCTTGATTTGTGGGGACACTTGAAATCTTCAACAAGATAAACTTATCATCTTGTTTCACCACTAGTATGGCATATGTACATTTTTTTTCAGACATTGTATCCCTAATCTAACTCACATTTCAAAGTAGAAACAACTAAATCATTTCCATGTTAGCAACAAAGTAAATCAAAAACAAAATCATCACACCCACATGCTAAGATACCATCTAATAAACAAAATCTTTATAGTCCAAGTTTTGCCACTTAAAAATCTGCAATAGTTATGCACTTGAGGTATCTCCTCTTGTATAGTAAATGAGTATTATATATTTTTGTTATCTTATTTCTGATTCAAAAATATTTAAATAGTATAGTGAATGAGTATTATATATTTTTGTTATTTTATTTCGAATTCAAAGATATTTAAATAGGATACAATCTGAATATTTTGTCGATTAAATGAAAAAAATAGATTTTGTTATTATTTTTTTCGAATTAAAAATTAATTAGAAATGTTTTGTGAGAAAGAGTTAAATTAACCAGAAGTGGGGGGATTTTTGAGAGAAGTTTAGTATTTTGCATTAGGTTAATATTTTTACACCATGGCCTATTATTTTAATATTTCTATTAATAAATATGAAATATGGCCGCAATGACAACTGCAATCTACCCCATTCACTCATTATTGGAGAGAATATGCAAGTTGACACATTATTCCCGAAATGGGATTCCTCAGTTGCAGTTGTTGTTTATGAATCGTGTTAAGGTGTACAAAATTGCCACTAAATTCTACTATTCATTTTCTTCTTTTATAAGCATTTTATGGTAAATTGAGGTAAATTTCCTACAAGAGCTACAAACATTTGTCACTATGCACAAATCTCGTCTTTTAGATAATTATTAGAGGAATAAAATTTCTCTTCCATGGACAGACCTTTAAAAGAAACATTTGAATGTATGTGTGTACCTG
Organism: Pinus tabuliformis; assembly: GCA_031772625.1. Classification (NCBI taxonomy): domain Eukaryota; kingdom Viridiplantae; phylum Streptophyta; class Pinopsida; order Pinales; family Pinaceae; genus Pinus; species Pinus tabuliformis. The sequence goes on from CM062818.1 coordinate 233,935,179, forward strand.
AATCTTAGAAGTTGCAAATAAGAAGAGATAAAATTGGGGAAAGAGGAAAACCAGCTTGTAATTCTTCAACCAAGTATTTTATTATTTTTTATTACCAGGTTTGTAATTAATAAAAAATAAATAAAAATCAACACAAGATTCCGTTCGAGCTTGATAAGCCCAGAGCCTAATATATCTATCTATATATATATATATATATATATATATATATATATATATATATATATATATATATATATATATATATATATATATATATATATATATATATATATATATATATATATATATATATATATATATATTGTAGTGTTATATATATATATATACATAGTGTTTTAATTAATACATATTCATGATTAACATTCATCATCAACATTTTGGTATAGTTGTAATTTGTATCCATTATATATTATATAATTTTTTTTTTAAATCTACGGCACAAATTGAAATTTTCATTGTTTATTAAAAAATTAATTATTTTAATATTTTTGTAAACAAATATTTTAATAATTTTATTATCCGAATATTATTTTTAAATTGATTCTTTCTACATGCATGGAACTAATTCCAAAGTATCAGTTGGAATTCGAATGATGATTCAAATAATGCTCTGAATAGAAGATTAATCCACATCAGCACGTAGTTCCACATCAGCATAATTAACTCAAATTATACTCCACATCATCAAGAGTTGCATTGGACGATAGTTTATGCATTCGAATACGAATGCACGAAATAAATTCAAATGGTGACTCAAAGTATGCTCTCAATTAACTCAAATTATATGGTACTTTCTGTGCTTGAGGTGGTAGCGCATGCATGCATGATGATGATTCAATTCGAATATGCATGATGATTCAAATTATGATTCAAAGTATGCTCTGAATAGAAGGTTAATTCCACCCACAGCACGTACTTCCACAATAAGTTGGAATTGCACTCGATGTTGAAATTATAATTTCAACTGCTGTGAACAGTTAAACAGCAGCAGCTACTTTACTTAATAAAGGCCACCACCATTACTGTCTTTTCACCCTTTAATTGTTTTTTTTTTTCCCGAAGGAGGAAGATCAGATCCACCACTATGCCATTACTTCTAAACAACCGCATTAAAGAGAAAAATGGCCAAAAGTGAAAAGAACCAGCCTCGAGCCGTCACAGCATTTATCAGCCATGGGTTTCAACACCACAGACTCAAGAAATACAACAAAAGATCAGATTTGTATATCATGAGCAGCAGATTGTAGTAGAGACTTCATCAGCGAGTTAAAGCGGTTGATGGATAAGTTATGACCGCTTCCTGCACTGGAAAAGGCAGAAAATGTAATGCACTATAAAATGCACACACAGCAGTGTAAAAAATATAGAGAGTTTTCTTTGTAATGCACAACAGTGCAGAATTTTTTTTTTTAATACGCAGCAGCGCGTATGAAAGAATGAAAAATTTACACATAGCAGTGTAAAATTTTTCAAGAAAGAAACAGAGTGTTACAGCAGCATTAATTTTGAGCAGAAACAGAGTGTTTTGTAGATGCACAGGAGTGCAGACACACCAGTGCAAAGTGCAGACACAGCAGTGCAAAAACAGTGTGTTGATTTTCAGAGGAGACAAAGTATTTTGCTTTCTGTAATGTATAGCAGTGTAGACACAGTAATGTAATTTTTCTTTACAGCGTGAAGTTTTTTGAAGTTTTTGAACTGTCTTTAAAGCAGCCTTGTAGTAATCCCTCTGTTAGAGGAAGTATCGTTAATGAATACAAAGTCCCTTTTGTTGTGCGTTGTTGAAACTTTGTTATCAGAAAAAAAAAAAATTTGTTACGAGGCGTCAAAACAGAGCGTTGCTGAAACACCGTTACTGAAACACTGCATTCAACAATTGACGAAACTGCGTTGCTGAAACACCATATTCCGCAAACGATTTTTTTTTTTCGCTATGTTAAAACAGAGTATTGTTCTGTTTTGTTCAGAATTATCAGAAATTCCCAACATGGTATAAGAGCTTGTCCAAGCTCTTTGAAGAAGTCAAAGAAGCTAAAGGAAGGTTTCTTGCTGCAGCAAATTATCCAGCAGAGTGAAAACGCTGTCAAGGTATTTTTCAGATTAGTTTTTTTTTGTGTAGTTGTTGAAGAAAATTAAGTAATTTTTAATACACAGTCAAGTATTGCAAGAATGGCCAGCACCAGCACTAGCGTGGGTATGTTTAATACCAAACTCTCACAGTTCAATGGGAAAAACTATGACTACTGGGCAATAACCATGAGAGCCCTGTTTTCCTCACAAGATTTATGGGAACTTGTTGAATATGAATTTGAAGAGCCAGCAAATGAAGATGAGTTTAATGGATTAACTCAGGCAGAGAAAGAGTTGTTGAAGAGCAATAAGAAGAAGGATTCAAAAGCCCTTGTATTTTTATATCAAGCAATGCATGAGAGTGTGTTTCCAAGGATAGCAGCAGCCAAGACATCCAGAGAAGCATGGCAAACTCTCAAGACAGCCCATCAAGGCATGGAGAGAGTGAAGACAGCAAAACTACAGTTGTTGAGGAAAGATTTTGAGAACCTGCGCATGAAGGAGTCAGACAATATTGACTCATTCTTCACACAAGCAATTGGTCTGGTCACACACATAAGGTCTCATGGAGAAATTCTTGAATAAAGGAGGATTGTGGAGAAACTATTGAGGTGCCTACCCTCAAAGTTTGATGTGATTGTCACCACCATAAAAGAGACAAAGGATCTCTCAAATTTTTCAATTGATGAACTTCATGCATCACTGATAACACATGAGCAGAGGTTGAGTAGAAATGAAAACTCATCTCTAGAGCAAGCCTTCAAGACCCAGATGTCATTTGGAAGAGGAAGAGGCCAAGGCAGAGGAAACAAAAGAGGAAGAGGTAGAAGCCAATACAGAGGTGGAAGAAACAGTTCAGCAAACGTTCAAGGAAGAGGCAGCAATCCAAATCAGAACCAAGGCCATGGCAGCAGCCAACAAAGTCGACAACATCATGCTCAAGGACAAAGGTATGAAAAATCCAATGTCCAATGTTATTACTGTAAAAAATATGGGCACTATGCAAATGAATGTAGGAAGAAGCAGCATGATATGAGTAATAGATCTAGTGCAAATATCACTAAAGAAAATATCAGCCAAGATAATGTGTTGTTAGTTTGTAATATGGCTGAAACAAACAGTGAAGATATATGGTTTCTAGATTCTGGTTGCAGCAACCATATGACAGGAAACATAGCCCTGTTTTTTGCTTTAGATCAGAGTGTGCAGTCACAAGTCACACTTGGGACTGATAATAAAATTTCTGTTATGGGAAAAGGAGAAGTTAAAATATTTACAAAGAAAGGTGAAAAGAAAACCATAGCAGATGTCTATTATGTTCCTGGAATGAAGTGTAACCTCTTGAGTATTTGACAGCTTGTTCAAAAGGGTTACAATGTTTTCTTTGAGAATGATGTATGCACCATCATGGATAGAAAACCCAACAAAATATGTATTTCTGAAGTGAAGATGACGAGGAACAGGATGTTCCCTCTCAGAATAAGGGCAGATTTGAAAAATAAAGAAGTAATTGCAGCAGTGACACAAGAGGCTCTCCAAAGCGTACCAAAGGATGAAAATTGGTTGTGGCATTTGAGATTTGGACATCTCAACTTTGGAGGTCTTAATTTGTTGAGTAGAAATGGAATGGTAAGAGGATTACCATTGATAGAGAAACCGGACAGCATTTGTGAAGGTTGTATCTTGGGGAAACAACACAGAGAAAGTTTTCCATCAGGGAAAAGCATAAGGGAAAAAGCACCCTTAGAGATTGTCCACTCAGATTTATGTGGACCGATGCAAACCCCATCATTAGCAGGCAGCCAATATTTTCTAACATTTATTGATGACTTTACCAGAAAGACTTGGGTTTATTTCCTGAAGAACAAAAGTGAAGTGTTTGAAAATTTTCAAAATTTCAAAGCACTTGTAGAAAATCAAAGTGGGCTGCGTATCAAGGTTTTGAGAACTAACAGAGGAGGTGAGTATATCTCCAGAGAATTTTTACGTTTTTGCAGAGAAAATGGAATTCATAAGCAATTTACAGCAAGGTACACCCCGCAGCAAAATGGAGTTGCTGAAAGGAAGAACAGAACAATCATGGATATGGCGAGGAGCATGTTGAAGGCAAAGCATTTGCCAAATGATTATTGGGCTGAAGCTATACACTATGTAGTATATATTTTGAATAGGTTCCCTACAAAAGTAGTGATGAACAAAGTGTCGGAAGAAGCATGGAGTGGGAGAAAGCAAGGAGTCACCCACATGAAATTTTTTGGTTGTGTGGCTTATGCACACATTCCAGATCAGCTAAGGAAGAAATTGGACAGCAAAGGGGAGAAATGTATTTTCATTGGATACAGTGAGGAATCCAAAGCTTACAGGTTGTATATCCCATCCGCCAAGAAGTTTCTTGTGAGCACAGATGTTCAATTCATTGAGGAGGAAGCTTGGGATGGAAGCATAGAGAAAACAGTGAATGTTAAAAATTGTTTGTCTCATGATGAAGATGATGAGGAGATGGTTGAAACACCCCAAACAACAGCACCAACACAAGGACAGCAAGAGACACCCTTGAGGAGAAATGAAAGTGCTTCTCCAAGCACACCACAAGGAGGAAATTCAAGTTCTTCTTCAAGCACTTGCACACCAAATGAAAGAGGTAAGAAATTCAGAAATTTAAGTGACATTTATGATGAAGGAATGAATTCTTTGTTTTCTTTGTATTGTCATGTTGATGACCCTGTTCATTTCGAAGATGCAATTAAAGATAAGAAATGGATAAAAGCTATGGATGAGGAGATGAATGCCATAGAAAGAAACAAGACATGGGATTTAGTTGAGCTACCAAAAGGTAAAGAAGTCATTGGAGTTAAATGGGTCTACAAGACCAAGAGTAATGTTGAAGGCAAGATAGAAAGGCACAAAGCAAGACTTGTTGTCAAGGGATACAAGCAGGAGTATGGGAGAGATTATGAGGAGACTTTCACACCGGTTGCAAGAATGGAAACCATGAGAGAAGTGATGTCCATGGCAACACAAAACAAATGGAAAGTTTACCAAATGGACGTGAAGTCAGCATTCTTGAATGGAGTGTTAATGGAAGAGGTTTATGTTGAGCAACCTCTAGGCTATGAGAAGAAAGGTCAAGAGAACAAAGTTTGCAGATTGAAGAAAGCTCTTTATGGGCTGAAGCAAGCGCCAAGAGCGTGGTACAGTAGGATAGATTCCTATCTACTGGAGAACGGATTTGGGAATTGTGAGGGAGAACCCACCGTTTACATCAAAGAAAAGGACATAAAATTTTAATTGTTGTGTTATATGTTGATGATGTTATTTTCACAGGTAATGATGACTACCTCATTGAAAATTTCAAATAAATCATGAAAGAAGAATTTGAGATGACTAACATGGGTTTGCTGAGATACTTCTTAGGAATAGAAGTAGATCAAAATAAAAATGGAATTTTTATTTCACAAGCAAAATATGTAAATGAAGTTTTGGGAAGATTTAACATGCAGGATAGCAAGGCAGCAATCACTCCCACAGTGATGGGATTAAAACTCAGCAAAGAGGACAGCAGCAAGGATTTTGACCCTAGCGTGTACAAGAGCATAGTTGGTAGCCTTATGTATTTAACTACAACTAGGCCAGACATAATGCATGCTGTTAGTTTAATTTCCAGATTTATGGAGAGGCCAAAAGAAACACATTGGCAGGCAGCAAAGAGAATTCTGAGGTATGTTAAAGGTACAAAAAGGTATGCCATTTTTTATACTGTTTCAGAATGTTCAGATTTAGTTGGATACATAGATAGTGATTGGGCTAGAAGTGTAGATGACCGGAAAAACACATCTGGTTACGTGTTTCACATAGGTTCAGGAGCCATTTCATGGGCTTCCAAGAAATAGCCAATTGTGGCTTTGTCTACAGCAGAAGCAGAGTATGTGGCAGCTACAGCAGTAGCGTGTCAAGCGGTTTGGATGAGGAGAATGTTAAGAAGTCTATGCCAAGAGCAAGCAACAACAATGGTTATTTTTTGTGACAATAGCTCAGCTATAAGAAATATATTTAAAATAAATGAAATTTTGTTATTTCCAACTTTAAGAAAAAGATGAAATAATTAAAATTTAAAATATTTAATATACATATATATTTCTATAATTCAATTTATGGGTTAGGGTGAAAATAACTAAAACAATGTATTTTTAAATTTAATTAGATAACTTTTATTTGAATAAAGAGTATGATTTTATATATATGAAGTTTAAATTTTATTAAATAACCAAATTTTAGTAAGAAGTACATTCTACTTTCATATATATATAAGTTTTAATTTTTTTTTTTAAATATCTTTTAAGGTTTTCAAAGGTGTGGAATAATAAGAATTTTTAAAACTTTCTGATGCAAGTTTATTGGTCTCATAAAGACAAGAGTGGAATCTTACATTAAGAAACACTATGACTTATTTGAATTATAAAGTTTATTGAATTAGTGATTATGTTTTAGATTTATTTTAATTTTAGCAAATTAGATTAATAACTATGATTAAACTAAAAGCTTCACCCAATTTTTAAAACACATCTTTCATAATGTATATGTCATGGAAAATAAACTAATTATGAATACCACATTTATTAGCAAAATTCACATATAATAATAGCTAGCAAAGACATATTGGCTTGCAATTTTTGAATCATTTAGATAAACATTTTAGCACTCTCTTAAGGAGGGAGATGTTGGTATGGGAACCAGACGTGTAGCACTCCCTTAAGCTAGGAGACATTAAGGGATAGAAATTGAGTGGGACCCAAATTCGTTTACTAAATGGAATAGAAAGTATTTTTAATTAAGCAAAGATTAAAGGAAATTCAAAATTTTCAAAAGAATTGCATATAAGAAACCATAGTTATGAAGTGAATGATCATGCCTTTCTAAGAGTTAAAGCTAGGAAAAGATCCAAAAAGATCCAAACTTTCCCCTTGATTTGTGAGGATACTTGAAACCCAAATTCGTTTACGAAATGGAATAGAAAGTATTTTTAATTAAGCAAAGATTAAAGGAAATTCAAAATTTTCAAAAGAATTGCATATAAGAAACCATAGCTATGAAGTGAATGATCATGCCTTTCTAAGATTTAAAGCTAGGAAAAGCTCCAAAAAGGTCCAAACTTTCCCCTTGATTTGTGAGGATACTTGAAATCTTCAACAAGATAAATTTATCATCTTGCTTCACCACTAGTATGGCATATGTACATTTGGTTTTAGACACTGTATCCCTAATGTAACTCACATTTCGAATTAGAGACAACTAAATCATTTCCAAGCTAGCAACAAAGGAAATAAAAAAAAAATAAAAATAAAAAATAAAAAATCAGCACACCCACATGCTAAGATACCATCTAATAAACAAAATATATTCCAAGTTTTCCCACTTAAAAATATGAAATAGTTATGCACTTGAGGTATTTGTTCTTGTATAGTAAATGAGTATTATATATTTTTGCTATTTTATTTCGAATTCAAAGATATTTAAATAGGATACAATCTCAATATTTTGTAGAGTAAATGAAAAAAATAGATTTTGTTGTTATTTTTTTTGAACTAAAAATTAATTATAAATGTTTTGTGAGAAAGAGATCAATAACCAGAAGTTGCGGGATTTTAAACAATGGACAATAGTTTTAATATTTCTTTTAATACATCTGAAATATGGTTGCAACTGCAATCTGCCCCATTCATTCATTATTGGATAGAATATACAGATTGACACTTATTATTCCCCTTCTACTACACTAACCCATCCTTTTTCCCATGAAAACTTGATAGAAGCTTATCAAAAACTAGACTTTACTAAAAGATCCCAGACCCTTCAACTATTTATAGTCCTCTGCCAAAAGGTAATCCTCCTTATGATTCATCCATTTTTCCTGATAGGACCAAGCAAATTACCACTATTTTGTCCTATTTGATTGGTTATAACTCTAATCAATCTATCAATGAAGCCATCCTTGGTTTCTTATCCATGTTTTCTACTCATTCTAAACCCACTATTATTTATGATTTTAATAATTTCATTGTTGAAGCCATACATGAGCAATTTGTCAAGTTCAATACTGAAGAAGTATTCAAGTATGCTTCAGTACTTGTTTACCTTTTTATATGTTTTCACGGGGACAAATTCCCATTTTATTTACAAAAGTTAGTTGAGGAAGGAAATCAACAATCAATGATATTCTGGACTTCAATGGGGATGAATGAAAAATAAAAGTTTACATATAAAACATTCATAGAACTGTTTATTCATCGAACTATCAGTCTTATCAGTAGCACTCCAGTACCAAGGATCAGTGAGGAGATTATTAAAGAATTATAGTTGGTTGATCAAGCTACAACAGGAGATTGGTATTGTTACCAAAACTTCATAGAGATCACATTTTATGGTTGTGAGCTTCCACCCTACAAACTTCCCAAGTACCTCCCTATCAGAATCTTTGCACTAGAATACTTAAGGCAGAGGTTAAATGCAGATGAAGTACACTTTTGGCTGCCAAGAATAAATCACAATTCAAGCTGGAGCCCAAGTTGGTCCATTCATCTGTAACACCAGGGCAACATGATAGGAAGTAGACAAATTACTAAAGTAGATGAAGTTTGGTCTAAGTTTCACTTGGTCTTATGACCCATTGGGAGTGATTTCCAAACTTAGGGTGGAGAATAAATTTACACCAAATCATCACACAGGTAGGTTTAAGATAGAAAAGTATAAAAATTAGTTGGAATGGAGAGAGAATACCATCCAAGAGGCTCAAGAACATCAATTTCTACATCTAATGTGCAAACTCCACTTGCACAAGAAAATACAACCACGAGAGGGAGGGAAGAACAATATTCACCTACAACTAAAGAAACAAGTTAGGGCTTTAGGGTTGTACACAGGAAAGCAAGACCTAGGATCTTTGAAATTGTTGGTGCCACAAATGAACCTCATAAGACATCATTTGATCGATTGGGGGTTCCAAAGATGGCTATGAGCTTGAGGAATTAGACATAAGTTATAGAGCTGCAACTATATTGGAGGTAAAAAAGATCATCACCAAGAAAATTCTCACCCTTCAGCTACAGGAAAAGTGTAGAAATGTCGATACCATAGTTCAGAGGTTTTTCAACAGAATAGAACCCTTGACCAACAATGGTTTACCCTCTATGCTTGTAATTAATGATAAGTTGATGCCAATTGAGGATTATGTTTAGAAGCTAACAGAGGTGGGCAAACCTGCAACTTCAGTTTCAAACATTACAAGTTCAACAAAACTGGCACTGAAAGTAAATATGCTCAAGGATACATTCTTTATTTTGAATGAAATGAGACACATATTTTAAGTAAAGCCAACTTTTACTAAATATACATAGATGGATGAAGTTTACAGGAGGGTAACCAAGATTTCTATCCCAGACAAGAAATGCTAGGAAGAATCAACAGATTTACATGACTAAAGGGTGATCTAACAACATTCAGTTTTTGGAGTTATAGTCAGCTAGCTTCAACAATTTTCAGTTCTTTTAGTAACAGCCATCAACAACTTGACATCGAAATAGTGCCAAATCAACTAGAAGTTTTTATGTTTTATTTTGTAATAATCCATTTTTTTTAAAACAATTTAGGATATTTTATTAGTTCTATTGTTGTATAAATAACTCTCTTTACAAGTTATTAAGGGTTTCAGCCTTGAAGAAGCATTTTAAAGCATTTGATGTACTTGACTTTTCTAGATCATTAATATAAAAGAAAAGGATTCTGAATTCTGATTTACACAGTTGTGTGTTTCCTATAAGTTTTTCCAGTATTATTTATTATGCTTTTCTTCATATTCTTATGTCTTACAAATATAACTAAGTAGGAATAACTGGGTTTCAATCTACTCCCATAAGCTTCTGAAGTGATAATCTGCAAAGAGAATGAATTAATGAACTATTTGTTTAATTAATTCCCTCTAAATAAATAAATCATCAACATCTTTTGTAAGCTTAAGCATATTTTGTTAAACCTTAGGAACATGGTTTAAAGGTTTTCATACTTATGATTATTTAATTTTCAATCTGAAAACTATGATAACCATATCATTTCTCTATTTCTGCTCACCACCATACAAGTTATATCATTGTGTGAATTTTAATAGAAACCCTCTATTTTAATATTAATATTATTCAAAATGTTAGGCATTACAGTCTTACATTTGTTTCATACATTGGTCCTCCAAATTAAAACAAAACCCCTAAAACAATTATCTTAGATGCCCTGGCATGATAGCTGACCATTATCATGTCAGAGATACAACATCAAAACCAACAGAAGATCATCCCTATGGGAAGATTGTATGGTGTCACAGTTGATATTGATGGTCCAAGTGCATTACTGAACTTTGAGGTTGTAGAGATTGTTGATGACAATAATCGTTACCCCACGTTCCTAGGAATTGATTGGGTTATTGACATGAATGGGGTTATTAACCTAAAGAAAAGGACTATGAAATTCAAAAAGAAGTTGCTAAGGGTTGTAGTGCCATTAGATCTTGTGGAAGGGGCACACTATATTTAACTAGTCCGCCACTATGAGGAAAGCGATGATGAGCTAGATCAGATCTACAAAATAACTACGCGAGCTCACGATTGGGTCAATCCGATGGCATATGGAAGGATTGTATGGGAATCGGAAAGCTCCTGCGCCTATAATTCAAACCAAGAATTAAAGCATTAGCAGAATCGTCTACATGAATTTTCGACCTTGTGATGCAATACGATGACAAAATCGTTGCGTTGTGTTTTTTCGGAGGTAAGAAAATTACCTTATTATCATGGCTTAACTTAAGTAGTTCTATTTCTAGATGAATATGAGTGTGAAGTCCCTGAGGACCATAGGATTCAAGCGCTAGATTTGGTGCTATGTGCTATGCTTGCACGATGGTCGGGTACGCACAAAGATACTTTTGTAGGATGGAGGGATTACAAGCGCGTGATGAAGTTACGGTTTGGGCATCCTAATACAAGAATGTCTATGGGGAAATTTATTAATTTGCAGCAGGATCCGAACCTGCAACAATTGAACACATAATTAAGGGAGATGTAGCGCCAATATGATGTAGTCAGGGAGACTGCAGACACCTTAGCACCAGTGTAGTCCCTTGCCAAGTTACAGGAAGGAAAGTAGCTACTGGAACAAGTATAGGAAGCATAGAAGAAAGAGGCCTTGCTAATGGCCAGGTTGCAGCCTTGGTTGGAGGAGGCTTATCAGATCACGCTCTCCATTCAAGATAATCTTAAGAGACTATAGTAGACGTAGCTGACGATGAGGCTGGAAGTAGAAGGACCAACCACTAAAAATTTGGTCAAGGAGGTTCGATAGGTGGCAGCACAGAGCACTGTTGCAATGTCATTGATCTAGGTGGAGCTAGGGGATATTCGCAATAAGATCGCGACACTATTAGAGTGACTTGAGGTTGAGTCATGATCTTTCTGTTGAGGGCCTATTGGGATGGGGTCCCCTGGGTTAGTTTGGGGTTAGATAACCCAAATTTTGGTACAATTTTTTAAGACAATGTAAAGTCTCCGCAATTTCTAGATGCGGAGTGCATAGAGGAATAGGAGTCAAAGAGGCTTAGCCCCCTGTTTTGGATATTTTTTATATTCACCCATGGTCTGCATACCATGTGATTGTATGGAAAAGTCTATAAATAGTCAAGTCTTAGCGAGTCTAAGAGGTAACTAACTAAGGAAGAATTTGGAGAACAAGGAGAAGTGGGATAGGGCATTAGGTTAAGGAAGGAGGTTCTGCTTCTTGTGTGTAGGTAGAAAGATAGGATCCATCGGTGAGTGCACAGAGGCATAGGTAGAGTCTATAGCTAAGTGTGCGGAACCTTGTAGCTATGTGCGCAAGTTAATTTGAGTCTGTAATCGGTGAATTGAGATCCATAAAGACAAGTTTCTAAAGAATTATTGAGTATTTATGTTCATGTCTATTTATGTTATATGTTGTTGATGAATGGCTTGTTCTATGAAATATTGATTGAATGCTACGTGGTCCTCTTGAATAAGTCTTAATAATGTAAGTAATGCATGTTTAACACTTTTGTGAAGATTTAGGTAATTTATCTTATGTGTTCTAATGAATTAAGCATATGTGGACGAAATCCAATTTATGATTACTCTTTGTTGCGCTTAAGTAGATAAATTAGCTGTTAAAGGTATGCAAGGACTGATCATGGACCTACGTGAAGGCTTGAAAGCCGCTTTAACTGAGCTGCAGTAACATGCCCTAGCAGTGTATTCATATTTGTGGAGGTAGATCCAAGGCGTTGAAAGACATCACACTAGTCTCTGGATGTAGAAACTTCGTTCTTGCATCCCCCCATACTGATTCGGGTGAGACTGCAGCCTACACTATGCGGGTTGTTGCCGAAAGGGCCAACAGCGTAGGGTTTCGCTGGTTTTTGCAACTAAGCCAACATGTGTCACACTTCAAGTTCTTTGGATCATCATTTTACTATAATTTTGCAATGAATCAAGGAAAAATCTAGAACAACCAACAGAGTTGGGCATATTTGTGGGGTAGACTGATACACCTCACAACTATCAAGTGTACTTGATATCTCTCAGGATAAAATATGTTCGTAGAGATGTGAATTTCGATGAAGAGAAGGAAATGAGGTGTTCCCTTTAGAGGGAGCTTTATTTTCATTCAGATGAGGAGATTTTGGCTCCAAACAAAGAACCATATCCTAAGAATACCTATTCATTCTTACCACTCTCAAAGTAACTAGGCCTTGCAAAGATATCCTCTGATGGGTCCTGGGACAATCTCCTGAAAGAACTGGCGACATCTTCGTGCAGTCGAAAAATCAGCTATGGTAATGGAAATGAGGCTCAAGTGTTTCTCGCACCATCACCTATAGGGAAATGATTCCGTAGATTTTGGCCATTAAAGTACCTGTGTCCCACATGAGCATTCAAGAATTTAGTTTCTTGGTATTCAATTACCAGTATTGAGCATTAGATGGGTCAAGTAGCCCCAAAGAGTACTGCACACACTGGACCTAAGCCGAACCCCCTCTGTATCGGGTCTCTACCATGCTCGGGTATTCTTTTCCATGGGATGATTGAAGGATTTTAAGCTCCCTAAAATGGCTACTACTATGTTTCAAATTTGTAACACGACCGTGGTGTCTTATGGGATACCTACCCCCAATGGTCCTAACCTGACCTATAAATGTTTTGATGGCCCTTGTGGGGAATTTAGTTGGTTCAAGATATGGTTGCTTTTAAGGGTCTTACTTTTCTTTAGGGTGTGAAATGCAAGCTAAAATAAACTAAGCATCAAAATCTCTGGAAACCGGATGCTTTATAATATGAATTTTATATAAGCTTAGTATCTGACGTATAATTGTGTGCAAGCGATGAAGTGAGAATGTAAAGTGTGAGAATATGTGGATATTTGGTGATCTGTTCAAACATTCCCCTACTTATACTATATTTCAATTGTTCCTTGCATGAAAAATAAGCGATATGCAGATAATGGGCCGCTTACTCCTTTTCCTTTTGCACTATGTTAATTTCAAAATAGGTAGATGAGAATTCAAATGCTTTAAGAAATTTTTCATATGCAAGCCCAAGTTCGTCTAACATACACAATTGAAGCAGAGATTAGTTAATTTCCTTAATAAAACTTGCTCCTAGTCCCATAGAATTAAAGAAATGAATTCTTTGGTTAGTAAGAATATTTGTGGATAATTGGCCACTTACTGTTTTGTTAATTAAGTTATGTGAAGGTTGTGAATAAAAATAAAAGACAATCTAATTTCTCTACTAATTGTGATTAGTAAAGAAACTACGAAACCTAAACTGACTATAAAAAAATTGCAGTGGTGAAGGAAATTTACTAGTGGTTGCCCATCACTTGCAAAATGTGAAATTACAAGGTATTTTTATCTTTTTGGAAAACTGCATGCCTTTCACAGTACACAAACTTGCCGATGCATCTGTGAGAGGAAAATCCATGAATTGTGCATCTATTTGAGCATAAGTCATGCGGTCACTGGAAATTGTAAATTAACAGGTTTTTCGGCCCACCATAGGTTCACAAGGTCCTACAAAACTTCCATATAGGTATTAAACACTTTGTAGGCCGACTATGTAGAGAGAATATCTACAAAAACAACCTTTATATTACAGAAAAGAAAATTGTATGGTCACCATTTCTGTGGTAGTGTTTTTTTGTGGAAATGATGTACCAAAGGACACCAACTTAAAATTTGGTTATTTCCTGTAAAGGAGCACAAACATAGCTGATGTTTCTATTGAAGAGACTTAATTAAACAAAGCATTGCAAATAGGGAAAACAAACATGAACTAAAACAAAGAGATAAATACACAAACAATGCTGCCGCACCCATTTTAAATTATTCAAAAACTTCCATTACTGCGCATTTGATTTTGAATTTGAATCTCTATTCTGTTTGTGCCCAAAATATACATGAACCAGAAAGATGCAGTGATGGGAACGTCATGAGCCAGAGTTTACAACAGTCAGGAAAGAATCATTTCGAAATGGCAGATTAATTGTACTGACCCTCTCCATCATTCACACAGCGATCGCAGTTGCTGCGTTCAGTGGGAAGATATGTGCACACAACAGTGTGCACACCCATAATTTAGAGAAGAAGCCTCTAGAAGGATTGAGAAAGAGAGCGTGGTCTGGACCTAGAAGAAACGAGCGTCAAAACTGGTGCAGAGGAGGTGAAGTACCACCATGTCAGAGCGACAACGGGAGGCTACGCACCGCTGTGCAAAGAGCGTTGCCGATGAGGAAGCGACGATCTAGTCAAGCAGGTGACGTAAAAGGTTTAGGCGCCATGAGACACCTCTGCAATATCTCATGCCTCCCATCACACAAGATCCATCACTCTTTCTGCACCACCCCCTTTGAAGTATTGCAACGCCACAGAAGAAGGAGCGAGGCAAAACAATATGCTATCGCCTCTATCACGGATTCAAGGTTAGTCCATGAGATTATAGTCACTTTCTATGTATTTGTGAAAGGTCAGCAAGGAAGAAGAGTTACAGTGAATGACAAGGATAAAAAAATGTACATAGTGTGCCAACGAACTAGGGTTTCCATAATTTAAGACTGTTAAAAATGTACGTAGTGTGCCAACGAACTAGGGTTTACATAATTTAAGTTTGTAATTTTGAAAAGTTCGCAAACGAGAACTGCAAACAATTGTCGCCATGCACCTTGACAACTCTTCGCTTTTTCGCCTTGTCCTTTGGGTAAGTTTTAGAGGAATAAAAGTTCTAGATCTTTGAAGTTGTTAATAAGCAAAGTTAAAATTCGGGAAAGAGGAAATCCATTTTTCTAATCTTTCAACCAAGTATTTTATTATGTTTTCTTACAAGAAGATAGCCAAATTTATAATTAATAAAAAAACTTAAAAAATCAACACAGCATTACAATTATCATTAATTTTTATAATAAATTATATAAATTTAAATAAATATAATATAATATATTTAAAATAAATGAAATTTTGTTATTTCCAACTTTAAGAAAAAGATGAAATAATTAAAATTTAAAATATTTAATATACATATATATATGTTTGTATAATTCAATTTATGGGTTAGGGTGAAAATAAGTAAAACAATGTATTTTTAAATTTAATTAGAAAACTTTTATTTGAATAAAGAGTATGAACTTATATATATGAAGTTTAAATTTTATTAAATAACCAAATTTTAGTAAGAATTACATTCTACTTTCATATATATATAAGTTTTAATTTTTTTTTTTTAAATATCTTTTAAGGTTTTCAAAGGTATGGAATAATAAGAATTTTAAAAACATTCTGATGCAAGTTTATTGGTCTCATAAAGACAAGAGTGGAATCATACATTAAGAAACACTATGACTTATTTGAATTATAAAGTTTATTGAATTAGTGATTATGTTTTAGATTTATTTTAATTTTAGAAAATTAGATTAATAACTATGATTAAACTAAAAGCTTCACCCAATTTTTAAAACACATCTTTCATAATGTATATGTCATGGAAAATAAACTAATTATGAATACCACATTTATTAGCAAAATTCACATATAATAATAGCTAGAAAAGACATATTGGCTTGCAACTTTTAAATCATTTAGATAAACATTTTAGCACTCTCTTAAGGAGGGAGATATTGGTATGGGAACCGGACGTTGTAGCACTCCCTTAAGCTAGGAGACGTTAAGGGATAGATATTGAGTGGGACCCAAATTTGTTTATGAAATGGAATAGAAATTATTTTTAATTAAGCAAAGATTAAAGGAAATTCAAAATTTTCAAAAGAATTGCATATAAGAAACCATAGCTATGAAGTGAACGATCATGCCTTTCTAAGAGTTAAAGCTAGGAAAAGCTCCAAAAAGTCCAAACTTTCCCCTTGATTTGTGAGGATACTTGAAATCTTCAACAAGATAAACGTATCATCTTGCTTCACCACTAGTATGGCATATGTACATTTGGTTTCAGACATTGTATCCCTAATGTAACTCACATTTTGAATTACAAACAACTAAATCATTTCCAAGCTAGCAACAAAGGAAATAAAAAAAAAAAAAGATCATCACACCCACATGCTAAGATACCATCTAATAAACAAAATATAGTCCAAGTTTTCCCACTTAAAAATATGAAATAGTTATGCACTTGAGGTATTTGTTCTTGTATAGTAAATGAGTATTATATATTTTTGTTATTTTATTTCGAATTCAAAGATATTTAAATAGGATACAATCTCAATATTTTGTAGAGTAAATGAAAAAAAATAGATTTTGTTGTTATTTTTTTTCGAACTAAAAATTAATTATAAATGTTTTGTGAGAAAGAGATTAATAACCAGAAGTTGTGGGATTTTAAACATTAGACGATAGTTTTAATATTTCTTTTAATACATCTGAAATATGGTTGCAACTGTAATCTGCCCCATTCATTCATTATTGGATAGAATATACAAATTGACACTTATTATTCCTGAAATGGGATTCCTGAGTTGTAGTTGTCGTTTATGAATCGTGTTAATGTGTACAGAATTTCCACTCAATTCTACTTTTCATTTTCTTCTTTTATAAGCATTTGCCCGTAAATTGCGATAAATTTCCTACATGAATAGTTGTTAGTATACACTCGTGACATCTCTTGTGTTTTGGATAAGTATTAAATGAATAATCTCTTCCGTGGACACTTTAAAAGAAACATTCAAAGGTATGTTTGTGCCCATTATTCGAAGTTGCAAATAAGCAAAGATAAAATTGGGGAAAGAGAAAAACCACTTTAGTAAATTTTCAACCAAGTATTCTATTATTTTCATCCTCAACCTTGGATGAAGTCCTCTCCCTGTTTCTCCACCTTATTTCTTCCCTTACTAGATAGGACAATAACCGCTCCAAACTTGGTAGTTTCTCTCTACCATTTACCAAATATTGATAACTGTCCAAGTTATTCGGAGGACCAAAAAGAGATAGAGCTACCAAATCTTCTTCAAGGAGAGTAACACCGACACTCCCAGTTTCATCATGAAATTGTGTAAACTTACTCATGTACTGTGGAATTGATTAATTTTTTTACATCTCGATACTTCAAAGCTTTTCCTTGAGGGCCAACTTCCTGTGGTAATTATTATTCTGGTATATTCTTATGTTGGAATGCAACATAATACATATATAAACATTGAAACAAAGATGCAACAAGAATAAATCTCCATTTCAATAATATCAAAGACCTCAAAGATGCTTACATACAAAACGGAAATAAGGCAGCGTAAGCAATGGTAGGTTATCTCTGAGAAGAGATTTAGTGGTTACATTCTTATGAACTATCTTAAAAATGTGGAATGAAGGCCTATTTATTATTGAGGAACAATTTGAAACCATAAACATCCAAACACCTCACCTTAGTACATTAAGCAACAAAATTGTGTGTCCCGTTGGGGTAAATTGGTACATCAACTTCCCGGGGTCATAACTTTGGCTTACAATCTCTGTTTGATATGTTGTTAGAAATATATATCCGACTACAATTTTTGACTGCAAACATTGGTCAAACACCAATGTTTTCTCGTTTTCTAAAAAGATGTCATTCAGGGCCTCAAAACGACTCCAAAAGTTTAGGACCCGAAAAAACTACCAAAAATAGTAAACTGAGCTATAATTAAGGAAACTTGAAAATTGAAAGAAATAATGGTGGGGGTCCTAGTGGAATTGGTTGGTGGCCACCAATATCCACCTCGATCATTCCTTCCCTCTTAGGATGAAATGGTCCCAATTGCGTTGAGTTCCTCCATGAGATGGGGAAACTCCTCTTGAAGTTGGTCCCTGGTGAGCCACTTGCCATGGTGGTGGAGTTGGCCAACTATGACAACCCAATATAGTTGGATATTCTTCTTGTGAGTCTTATTTATTTGTGTATCCATGATATCAACAGTAGGGGCTTCTTCAATACAACTTGGGTTGGGCTCTGTTGGTGTCATGTGCTCAACAATGTCTGATGTATCCAACAATGGGGGAAAGTATGGTTGTAGGGAAAGAATACCCAAGCATGCTAAAGACCCGATCCAGAGGGAGTTCATCTTAGGTCTAGTGCTTGTAGTATTTTTTGGGGCTACTCAAACCATCTAGTGCTCAATACTCGTAACTAAATACCAAGAAACTAAATTCTCGAATTCTCATGTGGGACACAGGTACTTTAATGGCCAAAATTTAGGGAACCCTTTCCCTATAGGTGATGGTGAGAAAAAAACTTGAGCCTCATTTCCATTACCTTGGTTGATTTTTGGCTACTCGAAGACGTCGCGAGTTATTTTAGGACATTGTCCCAAGACACATTAAAGGATATCTCCACAAGGCCTAGTTACTTTGAGAGTGGTAAGGATGTATAGGTCTTCTTAGGATATGGTTCTTCCTTTGGAGCCAAAATCTCCTCATTTGAATGCAAGTAAATCTCCCTCTCAAGGGAACACCTTGTTCCCTTCTCTTCAATAAACTTCACATATCTATGAACATATGCCATCCTGAGGGATGTTAGGTACACCCGATAGTTATGAGGTGTATCAGTGTACGCCACAAATATGCCCAACTATGTTGGTTGTTTAAGATTTTTCCTTGATTCCTTGCAAACATGAGAGTAAAATGATGATCCAAAGATCCTGAAGTGTGACACATGTTGGCTTAGGGGGTCCTGACCCAGGTTCAAAATTAGTTGCACCAACCAACAAAACCTTACATTGCTGGCACTTTCGGCAACAACACACATAACGCAGGCTGCAGTCTCACCCAAATCAGTATGGGGGATGTAAGAACTAAGTATTTTCATCCAGAGACTAGTGTGATGTCTTTCAATTCCTTGGATCTACCTACGCACAGATCAATACACCCCTAGGGAACATTACTGCAAATTTGTTAGAGCAATTTTTAAACCTTCGCATAGGTCCACAATCAGTCCTTATAGAACTTTAACAGTCAATTTGTCTACTTATGTGAATCGTAGAGTAATCATAAATTGCAGTTCACACATATATGCTTAATTTGTTAGAACACATAAGATAAATTACCAAAATCTTCGTGGGAGTGTTAAACATGCATTGTGTACATTATTAAGACTTATTCAAGAGAATCACATAGCGTTCAATCAATATTTCATACAACAAATCATTCATCAGCGGCATATAAGATAAATAGACATGAACATAAATACTCAATAATTCTTCAGAAACTTGTCTTTATTGATCTTAACTCACCGATTACAAACTCAAATTAACCTGCGAACATAGCTGCAGGGGTCCGCGCACTCACCTGCGGACTCTTCCTAGCCCTCCGTGCACTCAGCTATGGAGCCTTTCCTTCTACCTACACGCAAAAAGCAGAGCCTCCTTCTTTAACCCAATGCCCTCTCCCACTCCTCCTTGTTCTCCAACTTCTTTCTTAGTTACTTACCTCTTAGACTCGCTCAGACTCGACTATTTATAGACTTTTCCATATAATATCATGGTCCGCGAACTATGGGTGAATCTCAAAACTGACTCAAAACTTATCCAAAACAAGGAGTTAATCCCCTTTGGCTCGTATTCCTCTATGCACTCTGCATCCACAAATCGCGTAGACTTTACATTGTTTTACAAAATTGTACCAAAATTTGGGTTATCTAACTCCAAACTAACCTAGGGGACCCCATCCTAACAAGCTCCCAACACAAAGATCATGACTCACCCTCGATTCACTCTGCTGATGCCACGATCTTATTGTGAATAGCCCCCAGCTTCACTTGGATCACTGCAACTGTAGCAATGCTCTATTTCACTGCCTGTCTAACCTCCTCGATCAAATTTTCACCATTTGGTCCTTCTACATCCAGCCTCATCATCCATTGCGTCTACTGCAGTCGCTTAAGGTTATCATGAATGGAGAGCGTGATTTGATAAGCCTCCTCCAACAAATATTACAACCTAGACTTTAGCAAGGCTTGTTTCTTCTGCACTTCCTCTACCTACGCCAGTAGCTTCTTTCCTTCTCATAACTTAGCAAGGGACGGTGTTGGTGCTAAGGTGTAGGCGGTCACCTTGACCTCATTGTATTGGCACTGCATCTCCCTTACCTCTGTGTTCAATTTTTGTTGGTTTGGGTCCTCCTGCAAATTGATCGATTTACCCATAGACATTCTTCTATTAGGATGCCCAAACCATAAGTTGAAAAGTATGTATGACGACTCTTTGCAAACAAGAACTGCGGCTAAATTGCAAACAGTTGTTACCATGCACGGGTGACAACTCTTTGCTTTGGGTAAGTACGAGAGGAATAAAAGTTCTGGATCTTAGAATCGTTAATAAGCAAAGATAAAATTGGGGAAAGAGGAAAACCACTTTCCTAATTTTTCAACCAAGTATTTTATTATGTTTTATTACAAGAAGATAGCCAAATTTGTAATTAATAAAGAAAACTTAAATTTAAATATACTTATCAAGTATTTTAACCAAAAACCTCTCTAGTTATGAACAAGTGTAGTTATACTCACAACAAAAATGTGTTTGTTTTTAGTTGCATAAGGAGTGGTCTACCAGGCGACTAATTTTCCCAAGAATTGTTTTCCAATGATGGCGAAACACAAACGATTTCCACAGGTTACGACGCCATCGATCAACCATTCTGGTTACTTGACGACGACGTTATTTCACCGTTTCCACTTTGCCATTAGTGTTGCGTCTACCCTTTAGGTGGAGCTTCAAATTTCATTACCGCCGCACCCATTTTAAATTATTCAAAAAATTCCATTACTGCGCAGTTGATTTTGAATTTGAATCTCTGTTCTGTTTGTGCCCAAAATATACATGAACCAGAAAGATGCGGCGATGCGAATGTCGTGAGCCAGAGTTTGCAATAGTCAGGAAAGAATCATTTCGAAATGGCAGATTAATTGTACTGACCCTCTCCATCATTCACACAGCGATCGCAGCTGTTGCGTTTAGTGGGAAGATATGTGCACACAACAATGTGCACACCCATCATGTAGAGAAGAAGCCTCTAGAAGGATTGAGAAAAAGAGCATCGTGTGGCCCTGGAGAAAACGAGCGTCAAAACTGGTGCAGAGGAGGTGAAGTACCACCATGTCAGAGGCGACAATGGGAGGCTGCGCGCCGCTATGCAAAGAGCATTGTCGATGAGGAAATGACGATCTACTCAAGCAGGCGACGTAAAAGGTTTAGGCGCCGTGAGACACCGCTGCAATATCTCATGCCTCCCATAACACAAGATTCATCACTCTTTCTGCACCACCCCCTTTGAAGTATTGCAACGCCACAGAAGAAGGAGCGAGGCAGAACAATATACTATCACCTCTATCGGGGATTCAAAGTTAGTCCATGAGATTATAGTCAGTTTCTGTGTATTTGTGAAAGGTCAGCAAGGAAGAAGAGTTACAGTGAATGACAAGGATAAAAAATGTACATAGTGTGCCAACGAACTAGGGTTTACATAATTTAAGTCTGTAAAAAATGTACGTAGTGTGCCAACGAACTAGGGTTTACATAATTTAAGTCTCTAATTTTGAAAAGTTCGCAAACAAGAACTGCAAACAATTGTCACCATGCACCTTGACAACTCTTCGCTTTTTTGCCTTGTGCTTTGGGTAAGTTTTAGAGGAATAAAAGTTCTAGATCATAGAAGTTGTTAATAAGCAAAGTTAAAATTGGGGAAAGAGGAAAACCATTTTTCTAATCTTTCAACCAAGTATTTTATTATGTTTTCTTACAAGAAGATAGCCAAATTTATAATTAATAAAAAAACTTAAAAAATCAACACAGCATTACAATTATCATTATTTTTTATAATAAATTATATAAATTTAAATAAATATAATATAATATATTTAAAATAGATGAAATTGTGTTATTTCCAATTTCAAGAAAAAGATGAAATAATTAAAATTTAAAATATTTAATATATATATGTTTGTATAATTCAATTTATGGGTTAGGGTGAAAATAAGTAAAACAATGTATTTTTAAATTTAATTAGATAAATTTTATTTGAATAAAGAGTATGATTTTATATATATGAAGTTTAAATTTTATTAAATAACCAAATTTTAGTAAGAAGTACATTCTACTTTCATATATATATATAAGTTTTATTTTTATTTTTTTTAAATATCTTTTAAGGTTTTCAAAGGTGTGGAATAATAAGAATTTTAAAAACTTTATGATGCAAGTTTATTGGTCTCAGAAAGACAAGAGTGGAATCTTACATTAAGAAACACTATGAATTATTTGAATTATAAAGTTTATTGAATTAGTGATTATGTTTTAGATTTATTTTAATTTTAGAAAATTAGATTAATAACTATGATTAAACTAAAAGCTTCACCCAATTTTTAAAACATGTCTTTCATAATGTATATGTCATGGAAAATAAACTAATTATGAATACCACATTTATTAGCAAAATTCACATATAATAATAGCTAGCAAAGACATATTGGCTTGCAACTTTTGAATCATTTAGATAAACATTTTAGCACTCTCTTCAGGAGGGAGATATTGGTATGTGAACCGGACGTGTAGCACTCCCTTAAGCTAGGAGACGTTAAGGGATAGAAATTGAGTGGGACCCAAATTCGTTTACGAAATGGAATAGAGAGTATTTTTAATTAGGCAAAGATTAAAGGAAATTCAAAATTTTCAAAAGAATTTCATATAAGAAACCATAGCTATGAAGTGAATGATCATGCCTTTCTAAGAGTTAAAGCTAGGAAAAGCTCCAAAAAGGTCCAAACTTTCCCCTTGATTTGTGAGGATACTTGAAATCTTCAACAAGATAAACTTATCATCTTGCTTCACCACTAGTATGGCATATGTACATTTGGTTTTAGACATTGTATCCCTAATGTAACTCACATTTCGAATTAGAAACAACTAAATCATTTCCAAGCTAGCAACAAAGGAAATAAACAAAAAAAAAAAACAAAAAACAAAAACAAAAATCATCACACCCACATGCTAAGATACCATCTAATAAACAAAATATAGTCCAAGTTTTCCCACTTAAAAATATGAAATAGTTATGCACTTGAGGTATTTGTTCTTGTATAGTAAATGAGTATTATATATTTTTGTTATTTTATTTCGAATTCAAAGATATTTAAATAGGATACAATCTCAATATTTTGTAGAGTAAATGAAAAAAAATAGATTTTGTTGTTATTTTCTTTCGAACTAAAAATTAATTATAAATGTTTTTGGAGAAAGAGATCAATAACCAGAAGTTGTGGGATTTTAAACATTGGACGATAGTTTTAATATTTCTTTTAATACATCTGAAATATGGTTGCAACTGCAATTTGCCCCATTCATTCATTATTGGATAGAATATACAAATTGACACTTATTATTCCCCTTCTACTACACTAACCCATCCTTTTTCCCATGAAAACTTGATAGAAGCTTATCAAAAACTAGACTGTACTAAAAGATCCAAGACCCTTGAACTGTTTCTAGCTATTTATAGTCCTCTGCCAAAAGGTAATCCTCCTTATGATTCATCCATTTTTCCTGATAGGACCAAGCAAATTACCACTATTTTGTCCTATTTGATTGGTTATAACTCTAATTAGTCTATCAATGAAGCCATCCTTAGTTTCTTATCCATGTTTTCTACTCATTCTAAATCTGTTATTATTTATGATTTCAATAATTTCATTGTTGAAGCCATACATGAGAAATTTGTCAAGTTCAATATTGAAGAAGTATTCAAGTATGCTTCAGTACTTGTTTACCTTTTTATATATTTTCACGGGGACAAATTCCCATTTTATTTACAGAAGTTAGTTGAGGAAGGAAATCAACAATCAATGATATTCTGCCCTTCAATGGGGATGAATGAAAAATAAAAGTTTACATATAAAAAATTCATAGAACTGTTTATTCATCGAACTATCAGTCTTATCAGTAGCACTCCAGTACCAAGGATCAGTGAGGATATTATTAAAGAATTACAGTTGGTTGATCAAGCTACAACATGAGATTGGTATTGTTACCAAAACTTCATAAAGATCACGTTTTATGGTTGTGAGCTTCCACCCTACAAACTACCCAAGTACCTCCCTATCAGAATCTTTGCACTAGAATACTTAAGGCAGCGGTTAAATGTAGATGAAGTACACTTTTGGCTGCCAAGAATAAATCACAATTCAAGCTGGAAGCCCAAGTTGGTCCATTCATCTGTAACAACAGGGAAACATGACAGGAAGTAGACAAATTACTAAAGTAGATGAAGTTTGGTCTCAGTTTCACTTGGTCTTATGACCCATTGGGAGTGATTTCCAAAAACAGGGTGGAGAATAAATTTACACCAAATCATCACACAGGTAGGTCTAGGATAGAAAAGTATAAAAACTAGTTGGAATGGACAGAGAACACCCTCCAAGAGGCTCAAGAACATCAGTTTCTACATCTAATGTGCAAACTCCACTTGCACAAGAAAATACAACCACGAGAGGGAGGGAAGAACAATATTCACCTACAACTAAAGAAACAAGTTAGGGCTTTAGGGTTGTACACAGGAAAGCAAGACCTAGGATCTTTGAAATTGTTGGTGCCACAGAGGAACCTCATAAGACATCATTTGATGGATTGGGGGTTCCAAAGATGGCTATGAGCTTGAGGAATTAGACATAAGTTACAAAGCTACAACTATATTGGAGGTAAAGAAGATCATCACCAAGAAAAATCTCACCCTTCAGCTACAGGAAAAGTGTAGAAATGTCAATACCATAGTTCAGAGGTTTTTCAACAGAATAGAACCCTTGACCAACAATGGTTTACCCTCTATGCTTGTAACTAATGATAAGTTGATGCCAATTGAGGATTATGTTTAGAAGCTAACAGAGGTGGTAAAACATGCAACTTCAGTTTCAAACATCACAAGTTCAACAACACTGGCACTGAAAGTAAATATGCTCAAGGATACATTCTTTATTTTGAATGAAATGAGACACATATTTTTAGTAAAGCCCACTTTTACTAAATATACATAGATGGATGAAGTTTACAGGAGGGTAACCAAGATTTCTATCCCAGACAAGAAATGCTAGGAAGAATCAACAGATTTACATGACTAAAGGGTGA
Organism: Pinus tabuliformis; assembly: GCA_031772625.1. Lineage (NCBI taxonomy): Eukaryota > Viridiplantae > Streptophyta > Pinopsida > Pinales > Pinaceae > Pinus > Pinus tabuliformis. Next base: position 233,960,937 of record CM062818.1, read on the forward strand.
TCTAACAACATTCAGTTTTTGGAGTTATAGTCAGCTAGCTTCAACAATTCTCAGTTTTTTTAGTAACATTCATCAACAACTTGACATCGAAAGAGTGCCAAATCAACTAGAAGTTTTTATGTTTTATTTTGTAATAATCCATTTTCTTAAAAACAATTTAGGATATTTTATTAGTTCTATTGTTGTATAAATAACTCTCTTTACAAGTTATTAAGGGTTTCAGCCTTGAAGAAGCATTTTAAAGCATTTGATGTACTTGACTTTTCTAGATCATTAATATAAAAGAAAAGGATTCTGAATTCTGATTTACACAGTTGTGTGTTTCCTATAAGTTTTTCCAGTATTATTTATTATGTTTTTCTTCATATTCTTATGTCTTACAAATATAACTAAGTAGGAATAACTGGGTTTCAATCTACTCCTATAAGCTTCTGAAGTGATAATCTGCAAAGAGAATGAATTAATGAACTATTTGTTTAATTAATTCCCTCTAAATAAATAAATTATCAACATCTTTTGTAAGCTTAAGCATATTTTGTTAAACCTTAGGAACATGGTTTAAAGGTTTTCATACTTATGATTATTTAATTTTCAATTTGAAAACTGTGATAACCATATCATTTCTCTATTTCTGCTCACCACCATACAAGTTATATCATTGTGTGAATTTTAATAGAAACCCTCTATTTTAATATTAATATTATTCAAAATGTTAGGCATTACAGTCTTACATTTGTTTCATACATTGGTCCTCCAAATTAAAACAAAACCCCTAAAACAATTATCTTAGATGCCCTGGCATGATAGCTGACCATTATCATGTCAGAGATACAACATCAAAACCAACAGAAGATCATCCCTATGGGAAGATTGTATGGTGTCACAGTTGATATTGATGGTCCAAGTGCATTACTTAACTTTGAGGTTGTAGAGATTGTTGATGACAATAATCGTTACCCCACGTTCCTAGGAATTGATTGGGTTATCGACATGAATGGGGTTATTAACCTAAAGAAAAGGACTATGACATTCAAAAAGAAGTTGCTAAGGGTTGTAGTGCCATTAGATCTTGTGGAAGGGGCACACTATATTTAACTAGTCCGCCACTATGAGGAAAGTGATGATGAGCTAGATCATATCTACAAAATAACTGCGCGAGCTCACGATTGGGTCAATCCAATGGCATATGGAAGGATTGTATGGGAATCGGAAAGCTCTTGCGCCTATAATTCAAACGAAGAATTAAAGCATTAGCAGAATCGTCTACATGAAGTTTCGACCTTGTGATGCAATATGATGACAAAATCGTTGCGTTGTGTTTTTTCGGAGGTAAGAAAATTACCTTATTATCATGGCTTAACTTACGTAGTTCTATTTCTAGATGAATTTGAGTGTGAAGTCCCTGAGGACCATAGGATTCAAGCGCTATATTTGGTGCTATGTGCTATGCTTGCACGACGGTGGGGTATGCACAAAGATACTTTTGTAGGATGGAAGGATTACAACTGCATGATGAATTTATGGTTTGGGCATCCTAATACAAGAATGTCTATGCGGCAATTGATCAATTTGCAGCAGGATCCGAACCTGCAACAATTGAACACATAATTAAGGGAGATGTAATGCCAATATGATGTAGTCAGGGAGACTGCACACACCTTAGCACCATTGTAGTCCCTTGCCAAGTTATAGGAAGGAAAGTAGCTACTGGAACAAGTATATGAAGCATAGAAGAAAGAGGCCTTGCTAATGGCCAGGTTGCAGCCTTGGTTGGAGGTGGCTTATCAAATCACGCTCTCCGTTCAAGATAATCTTAAGGGACTATAGTAGACGTAGATGACGATGAGGCTGGAAGTAGAAGGACCAACCACTAAAAATTTGGTCAAGGAGGTTCGACAGGTGACAGCACAGAGCATTGTTGCAGTGTCATTGATCTAGGTGGAGCTAGGGGATATTTGCAATAAGATCGCGACACTATTAGAGTGACTTGAGGTTGAGTCACGATCTTTCTGTTGAGGGCCTATTGGGATTGGGTCCCCTGGGTTAGTTTGGGGTTAGATAACCGAAATTTTGGTACAATTTTGTAAAACAATGTAAAGTCTCCGCAATTTCTAGATTCAGAGTGCGTAGAGGAATAGGAGTCAAAGAGGCTTAGCCCCCTGTTTTGGATAAGTTTTTAGATTCATCCATGGTCTGCAGACCATGGGATTGTACGGAAAAGTCTATAAATAGTCAAGTCTTAGCGAGTCTAAGAGGTAACTAACTATGGAAGAATTTGGAGAACAAGGAGAAGTGGGATAGGGAATTAGGTTAAAGAAGGAGGTTCTGCTTCTTGTGTGTAGGTAGAAAGATAGGATCCATCGGTGAGTGCACAGAGGCATAGGTAGAGTCTGTAGCTAAGTGTGCGGAAACTTGTAGCTATGTGCGCAGGTTAATTTGAGTCTGTAATCAGTGAATTGAGATCAATAAAGACAAGTTTCTAAAGAATTATTGAGTATTTATGTTCATGTCTATTTATGTTATATGTCGTTGATGAATGGCTTGTTCTATGAAATATTGATTGAATGCTATGAAATATTGATTGAATGCACACACTGGACCTAAGCCGAACCCCCTCTGTATCGCTCTGCTCCCTCCTATGTTTCAAATATGTAACATGACCATGCTCTGGGTGGTCCAACGAAATGCCCCTTGTTGCTAAACTGACGAGCTATGGTTGCTTTTAAGGGTCTTACTTTTCTTTAGGGTGTGATATGCAAGCTAAAATAAACTAAGCATCAAAATCTCTGGAAACTGGATGCTTTCTAATATGAATTTTATATAAGCTTAGTATCTGATGTATAATTGTGTGCAAGCGATGAAGTGAGAATGTAAAGTGTGAGAATATGTGGATATTTGGTGATCTGTTCAAAAATTCCCCTACTTATACTATATTTAAATTGTTCCTTGCATGAAAAATAAGCGATATGCGGATAATGGGCCGCTTACTCCTTTTCCATTTACACTATGTGAATTTCAAAATAGGTATATGAGAATTCAAATGCTTTAAGAAATTTTTCATATGCAAGCCCAAGTTCGTCTAACATACACAATTGGAGCAGAGATTAGTTAATTTCTTTAATAACACTTGCTCCTAGTCCCATAAAATTAAAGAAATGAATTCTTTGGTCAGTAAGAATATTTGTGGATAATTGTCCACTTACTGTTTTGTTAATTAAGCTATGTGAAGATTGTGAACAAAAATAAAAGACAATCTAATTTCTCTATTAATTGTGATTAGTAAAGAAACTACGAAATCTAAACTAACTATAAAAAAATTGCACTGGTGAAGGAAATTTACTAGAGGCTGCCCATCACTTGCAAAATGTGAAATTACAAGGTATTTTTATCTTTTTGGAAAATGGCATGCCTTTCACAGTACATCTGTGAGAGGAAAATCCACGAATTGTGCATCTATTTGAGCATAAGTCATGCGGTCACTGGAAATTGTAAATTAACAAGTTTTTCGGCCCACCATAGGTTCACAAGGTCCTACAAAACTTCCATATAGGTATTAAACACTTTGTAGGGTGACTATATAGAGAGAATATCTACAAACACCACCTTTATATTACGGAAAAGAAAATTGTATGGTCACCATTTCTGTGGTAGTGTTTTTGTGGAAATGATGTACCAAAGGACACCAACTTAAAATTTGGTTATTTCCTGTAAAGGAGCACAAACATAATTGATGATTCTATTGAAGAGACTTAGTTAAACAAAGCATTGCAAATAGGGAAAAAAACATGAACTAAAACAAAGAGATAAATACACAAACAATGCCGCTGCACCCATTTTAAATTATTCAAAAACTTCCATTACTGCGCATTTGATTTTGAATTTGAATCTCTGTTCTGTTTGTGCCCAAAATATACATGAACCAGAAAGATGCAGCGACGGGAACGTCGTGAGCCAGAGTTTGCAACAGTCAGGAAAGAATCATTTCGAAATGGCAGATTAATTGTACTGACCCTCTCCATCATTCACACAGTGATCGCAGCTGCTACGTTCAGTGGGAAGATATGTGCACACAATAGTGTGCACACCCATAATGTAGAGAAGAAGCCTCTAAAAGGATTGAGAAAGAGAGCATCGTGTGGCCCTGGAAGAAACGAGCGTCAAAACTGGTGCAGAGGAGGTGAAGTACCACCATGTGAGAGGCGACAATGGGAGGCTATGCGCCGCTGTGCAAAGAGCGTTGCCGATGAGGAAGTGACGATCTACTCAAGTAGGTGACGTAAAAGGTTTAGGCACCATGAGACACCTCTACAATATCTCATGCCTCCCATCACACAAGATTCATCACTCTTTCTGCACCACCCCCTTTGAAGTATTGCAACGCCACAGAAGAAGTAGCGACGCAAAACAATATATCGCGGATTCAAAGTTAGTCCATGAGATTATAGTCAGTTTCTGTGTATTTGTGAAAGGTCAGCAAGGAAGAAGAATTACAGCGAATGACAAGGATAAAAAAATGTAAATAGTGTGCCAACAAACTAGGGTTTACATAATTTAAGTCTGTTAAAAATGTACGTATTGTGCCAACGAACTAGGGTTTACATAATTTAAGTCTGTAATTTTGAAAAGTTCGCAAACAAGAACTGCAAACAATTGTCACCATGCACCTTGACAACTCTTCGCTTTTTCGCCTTGTCCTTTGGGTATGTTTTAGAGGAATAAAAGTTCTAGATCTTTGAAGTTGTTAATAAGCAAAGTTAAAATTGGGGAAAGAGGAAAACCATTTTTCTAATCTTTCAACCAAGTATTTCATTATGTTTTATTACAAGAAGATAGCCAAATTTATAATTAATAAAAAAACTTAAAAAATCAACACAACATTACAATTATCATTATTTTTTATAATAAATTATATAAATTTAAAAAAATATAATATAATATAAGTAAAATAAATGAAATTTGGTTATTTCCAACTTTAAAAAAAAATGAAATAATTAAAATTTAAAATATTTAATATATATATAGATATGTGTGTGTGTGTGTGTGTGTAATTCAATTTATGGGTTAGGGTGAAAATAAGTAAAACAATGTATTTTTAAATTTAATTAAATAACTTTTATTTCAATAAAGATTATGATTTTATATATATAAAGTTTAAATTTTATTAAATAACCAAATTGTAGTAAGAAGTACATTCTACTTTCATATATATATAAGTTTTAATTTATTTATTTTTTAAATATCTTTTAAGGTTTTCAAAGGTGTGGAATAATAAGAATTTTAAAAATATTTTGATGCAATTTTATTGGTGTGATAAAGACAAGAGTGGAAACTTACATTAAGAAACACTATGACTTATTTGAATTATAAAGTTTATTGAATTAGTGATTATGTTTTAGATTTATTTTAATTTTAGCAAATTAGATTAATAACTATGATTAAACTAAAAGCTTCACCCAATTTTTAAAACACATCTTTCATAATGTATATGTCATGGAAAATAAACTAATTATGAATACCACATTTATTAGCAAAATTCACATATAATAATAGCTAGCAAAGACATATTAGCTTGCAACTTTTGAATCATTTAGATAAACATTTTAGGACTCTCTTAAGGTGGGAGATATTGGTATGGGAACCAGACGCTGTAGCACTCCCTTAAGCTAGGAGATGTTAAGGGATAGAAATTGAGTGGGACCCAAATTCGTTTACGAAATGGAATAGAAAATATTTTTAATTAAGCAAAGATTAAAGGAAATTCAAAATTTTCAAAAGAGTTGCATATAAGAAACCATAGCTATGAAGTGAATGATCATGTCTTTCTAAGAGTTAAAGCTAGGAAAAGCTCCAAAAAGGTCCAAACTTTCCCCCTGATTTGTGAGGATACTTGAAATCTTCAACAAGATAAACTTATCATCTTGCTTCACAACTAGTATGGCATATGTACATTTGTTTTCAGACATTGTAACCCTAATGTAACTCACATTTTGAATTAGAAACAACTAAATCATTTCCAAGCTAGCAACAAAGGAAATAAAAAACAAAATCATCACAGCCACATGCTAAGATACCATCTAATAAACAAAATATAGTCCAAGTTTCCCCACTTAAAAATATGAAATAGTTATGCACTTGAGGTATCTGTTCTTGTATAGTAAATGAGTATTATATATTTTTGTTATTTTATTTTGAATTCAAAGATATTTAAATAGGATACAATCTCAATATTTTGTAGAGTAAATGAAAACAAAAGATTTTGTTGTTAATTTTTTTCGAACTAAAAATTAATTATAAATGTTTTTTGAGAAAGAGATCAATAACCAAAAGTTGCGGGATTTTAAACAATGGACGATAGTTTTAATATTTCTTTTAATACATCTGAAATATGGTCGCAACCGCAATCTGCCCCATTCATTCATTATTGGATAGAATATACAAATTGACACTTATTATTCCCGAAATGGGATTCCTGAATTGTAGTTGCCGTTTATGAATCGTGTTAACGTGTACATAATTGCCACTCAATTCTACGTTTCATTTTCTTCTTTTATAAGCATTTGCCCGTAAATTGCAATAAATTTCCTACAAGAATAGTTGTCAGTATACACTCGTGACATCTCTTGTGTTTTGGATAAGTATTAAATGAATAAAATTTCTCTTCCATGGACACACCTTTAAAAGAAACATTCAAAGGTATGTTTTTACCCCATTCTTAGAAGTTGCGAATAAGCAAAGATAAAATTGGGGAAAGAGAAAAACCACTTTAGTAAATTTTCAACAAAGTATTCTATTATTTTTCATCCTCAACCTTGGATGAAGTCCTCTCCCTGTTTCTCGGCCTTATTTCTTCCCTTACTAGATAGGAAAATAACCGCTCCAAACTTGGTAGTTTCTCTCTACCATTTACCAAATCTTGATAACTACCCAAGTTATTGGGAGGACCCAAAAGAGATAGAGCTACCAAATCGTCTTCAAGGAGAGTAACACCGACACTCCCAATTTCATCATGAAACTGTGTAAACTTACTCATATACTGTGGAATTGATTCATTCTTTTACATCTCGATACTTCAAAGCTTTTCCTTGAGGGCCAACTTCCTGTGGTAATTATTATTCTGGTATATTCTTATGTTGGAATGCAACATAATACATATATAAACATTGAAAGAAATATGCAACAGGAATAAATCTCCATTTCAATAATATCAAAGAACTCAAAGATGCTTACGTACAAAATGCAAATAAGGCAGCGCAAGCAATGGTGGGTTATCTCTGAGAAGAGATGTAGTGGTTACATGCTTATGAACTATGTTACAATGTGGAATGAAGGCCTATTTATTATTGAGGAACAATTTGAAACCATAAACATCCAAACACCTCACCTTAGGACATTAAGCAACAAAACTGTGCATCTCGTTGGGGTAAATTGGTACATCAACTTCCCGGGGTCATAACTTTGGCTTACAGTCTCTGTTTGTTATGTTGTTAGAAATATATATGCGACTACAATTTTTTACTGCAAACATGGGTCAAAGACCAATGTTTTCCCGTTTTCTAAAAAGATGTCATTCAGGGCCTCAAAACAACCCTAAAAGTTTAGGACCTGAAAAAACTACCAAAAATAGTAAATTGAGCTATAATTAAGGAAACTTAAAAATTGAAAGAAATAATGGTGGGGGTCCTAGTGGAATTGGTTGGTGGCCACCAATATCCACCTCGATCATTCCTTCCCTCTTAGGACGAAATGGTCCCAATTGCGTTGAGTTCCTCCATGAGATGGGGAAACTCCTCCTGAAGTTGGTCCCTGGTGAGCCACTTTCCATGGTGGTGGAGTTGGCCAACTATGACAACCCAATATAGTTGGATAGTCTTCTTGTGAGTCTTATTTATTTTTGTATCCATGATATTAACAGTAGGGGTTTTTTCAATACCACTTGGGTTTGGCTATGTTGGTGTCATGTGATCAATAATTTTTGATGTGTCCAACAATGGGGGAAAGTATGGTTGCAGGGAAAGAATACCCGAGCATGCTAGAGACCCGATCCAAAGGGAGTTTGTCTTAGGTCTAGTGCCTGCAGTACTTTTTGGGGCTACTCAAACCATCTAGTGCGCAATACTCGTAACTAAATACCAAGAAACTAAATTCTCAAATTCTCATGTGGGACACAGGTACTTTAATGGCCAAAATCTAGGGAACCCTTTCCCTATAGGTGATGGTGAGAAAAATACTTGAGCCTCATTTCCATTACCTTGGTTGACTTTTCGGCTGCTCGAAGACGTCGCGAGTTATTTTAGGACATTGTCCCAAGACGCATCAAAGGATATCTCCACAAGGCCTAGTTACTTTGAGAGTGGTAAGGATGTATAGGTCTTCTTAGGATATGGTTCTTCCTTTGGAGCCAAAATCTCCTCATCTGAATGCAAGTAAATCTCCCTCTCAATGGAACACCTTGTTCCCTTCTCTTCATCAAACTACACATATCTATGAACATATGCCATCTTGAGGATGTCAGGTACACTCGATAGTTATGAGGTGTATCAGCATACGCCACAAATATTCCCAACTCTGTTGGTTGTTCAAGATTTTTCCTTGATTCCTTGTAAACATGAGAGTAAAATGATGATGCAAAGATCCTTAAGTGTGACACATGTTGGCTTAGGGGTTCCTAACCTAGGTTCAGAGTTAGTTGCACCAACCAACAAAACCTTACACTGCTGGCACTTTCGGCAACAACACACATAGCGCAGGCTACAGTCTCACCCAAATCAGTATGGGGGATGTAAGAACTAAGTATTTTCATCTAGAGACTATTGTGATGTCTTTCAATGCCTTGGATCTACCTACGCACAGATCAATACACCCCTAGGGAACATTACTGCAAATTTGTTAGAGAAATTGTCAAACCTTCGCATAGGTCCACGATCAGTCCTTACAGGCTTTTAACAGTCAATTTGTCTACTTATGTGAATCGTAGAGTTATCATAAATTGGAGTTCACACATATATGCTTAATTTGTTATTACACATAAGATAAATTACCAGAATCTTCGTGGGAGTGTTAAACATGCATTGTGTACATTATTACGACTTATTCAAGAGAATCACATAGCATTCAATCAATATTGATCTTAACTCACCAATTACAAACTCAAATTAACCTGCTAACATAGCTGCAAGTGTCCACACACTCACCTACGGACTCTAACTAGGCCTTCGTGCACTCAGCTATGGAGCCTTTCCTTCTACCTTCACGCAAAAAGCAGGGACTCCTTCTTTAACCCAATGCCCTATCCCACTCCTCCTTGTTCTCCAACTTCTTTCTTAGTTAGTTACCTCTTAGACTCGCTCAGACTCAACTATTTATAGACTTTTCCATATAATACCATGGTCCGCGAACTATGGTTGAATCTCAAAACTGACTCAAAACTTATCCAAAACAAGGAGCTAATCCCCTTTGACTCTTATTCCTCTATGCACTCTGCATCCACAAATCATGTTGACTTTACATTGTTTTACAAAATTGTACCAAAATTTGGGTTATCTAACTCCAAACTAACCCAAGGGAACCCATCCTAATAAGCCCCCAACACAAACATCATGACTCACCCTCGATTCACTTTGCTGATGTCGCGATCTTATTGTGAATATCCCCTAGCTTCACTTGGATCACTGCAACTGTAGGATGGTCTATGTCACTACCTTTCTAACCTCCTCAATCAAATTTTCACCAGTTGGTCCTTCTACATCCAGCCTCATCATCCATTGCATCTACTGCAGTCACTTAAGGTTATCATGAATGGAGAGTGTGATTTGATAAGCCTCCTCCAACAAATATTACAACCTAAACTTTAGCAAGGTTTGTTTCTTCTACACTTCCTCTACCTACGCCAGTAGCTTCTTTCCTTCCCATAACTTAGCAAGGGACGACGCTGGTGCTAAGGTGTAGGTGGTCACCTTGACCTCATTGTATTGGCACTGCGTCTCCCTTACCTCTGTGTTCAATTTTTGCTGGTTCGGATCCTCCTGCAAATTGATCTATTTACCCATAGACATTCTTCTATTAGGATGCACAAACCGTAACTTCATCACACACCTGTAATCCCTCTATCTTGTAAAACTATCTTTGTGCGTACCCTACCATCATGCAGGCATAGCACGTAGCACCAAATCCAGTGCTTGAAACCAGTGGTCCTTAGGGAATTCACACTCAAATTCATCCAAAAACAGATCTACATTAGTTAAGCCATAATAATAGGGTAATTCTATTATTAATATTGGTATGGAAATTGTTGAACTATAATATAGAACTTGTAGCACTCCCTTAAGCTAGGAGATGTTAAAGGATAGAAATTGAGTGGGACCCAAATTAATTTACGAAATGGAAGAGAAAGTATTTTTAATTAAGAAAATATTAAAGGAAACTCAATATTTTCAGAAGAATTGCATATAAGAAACCATAGATATGAAGTGAATGACCATGTCTTTCTAAGAGTTAAAGCTAGGAAAAGCTCCAAAAATATCCAAACCTTCCCCTTGATTTGTGGGGACACTTGAAATCTTCAACAGGATAAACTTATCATCTTGTTTCACCACTAGTATGGCATATGTACATTTTTTTGAGATATTGTATCCCTAATCTAACTCACATTTCGAAGTAGAAACAACTAAATCATTTCCATGTTAGCAACAAAGGAAATCAAAAACAAAATCATCACACCCACATGCTAAGATACCATCTAATAAACAAAATCTTTATAGTCCAAGTTTTGCCACTTACAAATCTGCAATAGTTATGCACTTGAGGTATCTCTTCTTGTATAGTAAATGAGTATTATATATTTTTGTTATCTTATTTCTGATTCAAAATATTTAAATAGTATAGTGAATGAGTATTGTACATTTTTGTTATTTTATTTCAAATTCAAAGATATTTAAATAGCATACAATCTCAATATTTTGTAGAGTAAATGAAAAAAAAATATTTTGTTATTAATTTTTTTCGAACTAAAAATTAATTATAAATGTTTTGTGAGAAAGAGTAAGTGGCCTGCTACCCACAAATCTTCTTACTCAACAATATTTATTTTCTTTCATTTTATGGGACTAGGAGCAAGTGCTATTAAAGAAAGAAAGTAATCTATGCTTCGATTGCGTATGTTGTATGAACTTGGGCTTGCATACGGAAACTTTCTCAAAGAATTTGAATTCTCACCTACGTATTTCAAAATTAACATAGTGTAATTGGAAAAGGAGTAAGTGGCCCATTATGTGCCTATCGATTCTTTTTCATCTAAGGAACAATTGAAATATAGTATAAGTAGCGGAATATTTGGATGAATCACCGAATATCCACATCTTCTCACACTTTACATTCTCGCTTCATCACTTGCATACAATTATACACCAGACACTAAGCTTCTATAAAATTCATATTAGAAAGCATCTAGTTTCCAGGGATTTTGATACTTAGTTTATTTTATCTTACATATCACACCCTAAAGAAAAGTAAGACCCTTAACAGAAACCATAAATTGAACCAACTAAATTCCCCACAAGGCTACCAAAACATTTATAGCTCAGGTTAGGACCACTCGGTGTAGGTATCCCATAAGCCGCAATGGTAACGTTACATATTTGAAACATAATAGCAGACCTTTTAGGGAGCTTAAAATCCTTCAATCATCCCATGGAAAAGAATACCCGAGCATGCTAGAGACCTGATCCAGAGGGAGTTCGTCTTAGGTCAAGTGCCTGCAATATTTTTTGGGGCTACTCAAACCATCTAGTGCTTAATAGTCGTAACTAAATACCAAGAAACAAAATTCTTGAATTCTCATGTGGGACACAGGTACTTTAATGGCCAAAATCTAGGGAACCCTTTCCCTATAGGCGATGGTGAGAGAAACACTTGAGCCTCATTTCCATTACCTTGGTTGATTTTTTGGCTGCTCGAAGTTGTCGCGAGTTATTTTATGACAATGTCCCAGGATGCATCAAAGTATATCTCCACAAGGCCTATTTACTTTGAGAGTGGTAAGGATGTATAGGTATTCTTAGGATATGGTTCTTCCTTTGGAGCCAAAATCTCCTCATCTGAATGCAAGTAAATCTCCCTCTCAAGGGAACACCTTGTTCCCTTCTCTTCATCAAACTTCACATATCTATGAACATATTCCATCCTGAGGGATGTTAGGTGCACCCGATAGTTATGAGGTGTATCAACGTACACCAAAAATATGCCCAACTATGTTGGTTGTTCAAGATTTTTCCTTGATTCCTTGCAAACATGAGAGTAAAATGATGATCCAAAGATCCTGAAGTGTGAAACATGTTGGCTTAGGGGGTCCTAACCCAGGCTCAAAGTTAGTTGCACCAACCAGCAAAACCTTACACTGTTGGCACTTTCGGCAAAAACACACATAGCGCAGGCTGCAGTCTCTCCCAAATCAGAATGGGGGATGTAAGAACTAAGTATTTTCATCCAGAGACTAGTGTGATGTCTTTCAATGCCTTGGATCTACCTACGCACAGATCAATACACCCCTAGGGAACATTACTGCAAATTTGTTAGAGCAATTTTTAAACCTTCGCATAGGTCCATGATCAGTCCTTATAGACCTTTAACAGTCAATTTGTCTACTTATGTGAATCGTAGAGTAATCATAAATTGGAGTTCACACATATATGCTTAACTTGTTAGAACACATAAGATAAATTATCAGAATCTTCGTGGGAGTGTTAAACATGCATTGTGTACATTATTAAGACTTATTCAAGAAAATCACATAGCATTCAATCAATATTTCATAGAACAAATCATTCATCAGTGGCATATAAGATAAATAGACCTGAAAATAAATACTCAATAATTCTTCAGAAACTTGTCTTTATTGATCTTAACTCACCGATTACATACTCAAATTAGCCTATAAACATAGTTGCAGGGGTCCACGCACTCACCTACGGAATCTTCCTACGCCTCCGTGCACTCAGCTATGGAGCCTTTCCTTCTACCTACACGCAAAAAGCAGAGACTCCTTCTTTAACCCAATTCCCTATCCCACTCCTCCTTGTTCTCCAACTTCTTCCTTAGTTAGTTACCTCTTAGACTCTCTTAGACTCAACTATTTATAGACTTTTCCATATAATACCATGGTCTGTGAACTATGGGTGAATCTCAAAACTGACTCAAAACTTATCCAAAAGAAGGAGCTAATCCCCTTTGACTCTTATTCCTCTATACACTCTGCATCCACAAATCGCGTAGAATTTACATTGTTTTACAAAATTGTACCAAAATTTGGGTTATCTAACTCCAAAATAACCCAGGGGACCCCATCCTAACAAGCCCCCAACACAAACATCATGACTCACCTTTGAGTCACTCTGCTGATGTCGCGATCTTATTGTGAATATCTCCCAGCTTCACTCGGATCACTGCAACTGTAGCAATGCTCTATGTCACTACCTGTCTATCCTCCTCGATCAAATTTTCACTAGTTGGTCCTTCTACATCCAGCCTCATCATCCATTGCGTCTACTGCAGTCGCTTAAGGTTATCATGAATGGAGAGCGTGATTTGATAAGCCTCCTCCAACAAAGATTACAACCTAGACTTTAGCAAGGCTTGTTTCTTCTGCACTTCCTCTACCTACGCCAGTAGCTTCTTTCCTTCCCATAACTTAGCAAGGGACGGCGCTGGTGCTAAGGTGTAGGCAGTCACCTTGACCTCATTGTATTGGCACTGCATATCCCTTACCTCTGTGTTCAATTTTTGCTGGTTTGGATCCTCTTGCAAATTGATCGATTTACCCATAGACATTCTTCTATTAGGATGCCCAAACCATAACTTCATCACACACCTGTAATCCCTCTATCTTGTAAAACTATCTTTGTGCGTACCCTACCATCATGCAGGCATAGCACGTAGCGCCAAATCCAGTGCTTGAAACCAGTGGTCCTTAGGGAATTCATACTCAAATTCATCCAGAAACAGATCTACGTTAGTTAAGCCATCATAATAACATAATTCTATTATTAATATTGGTATGGAAACTGTTGAACTATAATATAGACCTTGTAGCACTCCCTTGAGCTAGGAGATGTTAAAGGATAGAAATTGAGTGGGACCCAAATTAATTTACGAAATGGAAGAGAAAGTATTTTTAATTAAGAAAATATTAAAGGAAACTCAATATTTTCAAAAGAATTTCATATAAGAAACCATAGATATGAAGTGAATGACCATGTCTTTCTAAGAGTTAAAGCTAGGAAAAGCTCCAAAAAGATCCAAACCTTCCCCTTGATTTGTGGGGACACTTGAAATCTTCAACAAGATAAACTTATCATCTTGTTTCACCACTAGTATGGCATATGTACATTTTTTTTTAGACATTGTATCCCTAATCTAACTCATATTTCGAAGTAGAAACAACTAAATCATTTCCATGTTAGCAACAAAGGAAATCAAAAACAAAATCATCACACCCACATGCTAAGATATCATCTAATAAACAAAATCTTTATAGTCCAAGTTTTGCCACTTACAAATCTTCAATAGTTATGCACTTGAGGTAACTCTTCTTGTATAGTAAATGAGTATTATATATTTTTGTTATCTTATTTTTGATTCAAAAATATTTAAATAGCATAGTGGATGAGTATTATATATTTTTGTTATGTTATTTCGAAATCAAAGATATTTAAATAGGATACAATCTGAATATTTTGTCGATTAAATGAAAAAAAATAGATTTTGTTATTATTTTTTTTCGAATTAAAAATTAATTAGAAATATTTCGTGAGAAAGAGATAAATTAACCAAAAGTTGGGGGATTTTTTAGAGAGGTTTAGTATGTTGCATTAGGTTAATATTTTTACACCATGGCCTATTATTTTAATAATTCTATTAATAAATCTAAAATATGGCCGCAATGACAATTGCAATCTACCGCATTCACTCATTGTTGGAGAGAATATGCAAGTTGACTCTTATTATTCCCGAAATGGGATTCCTCAGTTGCATTTGTTGTTTATGAATCGTGTTAAGGTGTACAAAATTGCCACTAAATTCTACTATTCATTTTCTTCTTTTATAAGCATTTTCTCGTAAATTGCAGTAAATTTCCTACAAGAGCTACAAACAGTTGTCACTATGCACAACTCTCGTCTTTTAGATAATTATTAGAGGAATAAAATTTCTCTTCCATGGACAGACCTTTAAAAGAAACATTCGAATGTATGTGTGTACCTGAATCTTAGAAGTTGCAAATAAGAAGAGATAAAATTGGGGAAAGAGGAAAACCAGCTTGTAAGTTTTCAACCAAGTATTTTATTATTTTTTATTACCAGGTTTGTAATTAATAAAAAAATTTAAAAAATCAACACAAGATTTTGTTCGAGCTTGATAAGCCCAGAGCCTTTATATATATATATATATATATATATATATATATATATATATATATATAAAGTGTAGCGTTTTAATTAATACATATTTATGATTAACTTTCATCATCAACATCTTGGTATAGTTGTAATTTGTATCCATTATATATTATATAACCTTTTTTTTTAATCTCGAGCACAAATTGAAATTTTCATTGTTTATAAAAAAATTAATTATTTTAATATTTTTGTAAACAAATATTTTAATAATTTTATTATCCGAATATTATTTTTAAATTGATTCTCTCTACATGCATGGAACTAATTCCAAAGTATCAGTTGGAATTCGAATGATGATTCAAAGAATGCTCTGAATAGAAGATTAATCCACATCAACACGTAGTTCCACATCAGCATAATTAACTCAAATTATACTCCACATCATCCAGAGTTGCATTGGATGGTAGTTTATGCATTCGAATACGGATGCACGAAATAAATTCAAATGGTGACTCAAAGTATGCTCTGAATTAACTCAAATTATACGGTAGTTTCTGTGCTTGAGGTGGCAGCGCATGCATGCATGATGATGATTCAATTCGAATATGCATGATGATTCAAAGTATGCTCTGAATAGAAGGTTAATTCCACCCACAGCACGTAGTTCCACAATAAGTTGGAATTGCACTCGACTGGAGTTCACTTAAGCTTGACATCAATAATAGGGAATGCATGGAATCGCAAAGGGAGAGTTATACTCCAAATATCATGCAGCAGAGGGAGAGTTAAGTGGGGTGTTGAATCAACTGCAACATGGAATATGTGATCTCGAAGTGTACCCATACTTATTCAAAGAAGGCTTTGGTAATGGATTTTGTTCTCATACTCTTCTTGCAAGCCTCCATAATGGACATCTTAGAGAATTTGTCAACAACCATGAAATCATAGTTGTTGCCATGCTTGGTAGAAGGGAGGCCCAGCATGTAATCCATGGAGATAGATTCCCATGGTTAGCTAGGAGTAGGCAAAGGAGTATATAAGTCTTACTTGTTGATTGTGCGTTTGGAAATGGAACAGGTAGTGTAGGATATGATGTACTTCCCAACATCTTGTCTAAGGTTTGGCAAACAAAAATACTTCTACAACACCGCCACGATTTTCTCTAGCCCAAAATGTTCAATGACTCGCCTATACTACGCCTCTAAAATCATCTTGGCACACTCGCTTGAAGGAACATAGAGGTGTCCCAGGTGGCACAACAATGTGTCTTGGAGTTGAAAGTTTGGAACTTTCTTGCCTTCAAGGAGCATCTAGTATGTGGTGTCGAATTTTGGATGACTCTTGTAAAGATGCGGCCATCCCTAAACCTCATGTACAAAAGAATCGAGCCATGGTTAGCGCCATAGCCAAAGATTGGATGAGGAAATCTACAATTTACTTGTGTTTCCCTTCATGTACTCAATGTTCAAATGGAATTGTTATAGATATGTGTATTAACACTATAAAATCATATAGATGTTTGCACAATATAGAAGATGCTAAAATACATATAGTAGAATGCACAAGTGAAAATTTTTCGGATGAAGACATCATGAAGTTTAAAATATTTAATTTTTCCAAAGGTCCAAAGTTTAAAATTTTTAAAAATTGAAGACTTCATGATTGTTTCTTCAATAAATGTGCAACGTGAAAAAATTTATTCGAAATTCATGTGGTTGAGAAAATGGATGACTCAACAAATTCAGGACCACTTCACACACTTGGAGGTGATTCCATGACATGATCTTAGTCCAGGATAGTCAAATTTGAGTCACCCTAGAGACATGTAGCCCTCAATGGAATGGTCTTGTCCTACTCATGAGTCATTTTCATTCATGAACCAAGATAGGGAAGATGGATTCAAAAATTCTACATAAATAGGACATGGGAGAACCAAAATAAGAGATAATTTTATGATTGCCATATTTCTAGCAGAGAAAACATACATTTCATTGTTGAAACCAAAGAACGAAAGAGCACTAACATCTTGACCATATTTCTTCTAGGAAATCCATCATCTTAGTGAGAGGACAAAAGTCCACCATTGAGAGAGTCTTCGTACTTATTTGAGGGAGAAGAAAATATTGCAAAGATATTAAGGAAAAGAACCACCTTGTTAAGGATTTTTTAGCATGATAGCTCAAAGAATTCCTTTCAAGTGTTTAATATTAATCTATTGTATTCAAATTCTACTACCAATAGTCAATAAAGGGAGGATTTTCCATTATTATTTTTGACTTGTTTTCTCCATTGAGCATTGTTTGTGTATTATCTCCTTGTTTTAGTTCATGTTTGTTTTCCATATTTGCAATCTTTGTTTATCTAAGTCTCTTCAATAGAAACATCAACTATGTTTGTGCTCCTTTGCAAGGAAAAACCAAATTTTAACGTGGTGTCTTTTGGTACATCATTTCCACAAAAACACTAGCACAAAAATGGTGACCATACAATTGTCTTTTCCTTAATGTAATGGTTGTGTTTGCAGATATTCTCTCTACATAGTCAGCGTACAAGGTGTTTAATACCTATATGGCAGTTTTGTAGGACCTTGTGAACTTGTGGTGGGCCAAGAAACTTATTAATTTACAATTTCCAGTGACTGTGTGACTTATGCTCAGACAGATGCACACTTCATGGATTTTCCTCTCATAGATGCATCGCCTAGTTTATGTACTGTGAAAGGCACGTGGTTTTCCAAAAAGATAAGTGATGAGCAGCCTCTAGTGAATTTCCTTCACCACTGCAATTTTTTACAGTCAGTTTAGATTTCGTAGTTTCTTTACTAATCACAATTAGTAGAGCAATTAAATTATCTTTTCTTTTTGTTAACAATCTTCACATAGCTTAATTAAAAAAAAAGTAAGTGGCCAGTTATCCACAAATATTCTTACTAACCAAAGAATTCATTTCTTTCATTTTATCAGACTAGGAGAAAGTGTTATTAAAGAAAGTAAGTAATCTTTGCTTCGATTGTGTATGTTAGACGAACTTGGGCTTACATATGAAAAATTTCTTAAAGCATTTGAATTCTCATCTACCTATTTTGAAATTCATAGTGTAATTGGAAAAGGAGTAAGTGGCCCATTATCCACATATCGCTTCTTTTTCATGCAAGGAACAATTGAAATATAGTATAAGTAGGGAAATATTTGAACGGATCACCGAATATCCACATATTCTCACACTTTACATTCTCACTTCATCACTTGCACACAATTATACATCAGACACTAAGCTTATATAAAATTCATATTAGAAAGCATCTACTTTCCAGAGATTTTGATGCTTAGTTTATTTTGGCTTACATATCACACCCTAAAGAAAAGTAAGACCCTTAAAAGCAACCATAACTTGAACCAAATAAATTCCCCACAAGGGCCATCAAAACATTTATAGCTCAGGTTAGGACCATTGGGGGTAGGTATCCCATAAGACACCATGGTCATGTTACATATTTGAAACATAGCAGTAGACTTTTTATAGAGCTTAAAATCCTTCAATCATCCCATGGAAAAGAATACCCGAGCATGGTAGAGACCCGATCCTGAGGGTGTTTGGCGTAGGTCCAGTGCATGCAGTATTCTTTGGGGCTACTTGACCCATCTAGTGCTCAATACTGGTAATTGAATACCAAGAAACTAAATTCTTGAATGCTCATGTGGGACACAGGTACTTTAATGGCCAAAATATATGGAATCCTTTCCCTATAGGCGATGGTGCGAGAAACACTTGAGCCTCATTTCAATTGCCTTAGTTGATTTTTCAGCTGCACGAAGACGTCGCCAGTTCTTTTAGGAGATTGTCCTAGGACCCATTAGCAAATATCTCCATAAGGCCTAGTTACTTTGAGAGTGGTAAGAATGAATAGGTCTTCTTATGATATGGTTCCTCATTTGGAGCCAAAATCTCCTCATCTGAATGAAGCTAAAGCTCCCTCTGAAGGGAACACCTCGTTTCCTTCTCTTCATCGAAATTCACATCTGTACGAACATATTTCATCCTAGGAGATGTCAAGTACACCTGACAGTTGTGAGGTGTATCAGTGTACCCCACAAATATGCCCAACTCTATTGGTTGTTCTAGATTTTTCCTTGATTCGTTGCAAACATGATAGCAAAATGATGATCCAAAGAACTTGAAGTGTGACACATGTTGGCTTAGGCAGTCCTAACCCAGGTTCAAAGTTAGTTGCACAAACTAGCGAAACCCCACACTGCTGGCCCTTTCGACAACAACCCGCATAGTGCAAGCTGCAATCTCACCCGAATCAGTATGGGGGGATGCAAGAACCAAGTTTCTGCATCTAGAGACTAGTGTGATGTCTTTCAACGCCTTGGATCTACCTCCACGCAAATCAATACACTCCTAGGGCATGTTACTGCAACTCTGTTAAAGTGGCTTTCAAACCTTCACATAGGTCCATGATCAGTCCTTGCAGACCTTTAACAGTTGATTTATCTACTTACGTGCATCAAAGAGTAATCATAAATTGGAATTCATCCACATATGCTTAATTTGATAGAACACATAAGATAAATTACTTGAATCTTCACGGAAGTGTTAAACATGCATTACGTACATTATTAAGACTTATTCAAGAGAATCGCGTAGCATTCAATCAATATTTCATAGAACAATTCATTCATCAGCGACATATAACGTAAATAGACATGAACATAAATACTCAATAATTCTTCAGAAACTTGTCTTTATTGATCTCAATTTCACCGATTACATACTCAAATTAACTTGCGCACATAACTACAAGGTTCCGCACACTTAGCTGCAAACTCTACCTATGCTTTTGTGCACTCACTGATGGATCCTTTCTTTCTACCTATGCGCAAGAAGCAGAGCCTCCTACCTTAACCTAATGCCCTATCCCACTTCTCCTTGTTCTCCAAATTATTCCTTAGTTAGTTACCTCTTAGACTCGCTAAGACTCGACTATTTACAAACATTTCCATACAATCACATGGTCCACAGACCATGGGTGAATCTCAAAACTGACTCAACTTATCCAAAACAAGGGGCTAAGCCTCTTTGACTCCTATTCCTCTACGCACT
Source organism: Pinus tabuliformis (assembly GCA_031772625.1). Lineage (NCBI taxonomy): Eukaryota > Viridiplantae > Streptophyta > Pinopsida > Pinales > Pinaceae > Pinus > Pinus tabuliformis. Next base: position 233,981,429 of record CM062818.1, read on the forward strand.
CTGCATCTCGAAATAGCGGAGACTTTACATCGTTTTACAAAATTGTACCAAAATTTTGGTTATCTAACCCCAAACTAACCCAAGGGACCCCATCCCAACAGGACCCCAACACAGAGATCATGACTCAACTTCAGGTCACTCTATTGGTGTCGTGATCTTATTGTGAATATCCCCTAGCTCCACCTGGATCAGTGAAACTGTAGCAATGCTCTATGCCACCACCTGTCGAACCTCCTTGACCAAATTTTTAGTGGTTGATCCTTCTACTTCCAGCCTCATCATCCACTACATCTACTACAGTCCCTTAAGCTTATCTTGAATGGAGAGCGTGATCTAATAAGCCTCCTCCAACCAAGGCTGCAACCTAGCCATTAGCAAGGCCTCTTTCTTCTACGCTTCATATACTTGTGCCAATAGCTACTTTCCTTCCTATAACTTGGCAAGGGACTATGCTGGTACTAAGGTGTGTGAAATCACCCTGGCCTCATCATATTGGTGCTGCATCTCCCTTAGTTATGTGTTCAATTGTTGCAGGTTCCGATCCTGCGACAAATTGATCGATTACCCCATAGACATTCTTGTATTAGGATGCCCAAATTGTAACTTCATCACGCACTTGTAATCCCTCCATCCTGCAAAACTATCTTTGTGCGTACCCCACCATCATGTGAGCATAGCATGTAGCACCAAATCCAGTTCTTGAAACCTGTGGTCCTGAGGGACTTCACACTCAAATTCATCTAGAAATAGAACTACATAAGTTAAGACATGATAATAAGGTAATTTTCTTAGCTCCGACGAAACACAATGCAACGAGTTTGTCATCATATTGCATCGCAAGGTTGAAACTTCATGTAGGTGATTCTACTAACGCTTTAATTCTTCGTTTGAATTAGAGGCATAGGAGCTTTCCCACTCCCATGCAATCCTCCCATATGTCGTCGGATTGATCCAATCATGAGCTCGCACAGTTATTTTGTAGATCTGATCTAGCTCATCATCGCTTTCCTCATAGTGGCAAACTGGTTCAATATAGTGTGCCCCTTCCACAGGATCTAATGGCACTACAACCCTTTGCAACTTATTTTCTGATGGCATAGTCCTTTTCTTTAGGTTAATAACCCCATTCATGTCGATAACCCAATCAATTCCTAGGAGCGTGGGGTAACTATTATTGTCGTCAACAATATCTACAACCTCAAAGTCCGCTAATGCACTTGGACTAGCAATATCAACTGGGACACCATACAGTTGTCCCATAGGGATGATCTTCTGTTGGTTTTGATGTTGTATATTTGACATGATAATGGTCAGCTATAATGCCAGGGCATCTAAGATAATTGTTTTAGGGGTTTTATTTTAATTTGGAGGACCAATGTATGAAACAAATGTAAGATTGTAATGCCTAACATTTTGAATAATATTAATATTAAAACAGAGGGTTTCTATTAAAATTTACACAATGATATAGCTTGTATGGTGGTGAGCAGAAACAGAGAAATGATATGATTATCATAGTCTTCAGATTGAAAATTAAATAATCATAAGTATGAAAACCTTTAAACTATGTTTAGAAGGTTTAACAAAATATGCTTAAGCTTACAAAAGATGTTGATGATTTATTTATTTAGAGGGAATTAATTAAACAAATAGTTCATTAATTCATTCTCTTTACAGATTATCACTTCAGAAGCTTATAGGAGTAGATTGACACCCAGTTATTCCTACCTAGTTATCTCTGTAAGACATAAGAATATGAAGAAAAACATAATAAATAATACTGGAAAAACTTATAGGAAACACAAAACTGTGTAAATCAGAATTCAGAATCCTTTTCTTTTATATTAATGATCTAGAAAAGTCAAGTACATCAAATGCTTTAAAATGCTTCTTCAAGGCTAAAACCCTTAATAACTCATAAAGAGAGTTATTTATACAATAGTAGAACTAATAAAATATCCTAATTTTTTTTTACAAAAAATAGATTATTACAAATAAAAAATAAAAACTTCTAGTTGATCTGGCACTATTTCGATGCCAAATTGTTGATGACTGTTGCTGAAAAAATTGAAAATTGTTGAAGTTGGCTGACTGTACCTCCAAAAAATGAATGTTGTTAGATCACCCTTCAGTCAAGTAAATCTTTCAATTCTTCCCAGCATTTCTTATCTGGGATAGAAATCTTGGTTACCCTCCTGTGAACTTCATCCATCTATGTATATTTAGTAAAAGTGGGCTTTACTAAAAATATGTGTCTCATTTCATTCAAAATAAAGAATGTATCCCTGAGTGTATTTACTATTAGTGCCAGTGTTGAACTTGTGATGTTTGAAACTGACGTTGCATGTTTGCCCACCTTTGTCAGTTTCTAAACATAATCCTCAATTGGCATCAACTTATCATTAATTACAAGAATAGAGGGTAAACCATTGCTACTCAAGGCTTCTATTCTGCTGAAAAACCTCTGAACTATGGTATTGAGATTGTTGCACTTTTCCTGTAGCTGAAGGGTGAGAATTTTCTTGGCAATGATATTCTTTACCTCCAATATAGTTGTAGTTCTATCACTTATGCCTAATTCCTCGAGCTCATAGCCATCTTTGGAACCCCCAATCAATCAATTGATGTCTTCTTAGGTTCATTTGTGGCACCAACAATTTTAGAGATCCTAGGTCTTGCTTTCCTATGTACAACCCTAAAGCCCTAACTTGCTTCTTCAGTTGTAGGTGAATACTATTCTTCCCTGCCTCTCGTGGCCGTCTTTTCTTGTGTAAGTGGATTTTGCACATTAGATGTAGAAATTGATGTTCTTGAGCCTCTTGGAGGGCATTCTCTGTCCATTCCAACTGATTTTTATACTATTCTATCTTAGACCTGGCTGTGTGATGATATGGTGTAAATTTATTCTCCACCCTAAGTTTGGAAGTCACTCCCAATGGGTCATAAGACCAAGTGAAACTGAGACCAAACTTCATCTCCTTTAGTAATTTGTCTACTTCTTGTCATGTTTCCTTGGTGTTATAGATGAATGGACAAACTTGGGCTTTTAGCTTGAATTGTGATTTCTTCTTGGTAGCCAAAAGTGTACTTCATCTGCATTTAACCTCTATCTTAAGTATTCTAGTGCAAATATTCTGATAGGGAGGTACTTGGGTAGTTTGTATGGTGGAAGCTCACAACCATAAAACTTGATCTCTATGTAGTTTTGGTAAAAATACCAATCCCCTGTTGTAGCTTGATCAACCAACTATAATTATTTAATAATCTCCTCATTGATCCTTGGTACTGGAGTGCTGCTCATAAGACTGATAGCTGGATGAATAAACATGTCTATGAATTTTTTATATGTAAAATCTTTTGTTTCATTCATCCCCATTGAAGTCCAAAATATCACTGATTGTTGATTTCCTTCCTCAACTAAATTCTGTAAATCAAATGGGCATTTGTCTCCCTGAAAATGTATAAAAAGATAAATAAGTACTGAAGCATACTTGAATACTTCTTCAGCATTGAACTTGACAAATTGCTTATGTATGGCTTCAGCAATGAAATTATTGAAATCATAAATAACAATGGGTTTAGAATGAGTAGAAAACATGGATAAGAAACCAATGATGGCTTCATTGACAAAATAATCAGAGTTATAACCAAGCAAATAGGACAAAATAGTGGTAATTTGCTTGGTTCTATCAGGAAAAATGGATGAATCATAAGGAGGATTACTTTTTGGCAGAGGACTATCAATAGCTAGAAACAGTTCAAGGGTATGGGATGTTTTAGTAAATTCTAGTTTTTTATAAGCTTCTATTAGGTTTTCATGGGAAAAAGGATGGGTTGGTGTAGTAGAAGGGGCCTACCACATTTTTTCAATGGAAGCAGAATTGATTGAACAAATGATTTCTCCCGTGGGTGAAATAATTTCTCTCTCACTGGGATCATAAGATTCATGTGGCATTTTCTTAGAAATTCAGGTGCTTTGTGTATTTGTGCAAAAATTTTATGAGGTAATTGAGAGTCCCAGAGCCCTATTTCATCTGTCTAGTCAATCAACTAATCTTCCTTCCAAAAATAGATTTCATATAGATTGAATTGAGAAGAAGTCTCAACGATTTTGCAATCTTTGTCGACCAATGGGGTATGATGGAAGTCGACTTGTGGGTGAATCAAAGGATTTGGGACTTTTGCGACTTCTTTTCCCTTTGGGAGGCATTTTTTCAAACAAATTGCAAACTGTAAATGAAGTAAATTGGTTTGAAAGAGAGCGATCAAAGTAAAAAATAGATAACTTACCAAGGGATAAGTGGACCTAGATGTCAAATTCACGAACAAGACGACTGATTGCTTTAATATCAGACAGTGGTTGAGCTGTAGGCAAGAAAACTTCAATGATTAATCTAGTTGTAGAAATTCATTGTGTAACCATTCTCATGGATAATACAGTGTTTATAAATGAAAAGGTGGAGCGGGGGTGGTACTAAAGATTTGAATTTACATTAATTATCCAACCGATTAATTAACGGATGTTTGAGTCATAAACTCGCGGGAGCAAAATTGAATGGGCAATGGATAGGAGGCAGGTTATTGGATGAAAGACATGAGATGAAGTGTAACGTAGCACATGATGTGGAGCAGCGGTAAATGGTCCTTTAATACACCGCGTTTGGGGGTAATGTGAGGTGGTATGTAGTTTTGGGATTTTTAGTCTCGAAACACTAAAATCATAAAAAGGAGTTTATATGGGTGGTATGGGACACTACCCATTCAGAATCCCACCCCTGCGACCGATAAATTTTGAACGGTGAATGAGGGCTGAGGAGGGCAATGGCCCATCAGATAATGGAAGAGTGTGCAGGATGAGAGGTGAGGTGGGAGGGTATTTAACATATGAGCGGAAATAAATGGTGGGGTCACAACTTTGAGGGTGGATGTGACAGTTGTGGGTCATGGGGATTAAATGAAATAACATTGGCTGATGAAACTTGTTGGTTAATTAAAACCTGCCATATATATGTTTTCCCAATTTTACAACTTAGGGTTAAAACATTTGATGCTTCAATTTGATTTCACATGTCTACCTACCCTTTTACTCATAACATTTTCACTTATTTTTCAAAGTGCATATAAGCTAACAGATCAACATTTTCATTTATGCCTAATCTACCTCTATACCTTATTTCCACCATTGGCCCAGATTAAACTGTTGAGCCAAATTTATTTTCTACCTATGACAATCAATTTTGATTAAATCCAATCATGATTAAACTGTATAATTGGACCAAACAAACTAGTGTGGCATATAAAAAAAACTACACTCAACTATTATTTGCAAAACTAAATTAGACAAAAGTAGTGGCTTTTAGATTTACAATACTTTCAGAGTTTATTGTTTTTGGTTTTCTCTCTAAGCTAACATTTCTTACTTTTTTCCTTCATTTTTTAGGGCGTTTATTCTAACATTTTCTTTGATATGGACATATTTATCAAAATATTTCCTAACCTTTTTTATTCAATATTCTTTTTTGTCCATATCCTAGCTTAACATTTTTTCAAATATATGCTTCATTTTTTGACTAATTAATTCTAACTTATGAAAGCCAAAAAATGCTACAACATTGGCTCCAACTGGGGGCTTCTTTCTGCTGTAGAATGCAGAGAACCTGCAGATCCATGTGCCTTCTCCTTGGGCTATGGAGTCTCTGCTATAAAAAAATCATATTGACTTCTTCGAAAGTAAAATAAACCAGATTTTTACAATTGAAGTAATGAACTCTACTTCAACTTCTCAGTATTGAATGTAATGTTTGAGGAACCTTCCATTTACAGGATAAGTGGAATACAGTCCCTCAAGATTTTGTAGCACAAAAGTGTTAATTCCCTTCAATTCAACAATTGCTAAAGGTCCAAACCACAGGTTGTCAAACTTGCCATGTTTTCCCTTATCTTCTCTTCTGGCATCCCACCTTAAAACTAGATCACCTTCCTTGAAGTCTCTTTCCTGGGTTCTTTTGTCAAATAGGTTCTTCATCTTATTCTGATACCTTTTCAATTTGTATTGAACTTTATCTCTGTTTTCATTTACTTCAATAAGATGGTTTATTCTTCTTGAAAAATCATTAGGTTCATCTATTAGATCCTATAGGAATTTTAAAATAGGAAAGGAAAAATTGGTAGGGAAGATTGCATCTTTCGCATAGACTAATTGAAAATGAGATTTTCCAGTAGATCTTTTTGGAGTAATTCTGTTTTCCCATGCCGCATAGATTAAATTAGAGTCCCAACTCTTTTTATGATCTGCTAGAGTCTTTTTTATTACCTTTACCAGAATTTTATTTGAGGATTCTGCAAGGCCATTACCTTGAGGGTAGTATGGAGTTGAATAATGTAACAGAATCTAATATTTCTGGAAAAACTCAATCATTTTAACACTAGAAAAATTTATTGCATTATGAGTGACAATTTGAGTTTGGCAACCAAACCTAGATAAGTTATTTTCTTCAATGAACTTAATTACCACTGCATCAATAACATTTCTTAGTGGAATTGCTTCTACCCATTTAGTGAAATAATCTGTTGCAGTGAGTATCCATCTATGTTGATTACTTGAAGTGGGATGAATCTCCCCAACAAAATCTAATCCCCATTAGAGAAAAGGTGCTGAGACTATTGATGAAATCAATGGAAGAGCTGCACCTACTTGTTTGATTCTGTTAAACACAATAACAAACTGTTTGGTGGATCTTTCCAGTAGAAATTTCATTTATGATACAGTACTTGACTACTTTCAATTTGAGAGTTTTACATTGGATTTTGGAGAAAGATGTTGGAAATTCAAAGTGGATCAAGAAATTTACAATGTCTTGATACCAATTTGACAACAGAAATTTGTCATCAATGTGTAAACGGTTGATATGATATGAAGGTAAAGGTTCTTGTGGATTCTTTTCTTCAAGATGAAGGGAAGGTTCTTGTGGGTTCTCCCCTTCTGCAAGGACTGAAGGTTCTTGTCTATTCTTCATGTCTGAACTTTGAGAAGGTTCTTGTGGATTCTTCCCTTGTATTTCTAAAACAGAGTTTTTCCGAGCACTTTACAGTTGGATTCATCTATAAGCTTAACTAATCCTTGACCTTTTACTATCTTTGTAGTTTTGATAGTTAGATCAAAATCCAGTATTTGAGTGATCCATCTACCTCTCTTCCCATCAGTGTCAGGTTGGATTAAAACAATTTTCACAACATTGTTAGGAACATAAGCAGTAATAGGTGAATGTAGGACATACATCCTAAATGATTTTAGGGCTTGAATAAGGGCAGAAGCTTGCTTCTCAATGATGTCATACATAATCTCAACATCTCTCATTACCTTACTAAAAAAGGCTACTTTCTAGTCATGGGAATCTTCATTGTTTTTTAATAGAACAACAAAAAGGGTTGTTTCAGAGGCAAAGGAAAAGATACTGAATGGTTTAGTATAATTAGGGTTGGCCAAGGTAGGGGCTTCAGAGATAACTTTCTTGATTTGATCAAATGCATGCCTAGAAGATACAGTCCATTTAATTTCATGATCCTTTTGAATCATATCAACTATATCTTTTACAATCTTAGCATAATTTGGAATGAATTTGTAGAATTTCCCATTGTAGATCACCAAATAGTGCAATATAATAAAACAAAATACTTGATCTACTTCTACAAACAAACTTGCAGAAGCTTAATGGATTTTGAGAAAGATCAAATAGAACACATATAACAGAGAATGAGAAAGCAATCACACATGAACACAGAAGAATACTCTAGGAAAAGCCTCAACTAAAAACCTCGATCTCTGTATTATCATACAAGTGGAAATATGTCTAGATTACACAAAGCTTTAGCTCACAAGCTATCCAGCTCTCAGTACAATCCCTCAATGCTTCTCATAGACATAATAGACACAACATATGCCTTCCCTCAGTCCTCCAAGCCTCCTATTTCCTTGTGCAGTTTCTCTTGGGTTCTCTGGCTGCCACCTATGTGAATTGACCTCTCCCACATCTCACCAAACTCAAAAATAAATGTGCAATCTCCAAGGAATGAATTCCTTCTACATGCAAGAGATATCCTCAATGGAATATTCCTACAATTGATAGTACATTTTCCCATCATCTTATCTCAACTGGGTCTTTGACTGAACTGACATGCATGAGTTATTTATGAGAGAATATTCAGTTATCTGAAGTGCAATAGTTACATGCATGCATGCATTAACTAACTGAACTCACTATCAGTTCTGTCAGAGCCTAGATTTGCCTCAGGCTGGAAAGACATGGTTCTAGGTCCACATCAAACCACACTCAGCCTTGTAGCTATCCCTACGAGGACAGGAGAGGGCTCTCTCCAGGTCAATCTCAGCGAAAGATAATCGATGGGGCTTGAGATGACTGTAATAAAAGCTAATCTTAGGCTAGGTATGAAGTAAAAGGATTAAATTTGAGTTTTTTGGGGGTTTTGTTGGAAAAAGGGAAACGCAAATTTTGGGTCTGGGGATGAGGCCAGATTTTTGCAAAGGTCAGGTAGGGGCAAGGTAGGCAGTAGTTTTGATGCTTTGGATTTAAATGAATGGGTGGATCAGACCGGTGAGGGGCCAAGGAGGGTAAGAAGGTCTCAAGAGTCCTCCTCAAACAAATGAAAACATGAAGAATTAAACAAAATATCCAGGCAGAGCATAGCAGTCCATGAATTCTACCTCAATCACTCTTTTGTTTAATTGCAGAAGACAAGAGAAGGGACAATGATACACAATAACATCAATGAATTAAAAAATACATAGAGAAACACACCATCAAAACATAAAGCCACATGGATCCCAACAAGTGCTGCAAAACCCTGGTCTTTCCTTTGCAAAAATTGCAGAAATGAAATGTACAATAGAGTGCCAAGCAATCCCAAGTGTCCAACCCTGAAAATGACTGAGAAATTACATAGTATAGACAAGCCTAACTCCTTCCCATGCCTCTAGGGGTCGAGCTCATCATTCTAGGAGCTATTTCAACCAATTCTAAACAAGGAACTGAAATCTAGGTAGTCAAACAACTTACCCCTATATGCTAGGAAACTGATTCATTCATTCAATTTTCACCTTTTAGTGAATGAATCCTCTAGAACAAGTTAAAATGTGCCAATATTACATCATGGTTATCAAATTACCTCCTGCAAGGTCAAGAGTAACATCAAGAAGCAAAACTGGTAAAAATTGGGCGAATTGCTGAGCTGAACAGTGAAAAATAGGCAAAAATCCTCTATGCGCCGCGCCTGATTCTCTATGTGTTGTGACACTTTGGAGCTGATTTTGAGGCACTTCCGGAAGTCCAAATTGAGCTCATGATAGCTTGTTGGAAAGCCCTGCTTGTCTACTTTCTAACCCAAGTGGAATTTCTGAATTTGGATGTCATTTTCCCCTCCAAAACTTCAATCTCCCAAGACTGCTTCCTGGCAAATCCGTGCGAATTATTGGCAATTTGGAGGAATTTTGAGTAGTTTCGGGCCTTTAACTGTATGCGCCGTGCAGGATGCCCAATACGTCGTGCCTCCCCAGTGCATCGTGCCAATGTTGTTTTACACTGCGAAATGCAGCCCAATGCGCCGCACCTGGTGGGTGCGCCGTGTCTCCTGCCTAGTGCGCCGCACCACTGAATTGGAGCAATTTTCAGCCAATAACCTCACTTGCTTACCAAAATTGCTCTATGTTGCTTTTCCACATTTCCACTTTAGCTCTCTAATGTATTTAATATGCAAATGAACTCTTGGAACACAAAAATGATATATATGCCAAGGATTTAACTCTTGATTTCAAAAACCAATTTGTCATGTTGCAAACTTTGACACTTCACTCTGAAACTCTGTGTTTTGCTTCCTTTATGATTTTTTGAGCTGAATGGTGAACCTCTTGTCTTTTTGTGCAGGGATAGCTATCATTGGATTCGGAAAAGGAGACCAAGGTTGCGCTTGAAGAATTTCACAACTGAAGTAGCTTTGAGAATTACATATTTATTACAAAGATAAAATGGACGATTTTTCTTCAAAACAGAGTTTTGAAGAAAAATCATGATCAAGCATACTGACGATGAAATTTATATCATGAAAACTTATTTAGAACCTCCCTCATATGCCTTCTAGTATTATTGGACACTTTAAAGACAAAATTTGCGAAACCCTAAAGCTAATGACTAACATGACTCTTGGCTAACCAAAAGACCATCCATAATGACTGTAAAATTGACTTTGATGAACTTTAATGATCAGACACGAGACAACAGGTACATGAAATGAGGGAAGTATGGAGACAAGTCCCTTCTATCAGAAGATTGATGCTCCTAATGGAATGCAGATGATCGAGCTGAATGAGACACCTAAAATGAAATGCAACAAAAGAGGTTTTAATCTCTGACGGAGGGCTGAACAGACCGACTCTAACAAGTTCCACAAACTGTTGGAACTAATCTAACTAGACTTAACTCAATTAACTGAGCTAACTAATTACAACTCCAAGTACAACTTATCATGATCTCCTTAATCAAGGGATAACTTCCTCAATCAAAGGAGAAACTGTTGCATGTCTTGACATAGAATTCATGTTTGATTTTCCACAACTAATTAACTCAAGATAAATTAATTAATTATTTTACAAACCACTTCGAAGATCAAATATGAATTTTAATTCTCAAAAAAAAATTAGTTTAGGGACTAACTGAAATTGGAATGTATTCCAAAATTCTATTTATAGCAGTGCTATTTTTAGCATTTCTTGTTGCTATTTTCAACAGAATCTCCTTAAAAAATTAATCTTGCCTAGAAAAGCTTGAATCTTCTTCTTCTTTCTAGGTAAGGTCAATTTTTTAATGGCAGACACATGCTTGGGATCAATCACCACTCCTTCCTTCGAAATTATGTGGCCCAACAGTTTTCCTTCTTTGATAAAAAACATATACTTTTTTGGATTCAGTGATATCTCGAATTTCTACACATGTCAAAAACCTTCCTCAAATGCTTAAATGTTTTTTATCAGAATTAGAAAAAATAGTTATGTCATTAAGATAAATGACTACAAATTTATTTACCTGACCCACAAAAACTCTGTCCATAGCTCTCTGAAATGCTGTAGCATTAGATAACCCAAAGGGCATTCTATAGTACATAAATGTAACCCAGGGTGTAGTAAAGGTTGTCTTCTCTCTGTCTGTAGGATCAACATTTACCTGGTTATAGCCTAAAAACCATCAAGCATACAAAGTCTTTGTGCTCCTGAAACCATCTAAAGTAAATGATCCATTTTGGGTAAAGGATAGTTGTCTTTCAATGATGCTTTATTAAAAAAATTTAAGTCCACACAGAGTCCAATTTCTCCATTCTTCTTTCTAACATGAATTAAATTTGCAATCCAATTAGAATACATAACAGGGAGAATAATCTCAGCATCCAACATTTTCTTAATTTCATTTTCTAAAGTTGGTAAAAGAGATTGGATTTATCCTCCTAAGTTTCTTTTGATAAGGTTTTCCCTCTAGTTTTAAAGGAGTCTTATGCTGTATCAATGAAGTGTCATAAGTATTTAAATCAATGTTAGTCCATGCAAGAACATCCTTTTATTTTTCAAGTAACCTGAGTTACTAAGCTTTGATTTCTTGATCTAAGGATGCACAGATTTTGATGTTTTTAATATCATCATTTGTTCCAATGCTAATTTCTTCTATGTCATCTTGTGAACAAATGATTGAGGGTTTCTGAGGACATCATTTTCATCAAACAATTTTTCTAAAGGAATAAGACCTTTGGGAATAAAATTGTTGGATAATTGAATGATATCATGATCAACAATTTTTTAATGAAAATTTGAAGTATCATTTTCATTTGTATTTTGATTTATTTTTGTTCTATCTTCATCAATTTGTAGAACTGAAAATTCATCTACAACCTGCAGAAAATATTTCAACTATTGATCATCTTTAAATATCTACCAATATTAGAGATTATCAAGGATAGATGGTCTGTATTTGACTTGCATTAGATAGAGTACATTAGTATGATCAAGAACTTTAAATGAACTTGCAGAAACAGCTAAGGAATCTGCATGAATATTCTAATATCTTGGAATATAAGTCACATTAGAAGCATTTAAGAAATTTTCAACTGAATCCCAAACTTAATTTTGGTAAGACCTAACCCTACGATGCTTGGTATGGAAAAAATTTCTCACTTGTTTAACAATAAGTTCTGAGTCAATAAAAACACTTAAGTTTTGAACCTTTAAGCTTTTGGCTAACTACAATCCTAAAAGGAAAGCTTCCTATTCAACCACATTATTTGTAATTTCGAAGTTGAGTTTGCATGATTGGGTAATATTTTCTTCTTTTCTAGTGAAGTTAAAACTACCCCAACTCCTGCTCCATATTTTGTACAAGAACCATCAAAGAATAGTTTCCATACATCAAGATTTGGTATAGGACTTTCAATTACTTCTTCAATTTTAGCTTGAGTTTCATGTGTTTGGTTTGAAGAGAGTTTAAAGAAACCAAAATCTTGATCAATTACATAAATGGGATGGTTCCTTGGTTGCTCTGTTTTGCAAAAAATGTGCACAAATCTTACTTCTCTGTATAACCTTAGTTGTTCTCCCCCATAAACTGGAATAGTGGCATAAGACATATCCATCCAAAGAGTTCCCCCTAATTTGGCACAGCAAGACCTAGAAAGGAGCATTCCAAATTTGGGAGGGATATCTGTGACAACTATATCAAGCACCATACTTTTTACCGGAATTTAGCCAAGGGTAACTACTATATACTTAATCAATCCTAAACAAGGCACCCTTTTGGAATCAAATCTGTACAAGTCATGATAGGATCTAGTTATGTCAAGTTTCAAATGGTCCATGACAGTTTTTGGCATGAGGTTATGTGATGCTCTAGAATCAAGCAAATAATTGTATAACATGGAATCATTTGTCTTAAGAGTTACATAGAAAGGAGGGACGTTTTCATCTATCATATCTGAGCTAGGACCAAAGACAACTGCTTGTTTTTCATCTTGCAGAGTTATGATATCATTTTCAACATCAGCCAAGGCATTTTGTATCCATTTGGAGACTTGATTTTACACCCAAAGTTTTTGGAAAGTCTTGAAAGTGGAATTTGGATTTTAAATCTTTCTAACTCTTTTTCAACATTAAATGTAGTCAAAACATTCTTTTCATTTTGAGCAGTATCAATTGACTGATTTAATAGTCGAATAATATTTGTTTGAGTTTCAGTAGCCTTGGTTCGAGGTTGAATTATTGGAGGTTCCTTAGGAGGTCTTCCAGGGCTAGGTCTTGGCCTAAGATCATATCTTTTGTTCAACTCTGCAATTAGGAATTCAGAGAAGGCATGGTATTTGGAAACCTATGAGGATTCTTGATCTTCTTGAACCTATTTTTGTTGTAAGAAGGCAATAATAGAAATATGATTAGGAGAAGTGTCCACATTATTAATGTCTTTAGTGATAGTCATAGTATTGTCAACAGGTTGTTGATCATCTATCATTAGAGGAGTTGGAACTTGTTGATCGTTACTAGGTCTCTGTAAAATTTGTAATTGTGGATTCCTTTTATATTAACCTTGATTTTGATTTTGGGGTCTAGTAACTATTTTTTGAACTGTCCTAGGTTGAGTCTCAAAATTGGAAATCCTATTGGATAGATTTCTAAGTGAAGTTATTCCATCTATTTTAGAATCCTCAGTTTCAGTTTTAGAAGAAGAGGTAGAGGCTTCTTGACTAGTTTTGAGTTTTGTCTATGTCTTTTCCTCTTTAGCATTTAAAGTGGTTGAAGTAGCTCTATTTGCTCTACCTCTATAGAATTAGTTTGCATATCTTCAAGAGTTTTTGAAGTTCTTTCTCATAACATAACAGCAAAATCATCTTCAAAAGCTTTTGAAAATCTTGATTTGGTTGCTGCTATAGGGGGTTTACAATCAACAAGTATCTTATGGAAAAGGTTTTTGAACCTTTTGATAAAATCAGAGACAGGTTCGCCATACTTTCTTTTAAGTTCATCAAACTCATTTAAAAAGTAAAGAGCGTCTTTCTTCACTCCCCATTGATTTTTAAATATATTTGTTAGTTCTTCCCAATTTTTAATAGAGTTAGCAGGTAACTGCTTAAACCAAGTTCTGACATTTCCTTCAAGATACTTAACAAACAACCTCATGTAGACATTCTCTTGTTCTATTTTCATGTTATTTGCAAAGTCTAGAAAGGCTTGAAGATGATCCTTAGCTAAGGGACTAGTTTCTCCATTGTGCCTAGGAAGGTGTTTCAAATATCCATTTGGAAAAGCATCAAGGACTTGTGGTAAAACTAAAGCTGCATATCTTGCCTGTAAAATGGGTTGGAATGCCATAGTAGAAGATTATATATGAGATTTTTGGGAGGATGATGAAAAAGAAGAGGAAGATGGTGATAAAGAAGTGGAAGATGGTGAAAGAGGGGGTGAACTACTATGTGGAGGTGAATTAGGAGGAGATAAAGAAGGTGGAGACTTCCTGAATGGTTTTAGAGGAGTTTTAATTACCATCTTGTAGACCTGAGATTGAAGATCCTCTTTTGTTTCAAAAATTGGATTTGAATATACAGAAAAGGTCCCTTCAGGTTGTCTAGAAGTACAAGATTTAGGTTGTTCAAAAGTGGAATGAAATGAATAAGTGGTAGGGGAAATAAAGTCTATAGGTCTGTATTCAGGTAAGTGAACACCCAAGTAAGACTCAGATTTAGGAGATCCTGGTGGAAGTGGGGGTTTTGGATGAGATTCAAGAGAATGAATAAGGGAAGCTAATTTGAAATCAACTCCCCTATCTAACAATTCAGCAACCCTAGGTGATAAATGAGTGGTATCTAGATAAGATGGAATGTTACTATAGGGATCAAAATGTATAGTATCTTCAGTGAGTAAAGTTGAAGTGGAAGAATATTGTTGATGTCTTCTTTTGGAATTGGTCCACTTCAGAAGTTTCTCTGGATCTGACAGAGGATTAACTTTGTCAAACTCAGAATGGGATCTTGTGTGCTTAAAAGGTTCCAATTTGGCATAGTGGAGTCGCCAGGTGAAGGATTTTTACCTATGTACACCTTTAGTCACCTTTAAGGAATAGGATTAATATAATTTTCCTAAGGAAACTGTATGAAATTCACCACCCCGGCAACGACGATAGATTGATGTTGTATCTCTGAGATGATAAAGGTCAGCTATCATGCTAGGGCATCTAAGATAATTATTTTAGGGGTTTTGTTTTAATTTGGAGGACCAATGTATGAAACAAATGTAAGACTGTAATGCCTAACCTTTTGAATAATATTAATATTAAAACAAAGGGCTGCTATTAAAATTCACACAGTGATATAGCTTGTATGGTGGTGAGCAGAAACAGAGAAATGATATGATTATCACAGTCTTCAGATTGAAAATTAAATAATCATAAGTATGAAAACCTTTAAACTATGTTCAGAAGGTTTAACAGAATATGCTTAATCTTACAAAAGATGTTGATGACTTATTGATTTAGAGGGAATTAATTAAACAAACAATTCATTAATTCATTCTCTTTATAGATTTTCATATCATAAGCTTATAGGAGTAGATTGAAAGAAATTGGTCTGAAAGAGAGTCATCATAGTAAAAAAATAGTTAATTGTCCAAGGGATAAGTGGACCTGGATGTCGGATTTGTGAACAAGATGAATGATTGCTTTAATGTCAGACAGTGGTTGAGCTGTAGGCAAGAAAAATTCAATGATTAATGCGGTTTAAGAAATTGACTATGTAACCATTCTCATGGATAATATTGTGTTTATAAATGAAAAAGTGGAGTGGGGGTGGTACTAAATGTTTGAATTTACATTAATTATCCAACATATTAATTAACGAATGTTTGAGTCATAAATTCGTGGGAGCAGAATTGGATGGGCAACGGATAGGTGGCAGTTGATTGGATGACAAACATGAGATGGTGTGTGACGTAGAGCATGATGTGGAGCAGCGGTAAACGGTCCTTTAATATACCACATTCGGGGGTAAGGTGAGGCGGTAAGAAGTTTCCAGATTTTTAGTCCCGAAACACTAAAAGCAGAAAAAGGATTTTAATATATGGGTGGTATGGGAAACTGCCCATTTTGGACCCCCCTCCTTACTGATAAAGTTCGAATGGTGAATGAGGGCTGAAGAGGGTCGTGGGCCATCAGATCATGGAAGAGTTTGTGGGATGAGAGGTGAGGTGGGGGGATATTTAACATAGGAGTAGAAATGAATGGTGGTGTTGGGTTGTGTTATATTCTTTCCACCACTAGCCAATGTAGTTAATCGAGGGGCGGAGCCCCCCCTTCGTTGCACCAATTTCGTAGTGGGGGGAGTCATAGGGGGTTTGAGGGGTGCAGGTAACCCCACTCTATGGGCGGACCTACCTATGGTTTTGTGCATGTTTTTCACACATGGTTTTGTACGCGATGGTTTTCGGTCCATGGTTTTGGACGTGATGGCTTTCGGTCCATGGTATTGGATGCTTCGGCATGTATAAATATGTATTGTAACATTGAAAGGAACATAATGAAAAATCAAGATGGTAGTCCCGATTTTGGATCCAGGGGAAATCTCTGTGTATATGTGTTTTATGTGTTATGCTC
The DNA here is from genome assembly GCA_031772625.1 of Pinus tabuliformis. Taxonomy (NCBI): domain Eukaryota; kingdom Viridiplantae; phylum Streptophyta; class Pinopsida; order Pinales; family Pinaceae; genus Pinus; species Pinus tabuliformis. The sequence continues at coordinate 233,998,111 of CM062818.1, forward strand.
TTGCATTATTTATTTTCTGTGTTTTAGAATTTGATGCAGGTAATTTATGTACAGCGTTAAAACCTATAGGTGGGGTCACAACTTCGAGGGCAGATGTGACAGTTGTGGGTCATGGGGATTAAATGAAATAAAATTGGCTTATGTAACTTTTTGGTTAATTAAAACCCGTCATATATATGTTTTCCCAATGTTACAACTTAGGGTTAAAACATTTGATGCTTCAATTTGATTTCACATGTCTACCTACTCTTTTAGTCCTAACATTTTCATTTATTTTTCAAAGTGCATATAAGCTAACAACTCAACATTTTCTTTTTATGCCTAATCTATCTCTATACCTTATTTCCACCATTGGCTCAGATTAAACTGTTGAGCCAATTTTATTTTCTACCTATGAAAATCAATTTTGATTAAATCCAATCATGATTAAACTGTATAATTGGATCAAACAAACTAGTGTGGCATCTAAACAAACTGCACACAACTATTATTTGCAAGACTAAATTAGAATAAAGTAGTGGCATTTATATTTGCAATACTTTCAGAGTTTATTGTTTTTTCTTTTCTCTCTAACCTAATATTTTTTATTTTTTGCCTTCATTTTTTAGGGCATCTATTCTAAGATTTTCTTTGATATGGACATATTTATCAAAATATTTCCTAAAATTTTTTGGTAAATATTTTTTTGTCCATATCCTAGCTTAACATTTTTTTAAATATATTTTTCATTTTTTGACTAATTGATTCTAACTTACCAAAACCAAAAAAATCTATAATAGGTTTTCCATTCTAAGCTGGATCGGAGACCACTACAGCAAAGGTCTCCCCATCCTCTCCCATGTTTTTTCTATAGAATGTTTGCATCGGACCCCAAATGCAAGATGACTTGGTCCATTTCATAGTCACCATTTTGCATTTTTAACCTCATTTCTCACTGTGTTTGTGCCTTATGCTTGCTAGTCTTTCTGACCTTGCGATGTGCATAAGGTCCCCTTTCCTTACTGGCACATTTATTGATTAATTCCTCAGGTCCTCCACAACCTTGCTATCATGCAACAGTTTCATGAAGGTCTCCAAAAATGTGGTGAGTACAGAAGGATCGACTTCTGTAGGCACGTTGATTTCTTGTATCTTGCACTAGCTTCCAGGGGTGGAAGCCTCTACAAAGCTCTTCTTGGCTTCCATAAAAGCTTCCTTAGCGTGAGTTAGATCAAAGTATACTTCTTTCTATAGGGTCTTGAGGACCCATCTATCTTCTTTACGTTGTTTACCTTTATCAATTTCAGTAGTCATTCCACTTCTCATCACAATATTAACACTTTGATCCTCCCCATGGGGCTCAACTCTCATCATCTCTAGATTCTGCATAGGCCACTGAGGCTGCACTTTATTCTCTTGTATTTTAGCTATCAACACCACCCAGTGTTCTATAGCATGGTCGAACTAGCTGTAGTATTGACATGATGGGCATGTCAGATTCTAGCACTCTTGTGCATAGTGCTCCAGTTGTCCACCGTTGTAGCAGATAATCTATCCACGACCTCTACTAGGTCCTCCTCCTTGGCCCCTTCCTCTACCTTGAAACCCTGTGCGCACTCCTCTAGTGCCTTGGTCTAGATGCCGAGTTTCTACTTGCATATGGTAAATCGGGTTATCTCCATCATCATCTCATAGCTTCAACAGTGTCGCTCATCGTGGCCCACAAATTTGCAGAAATTACAGAACAACTGCTGGGGTGTCTAAACAAATTTTTTAAGTAAATGGTAATTACATGTCACATTTTTCCTAGTAACTTGACGAATATCACACCATAACATAGCCCCCATGTTCAGCCCTACTGGGGCTTCTATTTTAAGGGGAATTGGCCCCCTCCTGTAATATAATTTGTGTACATTGGACAATGATCCTTGTGATGCCCATGGCCCTTGCACTTCAAACACCAGACTTATGTGTGTGCTTCTAGTTTAATCTCCTTGTCCTTCTTCAAAATATGTATTTTTAAGTGTAAGCTCTCTAGATGTGAGTGGATTTTTTGTACTCCCAAGTTCGTATTTTGAATGGGTGATGCATGCAACATGGGGTTAAAATCACACACAGAAGGCACCAGACCCAAGGTGATTTTTCTCTAACTTTTATGCAGGTGGTAAGAGTTCGAAACCTTCACTTATGGCATTTTTCAAACTATTTTCCTTCTGTGCGTGGAACTTCTTGATCCTATTTTTCTCGCTCGAACTAGATCTTGTGACCTCTAAATTCTCTACCACCACGATGGTGCGCTTTGAATCTCTCCTCAGCCTAGTGTTCGAGGGGTCTACACATTTCTCTTGTATACATTTTTCTTGTATTTGTACACCTTTTTAGCAATGTTGTTTTTCCAATGCCTTGGATCCCATGTACACCAGTTAGCTTATCTTGGGGAGCTTCCCTCAACCACTTTAGCTTTTTCATTACATATTTTATCCCCAACTCTGGCAATGTGGAATATAGTTCTACTTGATGAGTATCGTTGACCATGAAGAGCTCATAAAAAAATTGTCTTCCATTCTCTGGTTTTTGTGGAGTCTCGAATTGCACAAAATGCATTGAATATACAATTACATAGTGGTAGATCAACTCTCTCACCCTTCCCTTGAAAACAATTATTTATCTCTAGTGACATCCTAGAAGGTAACTCTGCATCTTCATTTTTATAGTTAATAAAAAGGAAGAGATTCTTCATATGATATAGCTGATCTTGGAGAAGCAGATGATTTTCCTCCAACAGAACAACATCATATATTTCTCAAATGAGTTGTTGGAAAAATGGAAACATGCTCGCACAACTTTTCCTGGCTAGAGTATCCATTACTCCTTTTTCTACACGCGGCAATCTTAGTCCTCAAATTCCACTCCTTCCTCGCCTTCCAAAGTTTTTTTATTATTTTCTTTCGCATGACCACTATAGGAAAAAGTCTTGACAAGTCCAATTCTTCCACCTCTTCTTGTGTTTCCATCACCATCTTTCTTCAGATATCCTCTCTCTACAGGTGATGGGTTTGCCCAGGTCACTCTCGCCAACTAGAGCTCTGATGCCGCTAGTTAGGATTCACAAATATATAATCAATAAACAAATATTTAAATCATATAAACCACGATTTATCAGAAAAAATTTAACTAGGGAAAGACCAGTTAATAATAGATCTATTATTAATCTTGGCTAAACCATAATGAAGCTGGATTACAATCTGAATTTTCACAGCTCAACCATGGATAACTACAAAAAGGAATTATCGATATTTTTAAAAGCTTCAACTACATGTAATACCATAAACTTCATACCAAAAGTCACCAACACTGAGTGACCAAAACCATAACTATAATACAACCTCAACTCCACCATGACTCCAAAACCATAACTATAATACAACCTCAAATCCACCATGACTGAGTCAAGTTTCTCTAAGAATCACTCAATTAAGTAGCATGCTGAATCCACTGGAACTATGAAATGTCGCAATAAAAAGTCGTGTGTTTTCCAAAATCTGAAATAATTTTTCTTTTACATAAAATTGAAGCGTCATGATCATATGGATATACAGGTTTCGTACAAGAGGAGAGCAATGGTGAGCAGGGACTACACAGCTGCAATCTACCGTTGTCTACACCCACACTATTTATTCACTGATTATCATTATTGTAATGAATAAACTGTGAGTGTCTCAAACTATAGGTATGCATGTTTGAGAAAAATATGCGAATTAATTAGAAATGTTTAGTGAGAAACAAATAGATTAACTGGACATGAATGATTGGAGGATTTTCAGGGAAGTTCAGTATTTTTTCCCGGGGTTAATATTTTAACAATGTTGCTAAATGTTACATAATGGGGTTCTTTTAATAAAAGGCGGTGAGAAAGGTTATATAACCTACAAATATTTAATTTTGTTTTTTTTGGATAATTTTGATAACATAAATGTTACTTAGATGTTTTTCTTTTAGTAAAAGTGGGTAAGAAGGGTATTTACAATACAAATATTTAATTTTGTTTGCCGGGAAATTTATAAACATTTTGTTTGTTAGGAAAGTTTTGTTTATAGTGGATTTTATCTTTTATCTTCATTTCATTTTGTGTATTTAACTATTTTGAACTGAGCTATTGTGCATTTACTTTGATTTTTGAAAATCATATAGATTTGCAACTTAAAAATGATGTGGATTTTACTATCCCATGGGTTAAACTAGCTATTTGAAATGTTACATTTGTGGATACGAATTTCATTGGGAGATTTGGAGCTTTCTATCTCAAGGAATCCCCGCCCCTAGCCCCAACCGACTCCCAACCCCGCAGCACTCCATCGCTAAATAGGATCCGGATTGGTATGGAGGAAACCTCCACATTAAAAATAGTTGCAGTTGCATTCTATTGGAAATAATAATCCCAATCACCACCTTAAACACACTAATAACAATAGAGCAAAGAGTTTAAGGAATTTAATAAATTTTCGTAAATAGATATTGGAAATCATTCACTCTGCAACTTTTTCCCACACTCCACAACACCTGCAAGTTCGGAAAACCATTTACTATGTAAAATCACCCATGTTGCATATTAATTATTTGCTTTGTCATGTATTAATGTCAAATTTGTATGTTGAGATAAATATGGATGTAAAAGTCATTTTTAATGTTAGGCGTGTTAGAGAGAAATATTATGTGAGGTAGTGATGAGAAAATCGTGGAGGAAATGTTGGCAGGCACATGAAAACCAGTTTTACAGAAGTTTATTCCACAACCCGAGTGATGCGTAAATCGCAGTAAGTTTGTTTTGACATATAATATAAAGTGTAGCTTGTTGCGTTATGGTATTTATCTTACACAAGTAAATTTACCACAACCCTCTTTTGTTTTACTCTGTTTTGAAGTGCATAAATTTTCCACAACCGAATTTCTGAGTGAGACTCCTCACCTCTACCCTGTGAACTTTTTCTAACATGGTTAGTGTAAAAACAAGTTTTCTTTCTAGCAGTTAAAATTGTTTTTTAGGGTAGATTGTTTTTTTTCTGGCATATTTACTAGAAGGTAGAAATTTTGTTTTTTCTCACTCAGAAATGGAGACATCAAGAACAAGTCCTCATATACCTCAGTTTAAAGGGAAATTTATGATTATTGGACTATTACAACCAAGGCCCTATTTTCGTTAGACATTTTGGAATTGGTGGAGAATGGTTTTCAAGAACCAGTAGATGTAGAAGCATACAATGCCTTGTCTCAAGCAAAAAGAAATTTGTTAAGGGACAGCAGGAAGAAGGATGCAAAATCCCTCTTCTAAATTTTTCAAGCAGTACATGAAAGTATTTTCCCAAGGGTTGCAGCAACAACGAAGTCCAAGCAAGCATGCAACACCCTCCAAATAGCCTGCCAAGGCATGGAAAAAGTCAAGACAACAAAACTGAAAATGTTGAGAAGAGATTTTGAAACATTTTGTATGAAAGAATCTGAGAATGTAGACTCATTTTTAACACATGTAATTGGGTTGGTTACTCAAATCAGGTCTCATGGTGAGACACTTAAAGAAAGAAGAATAGTTGAGAAAGTTTTGAGAAGTTTGCCAACAAGGTTTGATGCCATCATTGTGGGCATAAAAGAGACAAAGGATCTCTCACAGTTCTCAGTTGATGAGCTTCATGCATCACTGATTTCTCATGAACACAGACTGAATAGAGCAACAAGCTCGTCAATGGATCATGCCTTCAAGACACAAGTTTACTTTGGTCAAGGTCGAGGCAGAGGAAGATCATATGCTAGAGGAAGAGGAAGAAGCCCACACAAAGGTGGAAGAAGCAGTCATTCAAGATCAAGTGGAAGGGGTGGAAATCAAAATCCAAGTCAAGGCCCAAGCTAAAATCAAGCACAAGGTCAAAGGTATGATAAATCTCAAGTTCAATGCCATTACTATAAGAAGTATAGTCATTATGCAAATGAATGTAGAAAGAAGCAATATGGCATTAGTAACAAACCAAGTGTAAATTTCACAAAAGAAAATCAGAACCATGATAGCAAGTTTTTAGCTTGTAATGTAGCACAAGAAAAACAAAGTGATATATGGTATCTAGATTTAGGGTGTAGCAACCACATGTGAGGAAACATAGAAATGTTTTTCAATCTAGATGAAAGTGTGAACTCTGAAGTGACATTAGGGACTGATAGAAAAGTCTCTGTCATGGGAAAAGGAAGAGTTAATATCCTAACTAAGAAGGAGGAGAAGGAGTACATCTCAGATGTTTACTTTTTACCTGGTCTAAAGCATAACCTCTTAAGCATTGGACAACTCATGCAAAAGAGCTACAATGTCTTCTTCAAAAATGAAGTGTGCACAATTTTTGATAGGCCTCCAAGAAGACAAATAATTGCAATGGTTCAATTGAAAAACAATAGAATGTTTCCCCCTAAAGATAAGATCAGATTTGGAGGAAGAAGGTGCACAAGCACAACTATCGATGAACTCGCAAGAGGATGGAAGAAAAGAGGCAGTGGTCACACAAGTGAACTATCAAGCAGGGGTCAAAGTTGAAAATTGGTTATGACATTTGAGATTTGGTCATCTCAACTTTGGAGGTTTAAATTTGTTGCATAGGCACGGTGAAGGGTTTGCCACTCATAGAAAAACTAGACAGCCTATGTGAAGGATGTATCTTGGGCAAGAAACATGGAGAGACGTTTCCAGTAAGAAATTTAATAAGGGCAAAGGCACCTTTGGAGATTGTCCACTCAGATTTATGTGGACCAATGAAGACAACATCAATCAGTGGAAGCCACTGTTTATTGACCTTCATAGATGATTACACAAGGAAGACATGGGTCTATATCCTAGAACAAAAATGTGAAGTGTTTGAGTGCTTTTGCCAATATAAAGCTCTTGTTGAAAATCAAAATGGACACTACATCAAAGTCCTTAGAACTGACAGAGGTGGCGAATACATCTCAAATTACTTCCTACATTTTTGTAGGGAGCATGGAATTCACAAGCAATTTACAACAAGATATACGCCTCAAAAAAATGGTGTAGTGGAAAGGAAGAATAGGACCATTATCGAGATGGAAAGGAGTATGTTGAAGGCAAAGTATTTGCCAAATGATTATTGGGCTGAAGCTGTAACTTGTGCAACATATATCTTGAATAGATGTCCAACCAAAAGCATCCATAACATGGTTCCTGAAGAGTCATGGAGTGGAAGAAAGCATAATGTCAACCACTTGAGAGCTTTTGGATGTGTGGCATATGCACATGTCCCATATGATTTGAGGAAGAAGTTGGACACCACGTGAGAGAAATTCATATTTTTTGGATACAGTGATGAATCCAACGCATACAAGCTCTATAATCCATCAACCAAGAGGGTCATAATCAACAAAGATGTGCAGTTCATAGAAGAGGAAGAATTGAATTGAAGTTTAGAGAAGAAAATCAATTTCAAAGAATGTATACCACATGAGGACAAAGAGGAATTGGAAACAACAAACAATTCCTTAATAGTGACTCCCTCTACACCTATTAAAACACAACAGAACAGACAGCAAGGAACACCATCAACAAATAACATGATAGTGTCACTATGTCAAGCAAGTGCTTCTCCAATCATGTCGCAAAGCGCAACAACAAGTGACATGACAAGCCCATCTTCAACAAGAACAAGAAGACCAAAATTCAGAAATTTCAATGAAATTTATAAGCAAGATGAGGTTGATAGTAACACTAGCCTGAATTCATTATTTTCTTTGTTTTTTCATGTAGATGACCCAATCTACTTTGAAGACGTAGTCAAAGAAGAAAAATGGGTTGTGGCAATGGATGAAGAAATAGGAGCAATAGAAAGGAATGACACGTGAGAGTTAGTGAACCTTCTGTAAGGAAAAGAAGTCATTGGAGTGAAGTGGGTCTATAAGACCAAGAGCAATGTCAATGGGAAGATTAAAAGGCACAAAGAAAGGCCAGTTGTCAAAGGATACAAGCAGAAGCATGGAAGAGATTATGCAAAGACGTTCACACTAGTCGCAAGGATAGAGACGTGCGTACAGTTGTGACGATTGCTACGCAACATAAATGGAAAGTGCATTAAATGGACGTAAAGTCAGCGTTCTTGAATGGAGTGCTGAAAGAGGAAGTGTATGTTGTGCAACCATCTAGTAATGAGGTACAAGGCCAAGATGACAAAGTGTATCAGCTGAGAAAAGCTCTTTATGGGTTGAAGCAAGCACCGTTTGTTGAAAATAGCAACCAGAAATACTATAAATAGAATTGCCAAAAATAGAATATTCCAATTTTAATTTGTCCTTGAATAAAAATTGTGAATTAAAATTCGAATTTAGTCTCACTTGCTTCTTGAAAAATAATTAATTAATTCATCATTGATTAAATAGTTGGAGAAATTCAAGTTAGAAGTCATTCCGAGGTCATGCAACAGTTATCCCTTAAATTAAGGAGATTATCCCTTAATTAAGGAGATAAGATTGAGTTGTATTTGAGTTGTAATTAGTTAACTCAATTCACTGAGTTAAGTCCAATTAAATTAATTCCAAATTGTTTGAGGAATTAATAGAGAGTTTATAGTCAGTTGATGCATGCATGCACTCAACAAGTGTATTCCAATTAACTGATGATTCACTCATCCATGACTCATGCATGCCTATTCTAAGAAAGACCCAGATGAGCTTAAAGGAAAGGACATTGTAATATCAATTGCATGTGTTTTCCTATAAAGGAAACACAAGCATGCAGTCAAGGCATAGGTTCCTTGAGGATTGTGCAATTCTGACAGTGTGTTAGAGCAGGGTGTGAGATCAGTGTGGGTGATTAGAGTTACACTTGGTAACTGTAGGATCACCTAGAGAAACTACGCAAGGAAATAGGAGGCTTGGAGGGCAGAGGAGAAGGCTTATGAGAAGATTAGTTTCCCTGTGAGAATCCAGGAGATTTGTACTGAGAGCTGGCTAGCTATGAGAGCTAAGGATTTGTGTAATTCTGATGTATTTCCACCTTGTATGATAATACAAGTAGTGGGGTTTTTAGTTGAGGCTTTCCCCTGAGTATTTTCATGTGTTGTCACGTGTGTTGTGCATTGCTTCATTCTTCTTCTCGTTATATGTGTTTAGCTTGATCTTGCTAAAATATTTTAAGCTTCCACAAAGTTGATAGTAGAAGTAGGTTATATTATTTTTCTTTGGTATATTGCATTATTGAGTTAACCTACAACACATTCTCTACATGGTCTTAGAGCTAGATCTGTAGAGAGAAAAATTTCTACACTGTGTGCATGGTATAATATGATAGATACCTACTTGTTGGACAATGGTTTCGACAAATGTGATGGTGAGCCTGCTCTGTACATCAAAGAGAATGATGGTAAGATTCTTATTATTGTCTTATATGTAGATGATTTAATTTTTACGGGTAGTGATGATTTCCTTATCACTCATTTCAAACAAGTCATGAAGAATGAGTTTGAAATGATTAAATTGGGGTTGTTAAGATATATTTTGGGCATAGAAGTGAAGCAAACAGAAAATGGTATTTTTATTTCTCAAGAAAAGTATGTAACAGACATTTTTGAGAGGTTTAGGATGCAGAAAAACAAGCCTGCACCAACTCCGACTGTCATTGGGTTGAAGTTAAGCAGAGAAGATTGCAACAACAATGTCCACACAAAATTATACAAAAGTATGATAGGCAGCTTGATTTATTTGACCGCCACTAGGCCGAATATAATCTATGCAGTGAGGTCAAGGTTGAGGTTCATGGAGACACCGAAGGAGATGCATTGGCAAGCAATGAAAAGGATTCTAAGGTATGTCAATGGGACAAAATAGTATCGCATTTTGTACAGAGCAACAGATGATTTCACGTTGGTTGGTTACACTGACAATGATTGGTTAGGAAGTGTCAATGACAAAAAGAGCACGTCCGGATACGTTTGTCATTTGGGTTCCAGAGCCATTTCATGGGCTTCCAAGAAGCAGGAAATAGTGTCACTGTCAAAAATAGAAGTTGAATATGTCGCTGTAACAATAATAGTGTGGCAGGCAGTTTGGATGAGAAGGATGTTGAGGGATCTTTGCCACGACCAAGAAAGAATGATAACTATTTTCTGCAACAACACATCAACAACTACATTATAAAAGAATTCTGTTTTTCACAATAGGACCAAGCATGTTGATGCTAAATATCATTTTATTATAGATTTGATTAACAATGATGAAATTGTGTTGCAGCACTCCAAGTCATAGGAACAATTTGCTGATATTTTCACAAAACCAATGGCACGTGAAAATTTTTCTTTTCTCAGAGATTGTTTGGGAATTTTTAATGGCAGTAGTTGTTATTAAGGGGGAGTGTTGGAATAATAATCCCAATCACCGCCTTAAACACATTAACAAACACCATGCTCGTCTAGTCAACTACTACATGATTGGGATTTTGTTTGCAGACAAAAGGACAAAAGTCAGAGTAGTAGTACATCACTAACCATTCCGCAACGGAGAAGAGAGTTTAGGTCATTCAATAAATTTTGGTAAATAGATATGGGCAACCATTCACTCTGCAATTGTTGCCCACACTCCACAACACCTGCAACTTCATAAAACCATTTACTATGTAAAATCACCCATGTTACATATTAATTATTTGCTCCCTCATGTATTAATATCAAATTTGTATGTTGAGATAAATATGGATGTAAAAGTCATTTGTAATGCTGGGCAAGTTAGAGAGCGAGAGTCCGTGAAGTAGTGAGGAGACAATTGTGGAGGAAATATTGGTGGGTGTATGAAAACTAGTTTTACGGAGTTTTACAGAAGTTTACTCTGCAACCTGGAGTTTTACAGAAGTTTACTCCGCAACCCGAGTGATGCGTAAACCACAGTAAGTTTGTTGTGTTTTTCACTTGGAGCTGCAACCTCCATTTATCATGTGAATGCATTTCCTTATGTTTTGACATATAATATAAATTTTGGCTTGTTCCATTATGGTATTTATCTTACACAAGTAAATTTACTGCAACCCTGTTTTGTTTTACTCTATTTTGCTCTGCATAAAATTTATGTTTTAATTAAGTCCCTGTGTGGTTACGATACCCTTGCCGCAACCTATTTCTGAGCCAGTTGACTTTGTTGCAACCAAATTTATGAGTGAGACTCCTCACCTCTTCCTTGTGAAATTTTTCTAACACATTCGACAGTAGTTTCTTTAAGGTGGAAGTACATGCATGGGACTAATTCTGAATTTTCAGTTGGAATCAGACTTGCATTCAACTAGGAATGTGTGCATGAAATAAATCCCAGATTATCTTCTAAATTAATCAAAACTATAGCATAGAAGATCTTCCTAATTAATTCAAAGTACACTCCAAATGGCAGGTAATAGAAAATGAAGGGTCACTTCTATGCATAGCACATGATAGCTCACGTACCTCCACATGAGCATAAGGTGGAATTAGACAGGACAAGAGTTCATTCAAGCTTGACCACAATAATAAATCATGCATGGAAGTAATTTCACATTATCTACCAAATTAACTCAAATTATACTCGAAATAACAGGAAGCATAGGAAGAGTTAAAAGGAGTGCAAAATTAAGTGTAACTATGAAATATCCATTTGAATGAGAAGAACGCCAATTGCATTTCCAACTCCACAAAGCAAGAAAGGCATGGATTGGGTGGCTAATGGGTTGGAAATAGCAATGGTAAAAATGCAAAATTCAAAATGGAAAAAATTAAAAATTAACACACATATATGAAAAATAATAATAAATAATAAATAATTCAAAAACACACCTCTGAGATGTATTCATTCCACTTAGCTTACATTACAACCACCATTGAAATATTCCTTGTCGAAGGCTCACTGCCTTCACCATACCATTTCCAAGTATCATGCAAAGCAAACATTAAACTGAAACATTAGTTTCCCAATGTAACCAAAGGATTTCTTAACTAACCCCTTCACTTATCCTTTTTAACTTGGTCATATTCTTGTCATATTTTATTTCCTTTCGTTACTAGATATTTTAATTGAAGCATAAACATAATATATCAATAATACTCATTATCATTAGTAAGTCATTCTTTCCCACGTACATAATGAATATTCCACACAGTATGGAATTCCTTACATAACCACATGGTGTTACTCAAAACATTGTAAGTACAAATCATGTTTTCCTACTATTCACATAATGATTATAATTTTAAAGAATGATCACTTATTTTACTACTATGATGGTTCTCAACTAATGACTTTTTGGACCAAACAAAATCATTATAATTTCATTGTATATATATATCATATATATATATATATATATATATATATATATATATATATATATATATATAGTCAATCACAATTCTGATTAATGGTACTCTCTTCTTATGACATTTTCATGTTTGTTGCATTCTTGTCCATTTATTCAAGTGGACTTAGCCACTAATATAGTTTTCATGTGATCTTTTGTCACCTTTCATTGCCATGTATCTTATGTGAAAGCCTTAATCAAGGCCTTGCACTTCTAGCTAGGTTTATGTGGCTCTTCTCTAGATATCCTTTTCTTTCCTTTCCCACAAACAACAATCCAACCCAGGCCAAACCACAAAAGGCAAAAATAAATAGGAAATAAAAAACAATGGCAAGTTCATAACAACAATACACAGTAACGAAACAAGCTAGAATGGCCAAGCTCAAAGTCAACATCAAAGTTACAACAAAATAAGAAGCCAACCATAACAAAAAAGACATGTAAGACATTCGAATCATTCATTAGCCCTCAACAACTTAGTCCCTTGAGTTCTGGTATTTATTGTGTCCATTGCCAACATAGACACAAAATTTTAGGGATAATCCTTTCCAAGTTTTTCAACAACCTCAAAATTTCAACATCCCTTGACATATTTCAAGAAGGAACTTTCTATGTATTTCAAAATCGTGAGGGGTTTGTCCCTCTTTTATTTATGTACTATCAGTATTTAGCTCATGTGCTTTGAATTCACAAGAATTAGTTTTCTTCTTTTGCTATATGTTAGGACAATACCTCTTCATATGTGCTTCTCCACAGTTCCAACATGAAACTAGCATTGTTTTCTTTTCATCCTTGTGATGTTCATTTATATTTTTTTCATCATGACATTCCTTTATATCTTCCTACAATGATGTTTGTTGCAATAACCCTTACATGTATGAAAGGTATTGTAACAACACCATATTCACCCTTGCTTTTTGTGCTTCCTAATGAGCCTTTCATTCTCTGCCTTGTAACTCTTCAGCTCAACTTTCAAGCCTGTGAAGGTTTTGCTTTATTAGGGGAACCTTCCTCATCTTCTTCATAATGGAGTTGGTTTGTGTTGTGTTGTACCATATTGTTTTCCATTCGAATTTACTTCTTGCAACAATTGGGTATTCATATGTGCTATCATGCACACTTAGGTATTAGTTATATCAGCATAAACAAAATGACATGTTACCTTTCCATGCCAACAACATACATGTTGGTCTAAATCATGTTGATTTTTGTTTTTCACACATCTAGAGCCCATGTAATTTAAGTATTGAAAAGAGCACATCAACATGCTTATACTCATACCAATCAACACGATTGAAATCAACATTTTACAAAAATTAGCAACCATGATATCTACAAGCCTAAAAGACAATTACAAAAAAAACTAACATATCTATATCATTCCTATCACTTCACAATTTTGATATCTATACATATATGCGTAGGACATATAGTCTACAACTGGCACCTACTTGCACACACCAAACAATCACTAGAAAACGCCAAAAATTGTTACAAAATTCCAAATATTTATGTCCAAACGTGTACTTTAGAGCCTTCTCTCCTTATTTCATCTCTCGTGATCTGATCCAATCGAGGTGTTGAACCAGGGTTCTCTTATACCACATTTAACACTCCCTCGCACCCCTTTGAGTACTTACTTTAGGCTGATTGGGAGGTGTTCCTTTCAATTAACCTCAACTCCATAGTCTCCTTATGGAGATGAGGTTATAAAATAATCAAATTCAAAAGTTGTTAGAGTCAAATTATAATACCATACGCCTTTAAAGCTCTATACTTCTTTATCGTAGCGATTTCATATTACAAACTTCATAGTGGTGCAGTATTCAAATCTGTTGATTCTCGACCTCTGATATGACATGCCCCTTCCACTTAGCCCTTCCCACATTTCTCACCATAGGACCGAGGGTCGTGACCTACTTCTTATCCTCAAGATGCTATAGCATTTAGACTCCTGCTATGGTCCATTCTTCCTTTGTTAAGTGCTTAGTGCCCAAGGTTCTTTAAGTTCCTCCTAACAATGCATTAGCCAAATATCAAAGCCCCTCTCATCAGAGGCTTCGAATTGGGGAAAAAATTTGGAGTTGTGATATTCTAATTGAATCTCCAATTTGTTGATAACTCTTGGTTCTTAGCCCTAGATCTATGCCTTTGGTTCTTTTAGTCCTTGCAACTGTGGTGCTAGCCTGACATTGGAGCCCCATTATCTGAAAATTTTAAATTATCAATTTTTTTGAAGTGTTGACATCCTCAACCTTTGATATGTGATCTCCAATATGACATCATCATTCCATGTGGCACCCTATGGGTTGTGATAGGTGTCACCCATATTTGTCCCTTAGGCCACCTCAAAATGCCATAACTGACTGCCACATGTCCTTCTGTATCACCACATCAGATGCCATTGTAGCTTTATCACAACTAATCCTATGTCACTATGTGTCCAGCTAGACGAGAGATAAAAGGGCTCGCTCACCTTTTCTTTTGCTATGAAATCCTTAGTTAATAATTTTCAGTGTTTCCCAGTGATTTTTAATGTTATCGAACTTTCCCATGTCGAAAATTTTAAAACGTCATCACCTGCAAAAGTTCTGATTCTCCAATTTAGAATGTTCCTATGTTGCGATATTGCAATGTGCCAATCTCTTCCGAGCTTCAATACTACCTGCTTCAATGCATTAGACCTATGACATGCATGACCTACAACATTTGATCATCGATATGTTGATGCTTTGATGCTGTGATCATCAATATGCCTAACATCTGATACATTCAAACCTCCGACATGCAATCTCCAATATTCCTTATATGCCTTCACAAGGCTTCAGTCCTTGAAACTTGAGAAGGCCATAACTTTTGATCTAGGAGTCTATGTTTGGACTTCCACATATCATTGGAAAGCTTGTTTAGAACATGTTCTAATGGAGAGTCTCTGATTTAGGATTTTAGTCATTTTGAGGCTTGTAATATGACTTTAAATGTCTATGCTCATTTACTCTTTAGATAATTGAAAACACATTTTCGAGTAACTGAAAACAAGGTTAATGTTGTCAACTCCATTCAGTGTCCCTGGTATGTTCAAGAGAATTCATCTTCTTGATCTCTGCTAGAATACTCTAAATATTTCATTTTATGTCTTCCTTTCCTAATATAGTTCCATATTAGCATCATTCTAATCATTTTATCTCAATGATGATACATGTTTTTTTTCAATGATGGGGGATAGATCAAGGCCCTCCTATGACAGATCGCTTCTTGTCGACATCAGCACATCATCGAGGAAGTTGACTTAGAAACACACCTTTTGTACCTTGGAACTTGCAAACATCAATGGAAATTTTCCTCGCTCTCGGTGACAGGTTTACATTAATGGCCTTCAACTGAAAGATTATGTGTGTTGTTCAACATAGATTCATTTATGCACACCATACGAATTGTACTATAGTACCATGAGAGGCATTAAGATCATCAGTCATTTGTCTTGTGTTTGTTAACGACTTACATCAATGGTCAGCAATCATATGGTTTCTACCATGTTCGAATCCAACTCATTGATTCACATGGTTAGACTCTTACATTGGTTGGTCATGTGAATGAGATACAAGACCCCAGATCTAGTTTCATCCATCTGGGCTGCAATTTCAATATTTATACAAAATGTTAGTGTCAGTATTTGAAGCCTTCCACCATTGATCAAATATGCTCTTACAAAGTGGTCTTAGGGTGTTAAAGTCAAATTTTGTCATTTCAGTGAGTTTTCAAGTAAAATTTGGTCACTAGGTATTAGGTCTAGGATTTGTTTTCACTTTTTTCAAAGTTGTCCAAATGTCAGTCCATGTCACCATTCAGCTTAGTGTACTGTCATTCAAAGAGATTTCATCATCATTTTAGGTTCCAATGGGTCATTTTACACCTTGTTCATGCTTCAGTTGTACTTGGGTAAGGTTCATTTCCCTCTCCTAGGGTTTTGAAGGTAATTTATCTTGGATGGTCAAATCATAAACAAAACTTATATCTTGATGATCATTCACCTTCCCCTATCCTTAATGTACCTTCTTAAACACTTCCCATCACTGATATCCCTCAAATTCCTCATTTTCCCAGAAACCCTAGTTTCTTGCTACAATTTGACAATTTTCTAGGCTAAGCCTATGTTTTTCCCTTTTTGACCCTTTCCCCTCACTCAATCTTTGAAATTCCACATTCCCTTGTTTCATAACATCCCTCCCTACTTCCTAAAATTTTCTCAATAATTTAGAAGCCCCTTATCCCCTTCATTTCACTTCATTTCGACAAATCCCCTATTCCACACATCA
Organism: Pinus tabuliformis; assembly: GCA_031772625.1. NCBI lineage: Eukaryota > Viridiplantae > Streptophyta > Pinopsida > Pinales > Pinaceae > Pinus > Pinus tabuliformis. Next base: position 234,014,755 of record CM062818.1, read on the forward strand.
GGATAGGTTTTACTCAAATGATGTTTTTGAGCAAGAAAAAATGAATTTGGAAAAAGTGAAAGAAATTTTTGTCCATAATAAGCCAAGGAATAAAAACCTCCTTCACTTTTTACATAGGTGTTATGGTTTTATAGAAATGTCAAAAATAATGTTGCTTCAGGAGAATTGATGTACTTTTGTACTAGCCTTGGGAAAATCAACATTTCTCCTAGCTTGGTTGGCCAAATGACTTTCTTGATGAGTCAAATGATAACTATATACAATTAGCTTTCCAATGAGCTATCATAATCTCAATTTGGAGTTGAGAAAGAGCTTCAAAAGTTGACTGCAACAACACTTTGCATTTAGGCAGCCTCATTTTGCACATTTTGACCAGTCTTGGGAGATTGGACTTTTGACAAGGAAAATGACCTCCAAATTGGAAAATTCAAGATGTTCTGGAAGGTAGACTTGATAACATTTCCAATGAGCTATCCCACACCCAATTTTAACACCGGGAAGGCCTCCAAAAGGGGTCTAAAAAAGGCACTGTGCACCTATTCCTTGGCTCTGTGCACCTGTTACAAGAAGTAGAATTACTTCAAAACTCCTCCAAACTTCCTAGAAAGAAAATTGATGCCTGTTGTAAGTAAGTAGATCAATCCTCCTTTCTCAGGAAATTTATGTTTGGTGGCTTGGATGTGTTTGTTTTTCTTGAGAGAAAACCCTAGCTAAATGGTTAACACAAACCCTAGCTAGTTGCTAACTCATCTCTTGCAAGTTATTGAAGGTAATTTGCTTTTCTTTCTCACTCCATTCATATTGAGCTTGTCAAATCCCATTCCCTCTCCCTAAAATCATCAACATTCACTCCCCAAACCCCACTCCCATTTACCAAACCCTAGCCCTATACCCTATTCCCAAACCCTAACTCCCACATCCTACTCTTTCATTACATCCACTTCACTATCAAACCCCTTATCTCACATTCATAACACCATTCACTTCCCTCATTTCCCAAAAGAAACCCTTCCTCCTAGCATTCACTTCCTTATACACACTACTTACCTCATATTTCAAAATCTCTTCATACTCATCTGCTTTCACTTCAAATTCATAAGCATGGAGACAGATTCAGATTATGAGAGGCAAGAGGAAAACCTCAGTGATTCTTCTAGAGAAGCTCATGTACCAAGAAATCCACACAAAGGGGAAATATCACCCTGGAGGAAACTATCAGTCTCACAGAGTTACTTGCTTGTCCTTTTACTATATCTTGTTTTAGACATCATTCTTGCTATGAGTTTTCCCGGTTGTTTGTCACTCATATACATAATGGCCAAGTGAACCTTGATGGTGTTTCCTTCACCTTGTCACCTACCACTATCTTAGAAGTAAAAGGCATTCCAAATGTTGGTGAACAGTGGAACAAAGGACAATATGTTGATAGTATAATGAAGAGGCTTAAGGCTAAGTCGAAAAAGGGCCTTAAGAAAGCAAAAAGAGCATGATAAACTCAAAGATATTGGTTGAAGCATCATTGGCCCATAAAAGCACCTAAAAAGGATCACTCATGCCAAATTTCAAGAAACTTGGAGCAATTTTTGTCATTTTTAAAATTTTTAATGTGAAAAATAGGCTTTTCCAATAGGTGCGCAGCGCCACCGGCATTGCGCTTTTATTGGGGGCATCCATTTGCAAAAAACTTTATATTTTTGGAATCATCATGGAAAAATATGAAAGCTCAAAAATGGCTAAGAATTTTGGACAAGTTCTAGGTCTCCAAAAGGGAAAAAAAACACCCAAAAGTGTCCTCTTTGCAACTTTTTTGCCACACAAGAAGCAGTCTTGGGAGAATCAATTTTTGGAGGTGCAAATGGACTACAAATTCTGAAATTCATACTGTTCCAAAAAGTATACTCTCCAAGCTTTCCAACGAGCTATCCTACACCTGATTTGGACTCCGGGAAGCCTTCCAAAATTGGCCTAGAAAAAGCATTGCACATAGGATCAATGGCACTGCGCATAGGATGAATTTTGCCAGTTTTGTTCAAAAATCCAAATTTCACCTAGTTTTTCTACAAGTTGACTTTTCCTCTCATCTTGGATGGATTTATGATTGTAAATGATGCTATGCTATGTAAATGTAATTTCAAAATGACCTTCGAGGGTAGATTCATTATTTTGAAATGGATTGGGGGTGAATGAATCAGTTTCCATGGTTTTAGAGGCAAGCTGTTCCACTGCCTATATTCCTGTTCCTAGTTTAGATATGGTTGAAACAGCCCCTTTTTCCTTGGATTCGTCCCCTGATGGCTAGCATAGGTGGGTTTCATTTCTATTATGTATTTTCTTCCTCATTTGTAAAGGTTGGACTTTGGTAGAAGTGTTGGACTCTTGTGGATGCTTTGAGCTTCAATGTAAATCACTTCTGCAGTTTGGCAAGGAAATGAACGAGGGTTTTGCAGCATTTTGTGGGATTCTTGTGGTAATGTGTCTTGGCATTTTTTCTTCCTTTGTTATTCATTTTCTCTTATGTGTATATGTGCCAACATCTATTTATTTCTTCATATTTAAATGAATCAAGATAAATAGGTGGAATCCATTGATATTCAGTGCTCTGCCTTGAGGATACATTTAGTTTTTAATGTTTTCTATTGTTTCAAGAGGACTCATGAACTTTGCATGCCCTCTCCAACTCCTCACTGGTCTTAGACTTACCATCACACTCAATTCAAAGTGTCAAAACACCTACCTACCTCGCCCCACAAAACATCCTGCAAATCTGAGTTGATTTCCCAAACCCAAAGCTGCCTTCTTCAATTGACCCAACAACCAACCATCAAATCAAGCAAAATCCTCTAACCTAATATACCTAGCCTAAAATTAGCATACATTTCAGTCATCTCAAGCCCTAGTTTCCATATTTGAATTGAGATTGACAAGGAGAGAGCCCTCTCCTGACCCGATAGGGCTAGCTACCAAGTTAAGTGTGGCTTGATGTTACCCTAGACCTGCCTTCCTTCAGCCTGAGGTATATTTAGGCACTAACACAAAGATCAAAATTTATGTTGGTCATGATCATATAGACAAGCATCGACTCATGGATCCACCAGTTGTGGACGCGTCTTTTGATCATTATACATTTTATGCTAGCTTATGAGATGATTATGGGTATGCCTACCTCAGCAAATAAAGATGTCATATTGTAACTGTATTGTAAAAAATGAAGCTCACCAGTTTTCCTTCATCCTGAGTTGCCACAACGTAAAGCACTTCAGTCATCAGTCATCACCTCTGACTTTTCACTTTAGGGTGAATTCTGTTACAAGCCATTTTATCGCATCTGATTAGTGAGCCTCCTAATGGGATCAATTAACATCATATCCCCCCTTGTTAGCATCTTGCATAAAGCCCTAAGCATGTTCCCTTCACCCCCCAAAATTTCATCCCTAAAATGTATCATATGAGCCAATTTGAGGACCAATGCTCCCTATTAGCCTATTGGAGGGCATTCACCTACATGTTTCTCCATTGTGCCATGCATTGGTCGCTAGTAGGTTGTTCTTCTTTGCACCTATGTTGGTTCTAGAAATCCTAAAGAATGATCAATATTCCAAAAGCTTCCCCTTCTATGAGTTTCTATAAGTTGTTTTAACTACTTACCTTTGATAAAACATTTGTATCTTATCCTTCCCTACTTTGTATTTTTTACCACTTATCCTTTGATCCTATCCCTCCATCAAAGGTGGATCTCTTACCCTAGACTAGTATTTGGATAAGAACTCTAAACTTATCCTACTTCTCTATATATTCATAACTTTCTATGTGGTTTGGGATTCTATTTTAGAGTGTTTTTCTACCCTTACGTTCTTGTAGTGATTTTTCATCATCTCATGCATTTAGGGTGACTGGAGGGGCGTATTGTAACAAGGAAAGGACAAGTCAACAACTTGGAGGAGCTCTTATACAAGGTCAACTTCTACTGATGGTTGTAATATCCTTCCATTTATATTAGTGTTTTCCTAGATTTGTTGTTGTTATTTCACTTATTTCAATACCATGTTGATCTATTGAATGAAGTGCCTAGATGATACTACATATATGTCATAGTTTCTTGGCTTGTGTTATGTGATTGTGCAAGTTCTAATTTTGGCATTCATAGCTAGAATTTGTGCTGCCAAGCTAAAGTAGGAGCGAAGTGTATGAAGGATTCCAGGCATGCCTCACTCCATCATGTTTTTACTTTAAGTAAAATCATTATGATCCTTGTCTCTCTGTTATTATAGGTTAGCCAACAACCTAGGGGAGATACTCTTGTTTGCAATCATCAATCTCATATAATAGTTGCTAAGAGGATGAAAGGGATATTAGATCTTTTTCACAGTGATGTGTTTGGACCTGTGTTTGTTCCATCACTGGGTAAGTCTATGTACTATGTATCATTTATAGATGACTTCTCAAGGAATACATGGATATATTTCCTTAAGAATAAATTTGAAGTCTTTGATAGGTTTAAAGAATTTAAGGCTCTGGTGAAAAACTAGACAGAAAAAAAGATGAAGTTGTTGAGGATAGATAATTGTTGAGAGTTCAACAAGAAGGAATTTGAATAGTTCTATAAGAAGTGCAGTATAGCACAACATAACACTACTCCATACACACCTCAGAAAAATGGAGTTCCAGAAAGAATGAATAGGACATTGATGGAAAAGGAAAGAAGCATGCTCAGTGGTGTGGTGCTAGGATAAGAATTTTGGGCAAAGGTGGTGGGGACTGCATGTTACCTAGTTAATAGATCACCTTCACCAACATTGGAGAATTGGAATCGAAATGAGGTATGGACTAGTAAGAAACACTCTCTTTCACATATGAGGGTATTTTTTTGTGATGCATTTTACAGGTTCCAAAGGAGAAAAGAACCAAGTTGGATAGTAAAGTTGAAAGGTGCATCTTTATTGGGTATAAGGATGGTTTAAAATGTTATAAGATTTGAAACCCATAAATAAGGAAGATTTTGGCTTAGGTGGTCCTAACCCGGGTTTAGATTTAGTTTCACCAACCAACAAATCCCTACACTACTTGCCTTTTTAGCAACAACCCACGTGGCATAGGTTGTAGTCTCACTCGAAGTAGTATGGGGGGATGCAAGAACCAAGTTTCTACATCTAGAGACAAGTGTGATGTCTTGTAGCGCCTCAGATCTTCCTTTGCGTAGATCAATAAACCCTTAGGGCTCGGCACTGTAGTTTTGTTAAAACAGCTTCCAGACCTTCGTGAAGGTCTGCGATTGGTCCTTGTGGACCTGTAATTGTCATCCATCCACTTACGTGCATTGGAGAACAGTTCTAAATTACACTTTGCATAGATAATATTACGTTATTAATAAACATTAGATAATTCATCAGTGTCTTCACAAAATTTCATAAACATACTTGCGTAGATCATTTAACATTTATTCATTAGAATCACGCACTGTTAGACCAGTATTTCATAAACACATTATTCATCCACAACATATATCGTAAACAGAGATAAACAAATATGCACAGTATTTGTTTGGTAGTCTTCTTTATTGATCTTCAGTTCAACTTGACAGACTCAAAATTACCCTGCGCACTCAGCTGTAGGGGTCCGCACACTCAGTTCTAAACTCTACCCAAGCCTCTAAGCACTCAGTTGCAAACCTTTCTCTCCCATATGACCCATTTCTCTGTGCTATCACTTTTCTCTTACTGACCCATTACATCCATCATTATCTTAGATATCTCCCTTAGAATCTCTAAGACACACCTACTTATACAATCCCATGGTCCGCGGACCACGGGTGCATCTAAAAGGTGACTTAAAATTTACATAAAAAAGGGGCTAAAACCCCTTTGACTCCTAACCATCTACGCGCTTTGCATCCAAAAATCACGGATACTTTACATTAGTTACAAAATATAAATTAAAACATGGGTTATTTTAACCCCAAAACTGACCCAAGAGACCCCATCTCAATAGGAAGGTTTTGTACAACCAAGATATGGTGTTTAGATAGGTGAAGGATTTTATTAAAGATGAATTCCTACTAAAGTAAACTGAGAAGATAGATTTTGAACTAGAGGAAAGAATAAAACTCTACAGCAGAAGAAGAGCCAGAAGATGAAGAGCCACAAACTCTAGTTGTGATAACATCAGTGTAGGTTTTAACCCCTTACCGAAATTACCTGCATACGAATTTCAAAACATAGAAAATAAACAATGCGAGAGCATAACACATAAAACAAATATACACACAGATTTTCACCTAGATCCCAAAACCGGGACTACTAGCTTGATTTTTCATTATGTTCCTTTCAATTTTATAATACATATTTATACATGTCGAAGCGGCCAATACCATGGACCGAAAACCATCATGTCCAAAACCATGTACCAAAAACCATTACATCCAAAACCATGTGCGAAAAATCATGCACAAAACCATAGGTAGGTCCGCCCAACCTAATATAGGGTCCAAAAACAAAATTTTCCGGACCCCATAGAGTGGGGTTATCTACACCCCTCAAACCCCCTATGAGCCCCCCCGCTATGCAATCGGCACAACGAAGGGGGGGCTCTGCCCCCACTCTACCCCCCCCCCCCCAACCCCGGTTAACTACGTGGGCTAGTCGTGGAAAGAATATAACACAACCCGACATTCTCCCACTTGTTGTTTTATTTCCAAAGAGGGCCACAAGAGAGCTTAGTCATTTATCTAGCCCTACAACGCCCATTGTTTCTCTACACCAAGACAACTTTTCAGAGCTCACAGATTTTGTCAATGCATCTGCAGTATTCTTCAAAGTGTCCACCTTTACCAGCAACACCTTTTTTGTCTTCTATCATATCCATCACAAAGTGATACTAAACATCAATGTGCTTTGTATTTGAATGATATGTAGGGTTCTTTGCCAAGAAAATTGTACTTTGGCTGTCACAGTCTATCCTTATAACTCCCTGTACTAACCCCATACTTGAAAAAAATCTTTGCAACCAAATTGCTTCCTTGCTTGCATGAGTGGCTGCCATGTATTCTGCCTCTGTAGTTGATAGTCCTACTTTAGATTGTTTCTTACTCATCCAACTGACTGCACCTCCAAATAGGTTAAACACTTACCCACTTGTAGATCTTCTTTGATCCAGGTCTCCAACCTAGTTTGCAACAACAAAGCCACGAACATCCAACACTCTATCCAATCCTGCCCCTTCTTGGTGGCACAAACCATACTCACTAGTGCCATGCAAATACCTTAAAACCCACTTCATTGTTGTCAAGTGCTCCTTCCCTAGTTTTGACATAAACCTGCTCAATACTCCCACTGCATGTGCAATGTCTGGTCTAGTACAAACCATTGCATACATCAGGCTGCCAACTACACTTGCATATGGAACACGAGACATGTCCTCTTCCTCTTCTAGTGTCTTTGGACACTGTTCAGTAGATAACCTTACACCTACAAGAATAGGAAACTTCACTAGTTTACTATCCTACATATTAAACCTCTGCACTATTGTCTCGGCATACTTCCTCTATTTTAACCAGAGCTTCCTCTTTGCCCAGTCTCTTTCAATTTCCATGCCCAAAATATAGTTTGCAACACCAAGATCTTTCATGTCGAATTTGGAGGACAATTGGGTTTCCAAATCCTGGATAATTTCTGTGTCATTTCCAACCAGCAACATATCATCCACATACAAGACCAGATAAATAACACAGTCACCAATTAATTTAAAAAACACACACTGATCTAATTTGCTTCTGGTGAAGCCAAGTCCCTATATAAATGTATATGCACTCTTAATTTCCTTCGATATTTTATTTCTAACTAATATTTTTTTATCTTAGGGAAATTGCAGGGTTCTTGTTTTTCCTAAATTATCATACATTTCAAAAGTAACCTTAATAAGTTAATAAATTCATTTTGGAAAAACCCACGCAATAAGTTGAACTGAATTGCTACAAAAATTATGGTAAGCCCTATATAAGCTCTATGTTAACTATAAAACCCCTTATTAAGCCCTATATATTGAGTTATTACATTTCTATTGTTATGTTGTTATGTTGGATAGAACATTTCATTGTACCACTTTACTATACTTGTACCATTTGTCTCCCACACACACACACAGACCAAGGAGAACTAATCTTAGGAACATCAAATATTTTCCTATACATTGTATTCATAATAAAAGAAGGTTTCCTCCTTGAAGTGGACTATGATTATTGGCCTCTTATAATCCTTAAGGTGCATGGTTCATAACATTTGGTATCAAAGTTATGATCCTAGGGTTTTGCTACTTTAAACAAGCATGGGGCTTCACTCAATGAACCTCTGACATATCACATGCATTCGTGGCATACTAAACAATACCCTTAATTTGACCAAATATTGGAAAATTACTATAAAAATCACATTATTTAACCCCCTACAAATACGAACCCAATATACCTTCCAATTTAAAAAATCATACTTTCACTAGATATTGTAGGTATCCATTTTTCCATTAACTTATTTTATACCCCTTTATATGTTTTTGTTAACTTTGAGCTCCATTTTTTATACATGTCAATATAAAAACCTTTTACCCCCCTTTATATGCTCAATATATTATGTCATTTTTTCCTCAATATATATCACCCAATATGAATGCATGTGGTATGGTATTGCTCCCCTAATGAACCCCCCATGTAAGAAAGCCATATTGATATTTTCTCTATAATATTTTGTTTTTTAAGGACATTACAAACAATGAAATTTTGAGTAGAATACATCACAAAGAATCTTTAGTAAAAAATTTGAATTTTGGTTTCTTATAAGATCATGAATATACTACATGGAAGTTATAGTTTTTGAATGGTCCTTGAATCTATTTCAAACAAGTGATTTTAGAATTTTCAATATGATTTTTTTTAGTAGGATTCAGACCATGAAATTTTGAGGAATTTGAGAAATCATATTAGGGTATGTTTGGTAAAAAATTTAGATTCTAGTTAACTATAAGTTCAGAGATATACCCAATGGAAGTAAGAGTTTGTGAATGATCATGAAATCAGTTTCAAACAAGTAATATTGGAATTTTCACTATAATTTTTTTTTGGTAAACTTCAGTGATCCGGATTTAAACAGGAACGCAACAAATTACAGAGATAACCATATACACAAAGATGCAGCGGAAATAATACTTCATTTCATTAATGGAAAATACTGAAATATGCTTACAAACAGAAATGGAAATAAACTAGCTAGGGCGATGGTAGCTTATCTCTGAGAAGAGATGTGATGGCTACATGCCTCTGAACTGTGTTACAATGAGGCTCGAAGGCCTATTTATTGTTGAGAAACAATGGAAAAAACCCTTATCATTCCAAAACCTAACCCTAGGAGATGAAACGCCAAACTGTGGGCCCCGTTTGGGGGTAAGTTGGTACATCAACTTCCCAGGGTCGTAACTTTGGCATATGATCTCCGTTTGACGCGTACAATAGCTCATTAGAAAGATCTATCCGAGCACTATCATTGTTGGAACGGGCAACACTAGTCCATTTGATGGACTCGTGTTGCCCCCGGATTCCCCAAAAAACGTCGTTTAGGGCCTCAAAACGGCTCCGGAAGTTCAGGACCCGAAAAACTGCTAAAAATAGTAAGTTGTGCTACAATTAAGGAAACTGAAAATGCTGAGAAAGACAATGGTGGGGGTCCAGGTGGACTTGGCAGGTGGCCACCAATATCCACCTGGATCATTCCTCCCCCCTTAGGAAGCAATGGTCCCCATTGCGTTGAGCTCCTCCATGAGATGAGGAAACTTCTGCTGAACTTGTTCCCTGGTGAGCCACTTGCCCTGCTAAAGGAGTTGGCCCGCTTTGACAACTCGATACAGTTGGATATTCTGTTGGCGAGTGTTCTTGATCTGTGTGTCCATGATCCGATCAGTTGCAGCTTGTTCCATGCAATCTGGATTTAATTCTGTGGGTTTGAGCTGTTCTGCAATGTCGGATGTGTCTAGCAATGGTGGAAAGTATGGCCGAAGGCGGTCCACATTGAATACTGGGTGCAGGCCAAGGAATGGGGGAATGCTGAGCTCAAATGCATTGTCTCCCATAGCCTTAGTAATGGTGTAAGGACCATATCGGAGTGGTCTCAATTTCCGATAGGCTCCAGTAAGGCGTTCCTTTTGCAAATGCAACCAGACTTTGTCGCCCACCTGAAACTTGTGTGGCACCCGATGTTGATCATGTCGCTGCTTGTACTTGGCATTTGATTTCTCAAGAATGTCATGGACCTGTTGGCGAATATGTTGGATGTGCTCAATGAAGCTGGTGGCCTTATCTGTTTCGGACTGGACATGAGCTGAATTCATGTGAGTAGCTGCAAGTGGCATGGCCACATCAATGGGGCATAGTGGCTGGAATCCCAAACCCACCTGAAAAGGGCTATGGCCAGTGGAGCTGTGAAGAGCTCGGTTATAGCTGTGCTGAATGTAGGGGAGGCTCTCGTCCCATGTGCGTGGATGCTTTGAGTTATACATGCGCAGAATGTGCACAATCATCCTATTGACAACCTCTATCTGGCCATCAGTTTGAGGATGGAAGGTTGTGGACTTCGTGAGTTTGGTGTCCAGCATTGACCAGAGACTGGACCAAAAGGTGCTGAGAAACCGACTGTCCCGATCTGAGATGATAGACTGTGGGATCCCAAAGTGCACCCACACTCATTCAAAGAAGAGTTTAGCAGTGGCTTCTGCTGTGATATTCTTCTTGCAGGCCATCATAATGGCCATCTTTGAGAACCTGTCGACGACCACAAAAACACAGTCATTTCCATGCTTAGTGGAAGGAAGGCCTGACATGTAATCCATGGAGATGGATTCCCAAGGTCGACTAGGGGTAGGCAACGGGGTATAGAGGCCTTGCTTCTTAATGGTCGGTTTGGCAATGGCACAGGCAGTACATGATCGGATGTACTTCCCAACATCCTGTCGAAGATTCGGCCAATAGAAATAGTTTTGCAGTACTGCCACTGTTTTCTCGACCCCGAAATGCCCAGCAGCCCGACTGTAGTGTGCTTCCCAAATCATCTTGGCACGCTCGCTTGAAGGAACACAAAGGTGACTGAGGTGGCATAACAGGGCATCCTAGAGGTGAAAATCTACAACCTGCCGACCCTCCAAGAGTGTCTGGTATGTGTGGCCGAATTCTGGGTCGCTTTTGTAGAGAAGTGGCCAATCAGAAGTCTCGTGCCCGCAAGAGTTGAGCACGGTGGTTAGCGCCATGATCGGTGGTCGACTGAGGCAATCTGCAACATTATTGGTGCTGCCCTTTTTATACTTGATATTCAAGTGAAACTGTTGCAGGTATGTAGACCACTTCTGATGGCGATCATTCTGCAATTTCCCTTGGGTCTGTATGAACTGCAGAGGTCGGTGGTCTGTGTGGATGACCGTTTCCTTCCCCAAAATGTAATGCTTCCATTGTCGGCAGGCCTGTACAATGGAATACATCTCTTTATCATAAGTGGGGTACTTCCGGACTGTGTCTGAAAGTGTTTCACTGTGATATGCCACTGGATGTCCATGTTGAGTAAGGACTGCCCCAATAGCATAGTCAGAGGCATCTGTCTCGACCTCAAATGGTTGTTGTAAATATGGTAACGCGAGCACTGGTGCCGTGCAGAGGCGATCCTTCAACTCCCTGAATGCCTTCTGTTGAGATTCAGACCAAAAGAATTTTGCTTTCGTCCCGCCCTTGGTGACTTGACTCAAGGGCCAAGAAATATGAGAAAATCCCAACACAAACCTGCGGTAGAAGTTGGCAAGACCTAGAAAGCTGCGGAGCTCTGTTAGAGTGGTTGGAGAGGGCCAATCCCGAATGACTTGGACCTTGGCTGGATCAACATGCACCCCCTGTTCATCAATGATGTATCCCAGATACTGAACCTCGGTCATGCCAAAAGTGCATTTCTCCAAATTGGCACATAGCTTGTGTTGCCGCAGTGTTTGGAGAACCTGTCGGATGTGGTGGAGGTGCTCTTCCCAACTCTGGCTGAAGATCAGAATGTCATCCAAGTATACTACTACAAAGGAGTTGGTGAATGGCCGCAAGATGTCATCCATTAGCCTCATAAAGGTTGCAGGAGCATTCGTCAATCCGAAAGGCATGACCAACCATTCGAAGAGGCCCTCCTTGGATTTGAAGGCAGTCTTCCACACATCTGAGGGTTCAATTGGTACCTGGTGATATCCTGACTTCAGATCGATCTTGCTGAAATATTTCGCCCCCTTTAGTTGGTCTAGGAGGTCATCAATCCGCGGGATCGGGTACCTATTACGGACAGTGATCTTGTTCAGCGCCCGATAGTCAATACAGAGTCTCCACGTCCCATCCTTCTTCTGTACCAACACTATCGGGCTCCCACAGGGCGAAGAACTCGGACGGATGTGACCTTTCTGCAGGAGCTCCTGAATCTGCCTCTTGATTTCATTGTTCTCCAGAATGGAGCGCCGATAAATTGGTCCATTGGGTAGCGGCGCACCTGGGGTCAGATCGATGGAGTGCTTGACTTGACAGTGCAGAGGAACCCCTGCCGGGGAGGTGAAGATGTCTTCGTACTCCTCCACAATCTTGTCCATCTGTAGCTGCCGTGCAGAGGGACCCCGTTTGGAGGCCGCGGCCACTGTCTTCTTCTTCCCTTGAGGGCGTATCATCAGGAAAACAAATTTCCTGGTTTTGGAAATGATCTTACTGCATTGTTTTGCAGTAATCAAAGAGATGGCGGCAGGTGGTGCTACCTCTGGTATCCTGAACAACTTATTTCCCAATGTGATAATAACAGCACGGGGCCTTGATTCATACACAGCATGTCGCTTCCACAAGTATGGTTGTCCTAGTAATACATCACAAACTTCAAGGGGAGCAATGTCACACAATACCTCATCCGTGAAGGGCTTGATGTTGTATGGAAGGCGACACTGCTGGCTCACGCGAAGATCTCGCCCTTGGTGAAGCCACCCAATGGTGTATGGTTGTGGATGTGCTGTGGTCGGTAAGCCCAACCGCTTCACGACCTCTGCCGAAATGAGGTTCTTTTGACTCCCGCTATCAACAATGAACTGTATCGGGGAGCCCTTTACCCACATCTGGGAGTGGAAGAGACGCTCCTCCTCCTCTGGATCTTCGGGTTCATTTTTCTGGATCTTTGCGGTAGCAACAGTGGCGCTGGGATCCGCATCAATGATCTGCTTCCCTTTTTCATACCCCTTATCGGGTTCTGACTCAGAGTCGGAACATGCATCTGATTCTGAAACCTTTAGCTCAGCCACCAGTGACTGCTTGGCCCGACACTCACTTGTGTTGTGAGTGGAGCTCTTATGGAACTCGCACCATTTTCCAGTGTCCTTTCTCGGCTTCGCGGCGTTGCTCTTTGCTTGCAGCTTCGGCTGGTTGTCTTGGGCTGTCCCGCCTTGGCTTTGTCCTTTGTTCTGTGGTTTAGGGGCACCTTTCCCCTGCTTTGGATTCACAGATCCAAAGTCTCGCTTCTTTTGTTTAAACTTCTGCTCGACCTTGACGGCATACCGGTATGCTGCGCCGAGCGAGGGGATGTTTAGGAACTGTATTTCTTCCTGGATGTACTTGTGCAGGCAGCCACGGTATTTGAGTATCAAATGTTGCTCCGAATCCTTGATACCCAACTTTGTGCGAAGGGTATGGAAAAGATTGGTGAACTCCGGCACGTCTTGGTCCCTTCCCTGCCGCAGCGTGGTCCACTTTATGTATTCATCCTCATAGCTTCCGACAGGGTAGTACTGCTCCTTGATGGCATCCCGGAACGAATCCCAGGTGGGTGCGGCTGAAAATAGTGAGCCAGTACTTTCATACTTCTGCTCGCAGTAGGTTTCCCACCAGTCCTTGACGTGGGGGGCTGCTTTGAGAAGAGCAAAAACAATCTTTTCCCGACTCGAAAATTCATGAACAGAAAAGTAACCCTCTAGCAGATTTAACCATTTATCTACGGCATCGGCGTCTATCTGACCCTCGAATATGGGGATTTCAAAATTAACTTGTACCTTAAAGGGTGTGGCGTTTCCAGAGGAGCTGCTGGAAGCCGATGCGCCGCTTCTGGGTAGCCGCTGAAGGATCTGCGCAAAGCTGTCCATCATCGCGTTCCGTTGTCGCTCGAGCGCTTCTTCGAGCAAGATTTTGATGGGATCTCCTGCCCCCTCGTCTTTCTTCTCGTCCGCCATGGGAGGCCGTCGGGATTTGCGAGGCTGGTCTTGCAAAGGTTCAACCAGTTCAAGCCCTAACTCCTTATATCCCGACCTTGTTGGGGACATGCAAAGAAAAACAGAGAAAAAGCAGACCGCTCTGATACCACTGATCCAGATTTAAACAGGAACGCAACAAATTACAGAGATAACCATATACACAAAGATGCAGCGGAAATAATACTTCATTTCATTAATGGAAAATACTGAAATATGCTTACAAACAGAAATGGAAATAAACTAGCTAGGGCGATGGTAGCTTATCTCTGAGAAGAGATGTGATGGCTACATGCCTCTGAACTGTGTTACAATGAGGCTCGAAGGCCCATTTATTGTTGAGAAACAATGGAAAAAACCCTTATCATTCCAAAACCTAACCCTAGGAGATGAAACGCCAAACTGTGGGCCCCGTTTGGGGGTAAGTTGGTACATCAACTTCCCGGGGTCGTAACTTTGGCATATGATCTCCGTTTGACGCGTACAATAGCTCATTAGAAAGATCTATCCGAGCACTATCATTGTTGGAACGGGCAACACTAGTCCATTCCATGGACTCGTGTTGCCCCCGGATTCCCCAAAAAAAACGTCGTTTAGGGCCTCAAAACGGCTCCGGAAGTTCAGGACTCGAAAAACTGCTAAAAATAGTAAGTTGTGCTACAATTAAGGAAACTGAAAATGCTGAGAAAGACAATGGTGGGGGTCCAGGTGGACTTGGCAGGTGGCCACCAATATCCACCTGGATCATTCAGAAAGTGAAATTTTCAAATATTTGATGAAACATACCTAGGTACCTCAAGTAAAAAATTCATAATCATGTTTAAATAATTGAACATGTGGCATGCCTTACAAGTTCACTTCTGTGAAGGAGCCAAAAATCAACTAGTTTTAGGAAATTTTGTATTGGACCAAATATCACACCAAGGTGAATCAATGTGGCAGTTATTTTACCATTTCACATTTTTTATCAATCAATAGTTATGCAACAATGAAACATAACTTATTAGCAGCATATCAATTAATATAATAGTGCATCAAGAAATCATTAACATATCAACAACACATCAATAAATTATTACACCAACACAAGGTGACACAAGCTTTTATGTGGAAACCCATGCGAGAGAAAACCACAAAAAAAAAAAACTTCTTCTTCAATTCATCACATATACACATCCAAAAGTTACATATTATAGTTAAAACTCTCAGCCATGAGCTTAGATTCCATTTAAAACTCTCAATAAAGATTCTAAATTCTAAATAACACTCTCGATTGAAAATTTGGTAAAAAAAAATTATTGTACACAAACTCTCTGCCAAGAGTTTAGATTCTAATTCATCAATCTTAGTCAAGAGTTTAGATTCCATTTAAAACACTCAGTTGAAAGTATACATTCTAATTAAAACTCTAGGCTGAAATTTTAAATGGTATAAATAAAAAAATGAAATGTGGGCCACCATTTCTGCTATTACGGAATTAGCCCGCAAAAATGACCTAATCGCTACCCCATGACAGGTTTTCCCCATAAAATCTACCCACGGAGCCAATTACCCTAGGAAAGTGACTTACTAGGTGTGCTCCTGCTAGCAAGTGGCCATATCGACTCTTTCAATTAGAATGGAAGTCCCAATAATTTTCCATTTAGATTAGGAATCATTTTGGCTTAAACACCTCTCCTTTTAAGAAAATGTAGATAAATGGTAGAAGGAAGATTTGATAAACAAAGGATTCAATGGAAAATTTATCTCCATCCACCCTAAATGACCGTTGCGAGAAACAAGAAATTCATTATGCGAGAGGGAGACCACATGGTTGGTGAGGTGGTCATCATGTAAATCCTCGAGTATTTCATTCCAAATTCTAAAGAAATTACACCAACCAACTAGCCACCTTAGGGAGTAAAGAAGCAATAGAGTGTATGGAAAATGCATTTGAGGTAGTTTTCAAATAGCCATTGTAATAAATTCAATCTAATGCCTAAAACATTTTCTCTAGTAAACCCTAAGAGAAAATTAGATTTCAATTTTCATTGGTTAATGGGTGGTTTATTAGGGTCAATCCTATCAAAGGCCATATACACTCTTCTCTCTAGCCTCCAAAATCATATTTTCTCAAATGTTTCTTTGATTAATGTTGCAATTTTGATGTTATCAATCATATAAAATCTCTTAATCAAAGTCGTAGTTGTATCTAGAATTGAAACTATATTCATCACTGACTTTGTTAAGGAAATGATATTTGATTTATCACTTTTATCCTACAAACTAATTGGTCTCCACTTAGCAATCTTCAAAAAAAAATGGTGATAGTTTTACAAAGTTTTCCTAGATTTGATCTTATAGAATTGAATTGACTCACCCATAATGATAATAATGGAAGTTGCCTTGAAACTTGTTGGAAGTTTTTTTGGCTAAGTTTTTAGGAAGAAACAGATCCCTTTTATATTTATGTATATACCCTAAATATATAAATATCAGTTTAGATTACAAATGTAACATATCTAATTTCATGATATAATTTATTTATTTTGGTTCTATAGTAAGCTTACTAATAGTATTATTCTCTTCAACTTATCTCCTAAGTATTACTTAGGTTATATGTAGCTAGGATTGGTGACTTTCCTAGATTATCTTGCATTAATAACCAATTAACGAATTAATAAAAAATAGTTTTCCCTTCACCGTTAATCCTTTTCTTTATTATAAATGGTTTCTTATGAACCCCTTTGTTATAATTATTTCCTCCATCCCTTATAGAAATTCTTCATACATATTTACTTTGTTCTCCTTAATAATAATAAAAATCTTTTGGCTCCTAGCCAAGATTCATGGCAATAACGTTGTCCCCTATTTAATCATTAACCATATTCACTTTACATAATAAAGTTCAATTAGAAGCACATGCATATTTGTATAAAGGGATTTCGTATGGGATTTTTACTATGGTATATCATAATAGTTGTATTCCATGTGGGCTAAGTTTTGTGGCACTTTATGGTTAACTTGGAAGGCATGGTCCACTTGGCCTATGGATTAGTGTCCACACACCATTGATCACATGCTCTTCACATGACCATTGTACTAATTGATTTTTTTTAACAATGATGATTTATTTATTGGTCATCAATAGTTGTGATTTTCAGTGGAAAACTCCAGTTGTATTTCCCTTACGGTTGTATTGTTTTGAGTTTCATTTTGTTTTGCGACTGTAGAGGAGTTTCGCTTTGATGGTTTTGATTATACAAGGCTTCTTCCAAGCCCTAGCTTGAATATTTTGGCCTTTCTACTCCCGTTAACCCTTTAGTTGTCGTACTAATGCTTCTTGTCTATTCTAGAGATTTCATCGTTTTGTTACTCATGCATATATCGATTTATTTGTAGTTGTTTCCCTAACTTTTTCTTCCCCTATTCACTTTCACTACTCTAATAATTTTTCTATTGTTTTTTACTACAGGGTAAGGGTGCCAGGACAATTCTATGAGGGTTCATGTTGGCCCTTTTTGCGAGTCGAGGGTTTGAAGGGTTCTCTTTATTGACTATTGAATGTAGAAGAGATATAATAAATGAATAAGACATTTGGAGAGAATTGTTTAAGCAATGGTGCTCAAAAATCCTTAAGTAGGAAGTTCCTTTCTCAATCTCCTTGCAAGCTTGCTCTCTCTCCCAAAGAAGAATTGAAGACAATCTCAATGATAAAATTCTCTTCTCAATGAAATGCTTGATTTCTAGGGAGAAATTTTAGCAACATAGCAATGCTTTACTTCATCTTCTTTGTTAGCTCTCCTTGAATTTCTATTTATAGAGTTTCTTGGACACTCCTCCTCTCCTTGGCTCATCAATGTGGTGGTTCACCTCATAAATGCGATGAGAGCTACCATCTCCTTGCCTTTAAGGCTTCTTGGATCTGAAGGCTCGAATTTGTCAGCGCATCATGTCAATATTTGGAGTGTTTCTCAAGCAAGTTTGTGGCATGAGGTTTTGACTGGAATTTTCACGACCACACGGCTATCGAAGAAATAGTCGTGCGATTATTAATTTCCATTAATGGTGTACCCACATGATTCAATTTTTTAACTTGAACTTTAGGAAAGTTTTTAATCTTTGGTTTTCATGGTGCTTCCAGCTAAAAATTTAACCTTTGTATGTGTTGATCACTGACATTCAGTGTCTTCTAAAGCATACAGATTAGTGTACGATTTTCATATGATAACAATTTCCCCCTAATGTATGAGGTTAGGAGCAAGCGTATAGCCGAAATACACAATATTTTTTCTAATCTGACTGAAAGTATTACTAAATTCTTAAGAGACAGAGAAACTTACTGTGGAGATGATTACGGAAAATCCTTGACTGAGAACTAAAGAGAACTACGATATCAAGAAATATTGATACAAAAGTGTATATATGAGGTGGGCATATCCCATGCTCGTTATGATGACTATGACTAAGTATTATAATCACACAAAAAATGGTCTTTTCAAGTCAGTGTTGATCATTAGGAGATTTTTCAGGTCTAAAATGGGACTCCTAAGAAAAATGTAAAACCAAAATAAACTTTATAATAACTAAAAGGATTCAAGATGATGATGTCAAGCATGGGGGATGATTCACCATTTTTGGAGTTAAAAGATAAAAAGATTAAATATAGTAAAAATAATAAAACTATTTTTTCAACTCGTATTTTCAACTTATCTCCCTAAAGTTTTACTCAAATTTCGAGCGGGAGTACTCGTTGGATGAAAAATTTAATTCCTGATCCAAGGAGTACCCATGTTGCATACTATTGATGGATCATGCTACATGAAAAATGTGAAATGCATGAAAAAACGTGATTTCAATCACGTTTTTTCATGTATTTCTCATTTTTCATGTAGTGGTCTCCATTGAAAGTATGCAACATGGCTACTCCTTAGATGAGGAATCAAATTATGCATCCAACGAGTGTTGTTGCTCAAAATTTGAGTAAACCCATAGGGATATAAGTTGAAAATACGAGTTGAAAAAATGGTTTTTTTCTTTTCTCCCTCTGAAATTTGATGATGTAATCTAATATTATTTTATTATTTCCACTATTATTTAATAACTTCCTTAGGAGGCCCATTTTAGACCTCAAAATTCCCCTAATGTGTGGCTAGCATGTTGATGGTTGATGATGACAAATGCTTACGCCCTTAAGGGCGTCTCTAACAAATAGATTGAACTACGTGCCCCCATGCATCAAAGGTGAAGCACTGTTGAAGGAGGTGCTCAGGGATGCATGGGTCTTCCCATGAATCAAATTGTAAGCACAGTTGAATGAGGTGCTAAGGGATGCATGGGTCTTTGACTAAATGAGAGATTCACTGCAACGGTCACAAAGTATGATACTATCATGACATGAAAAGATATGTTGGTGTTGAATGTCAGCAAGACTAATGACATCAATGGGAAATAGTGATTCTTGTTGTGCCACCCAAGGTTGTCCCTTAAGGGGGGGAGAAACTAAGGTATTGCTTCAATCTTGGAAGATGAGTGTTGTAGTCGACGGGAAAGGAGCGCCAACCGCCTGAAAAGATGATCAGGGAAATCGTTGTGAAGGAATAAAGCTAGTTGTAATATGATGGGTCATAAAGACCTGATAATGAGAGATGACAGTATGGGTGGATACAGAAAACTGCCCCAAGGTGGGAGTTGTAATCGGAGTGGCGGCAGCGAGAACAATTTTTTGGGGAAAAATCCCCTAGAATCGGTTGGACATCCAGGGTGGGTATGCGCATGTTCTAACTTTCATGGTAGATAATGAATAGATACGAATCATGGTGTGATGACAAAAGCAAGCTCCAACCAAGGGCCCTGTTATCACTCTGTAAAAACCCTTCAGGCTAAGGAAATGGCTACAGAGGTAACCACAAATTGCTTTGGGCTAGAAAACTAGCCTTTCTAGCTAGAGGGGGCTCCCTCTCTTGAGATTGTAAGATTTGAAAGCTTAAGGCACAATCTATACAGAGACCAGTTCTGGAACAGTGAAATTGAATATGTTGGGTTGAAGTGCCACTGATTCAGAAGGTGATAAAATGTGATCAACTATCCTTTAGTTCATTTACTTATGCAAGTAAACCGACATCTAATACAAGGGTTGTAGGCATGACTTTGGACATGATGACATATTGTAGCATAGAGGAGAAAAGTTAAAAAGAAAACAAATTCCTTTCTCAACAATAAACAAATCGTTCATTCATAAGAAAGAGAGCTAGTTAGAACAGATAACAAGTATGAGCATATGGAATTTCATTTGCAACTGAAAAACATGAAGACAGTCGAAATAGAGCAGCTTTACTGAATTCCAAATCAACTGATTCATAATACTCATAAACACGGAGAGATATTAGAATTTCTGAGACATAAACACAAAAAATCCAAACATCATACCATGAGAATCCTTGTAAAGTGTATCGGTAACCCTCAAGTCACAAGTACTCTATCATGAATTGATCACAAGCAAAAATTCTTAAAACATGGAGGAAAATCCTTTCAAGTTCACTGCATCTTCGATCCTTCAAAGGATCGATTCAAAACTAGGGAAAAATAGTAAACTGTTGTTTTTCCATGATTTTCATCCAAACATAAAGCATAAAGCATCCTTTTGTCTTCTTGAAAGCAAAAACAACTTAATTAAATACAAATTATCTTTAAAAAGGTCTTCAAACTGAAGAAAAAATAAATAAATAAATAAAAATTAAAATTAAAAAAAATAAATAAATAAATAAATAAAAATTAAAAATAAATAAATAAATAAAAATAAATAAATAAAATAAAATAAAATAAATAAATAAAAATAAATAATAAATAATAATAATAATAATAAATTAAAAATAAAATAGAAAATAAATAATAAATATTAATTAATTAATTAATTAATTAATTTAATTAAATTAGATTAAAAATTAAAAATTAAAATAAAATTAAAATTAAAATTAAAAAAAAAAAGAAGACAAAAACAAAAACAAAAACAAAAAAACAAAAAAAAAACAAAAAACAAAACAAAACAAAACAAAAACTTACTGAAATAGAAAAAGTCTAAAAGCTGCTTTTGTGTCTACTGAAAAGCATGCGTAGTAGGTGCGCAGCGCCCAAATCTTCATGCTTCTATAACTCACGCGTGGAAAGCAATTGGAGGGGTGAGATGGACACTACATGTACCTCACGCCAGCATCTTCAAAACCTCACAGGTGGCCATCATCTAGTGTACATGAGATAGTTTGGGCACGGACTGCATAGCGAGTGCGCAGCGCCTGATTTTGTCATAAAGTGCAAAAATACAACACCTGTGTAAAATCTAAGATTGGTTTTTTTAGATGAGATTGTTTTTAAGAAAAATTTCTCTCAGTTTCTTCAAATTCTTCCCCAGAGCCTCAGAAACAGCTCTACAAAACCATGACTAAAATAGATTATTTGTGCAGTCCGAAAAATGGTCTTTGAAGATGCACTCCAAACTCCCGATCAGTGACACCTGTGTATAAATTGGAAGAGGTTATTATTCTTTGACACGTGATTGAGAAAAACCTCTTTCAGTTGCTCTAAATTTGGCTCCATTTGGTCAGAAATTGTTCTGCAAAATGGTGACTAAAACAGAGTGTCTTTGTGCAATCTGAAAACTAGACTTTGAAGATGCAATCAAATCTCCCGATCTGTGACCCCTGTGCAAAATATGGAAGAGCTTATTGTGCCTTGGTCTTTGCTAGATAAAAAACTCCCTCAGTTTCCAAATATTCTCTTCCATGTGGTTGGAAACCGTTCTACAAAATGGTGACTAAAACAAAGTCCTTCATTTGTTGTATCCATCCTTGTTTCAACTTTGTTGCTCTTGTAGTAGGCCTGCTAGACTCCATCTCAAGCTTCTTGGGTTGTTCTTCAACTGCAACCTGCTTACCTTTGTCTTGTTGTGTGATTTCATACAACGCCTTCTATAATGATTTTGAAAATAATTCAAAATTTTGCTGATGAAATTTGACTTGATGTTTGATCAGCGCTCCATATGAAAACACTTGAAAAGCAATGATTTGGAGTTTGGGGGCATAGCAAAATCTAGGGAAATGATGTGGTATGATGAATGATTGATATATAATGGATATGGGCAAGGATTAATCATCATTCGAAATGATGTTTAGGCAAGGGAAATTTAGGCCTAGGAACTTATACTTAGGATAAAATGGGGGAATAGAGCTAAATCAGAAAATATGGGTGATGCAAATGTTTAGGAATAGGGGAATTTAAGATAACAAGGGAATAAGGGGATGAGAAGGAGGGAATAAGGGGATGAGAATAGAGGGAAAATATTGGGATATTAATGACTATATTGCTTTAACATCATTCCTTTGACTGTAGACACATGACCAAGTAGACATCCTAACCAACTCTCAGTACCCTGACTCAACAGTCGTCATAACAGCTCTCAATACTTAGACACCCCTTCCCATGGTTGGACTTTAATGATCAAGGTGATGACCAGGCTCAAAATGACTTTCTAGATAGTACAAGGTCAAACTTATAACAATGATAATGTTTATGAATTTGACCCCCTCCAAGACAACAAATTAATATTTCGAAGACCTTCGACTAATAAATTAACATACTTTAAGTTTGGTTTCCTTTTGGTTACATACTTTAAGTTTGGTTTCCTTTTGGTTCTGTAACAATATGAAACCTTGATCTAGTAGTCATCTTATCCTTCGTCATGTAGTCTCATGAAGGCATAGTTTTGTATGGAGCCTCAGTCCTGTAAACACATAAAGTTTCAATCTTGTAATCACATAGTGTCTTGGTCTTGTTGAGAAATCTAGGGGCGGCTAGATTAGGTGATTTCTCTTACTTTGATAACTGCTTGTGATGTAATTTTACTTAACATGATTATCATCTTCTTACACTTGATTATTATTAGTGTTCTTTATCGTCAAACAATCACCAAACAATAAAATCAATGAGACAATAAGACACAATATGTAGGCGATCAGCCAGGGCCAAAACCTCTCCAACTGAGAGGAAACCCCACTAGAATTCTTCTCTTCTTATAGAACTTCAAATGACGAATTCCAAGACCTATGACCCTTGACCAAGACCCTCCAATACCAAGTCAAACCTTGATTCCAGCTACTTCTACAATTTCAATTTTCCCAACAGGTTTTTCTAGAACTTTGACCTGCCCAGCAAATTCTTCTGCAACTTTGATATGCCCAGCAAAATCTTCTGCAACTTCAACCTACCCAGCAAATTCTTCTACAACTTCGACCTGCTCAGCAAATTCTTCTACCCAGCAAATGTAGAAACCCTAACACGAGAGAGAGAGAGAGAGAGACCCAAAAAACTTCAATCTAGTTCTTCTCCTTTTTCGTCCTTTTCCCATCTTCTATCTTTAGAAGATCTAACTTGCTTGAGTGAGTCTCAATGAGGTCGAGTTCCTTCTTATTTATAGGCTTCTAAGGGGTATGAATTGCTCTCTTTAGGCCGACTTGTCCCTTTATGTAGGTTGACTTGATCTTTGCACCATGGTGAGGTCTTGCAGGGTCTTTTGACTCGATTTTGGCTAAAATAAATTTCCTTTACAATATGTAACATTCCCAAATGGGTCTTCAATACATGACAATGACTCAATTGACTTTATGACAAACCTAGAAGCACTCAATGGGTGCTTGACCTAAAAATAAATTTCCCTTGAGCATGAAACCCATGCCTCAAGAATAACAATACTAAATTTATTTTTCTCTTTTCATTAAATACATAAAATTATGATTACATATGCCATTATGAAGATTGAACCTAGTTACATATTTCAACGCTCCCTCCTAACTAGGGAGGTATTCATAATCCATACAAGGTACTTGGACATTCTCAATCTGAAGAATTCTCATAAGAAGAGTCAAATTGGTAACCGATCTGTATAGCATCATATCAACTAGAATTTTCACATAGCAAGGCCTTGACTAACAGATATATCTCTCCACAAGATCAAAGCACAATGCTGGCAATACCAATGACTGATAGACACCATCATCATTGTCTCTAAGGAGCATACCCCACCCAGGTGTTCACAAGATATGTCCTTCTGGGACTATTCTTATCTTGGATTCTAAGTCCTCAAAGAATATCGTTCATTCACGACTCCTCTTATTGATCCGGATCTTGGAGGGAAGCCCCCATGTTCTAAAAAATTGAGATGGATCTTGGGGGAGAAGGCCCCCAAGATCTTAAAAATTAAAATTCCAGAAGAAAAAGAGGAAAACACACAATAACAAAACCACAAAGAAACTTTTTTTTACTAAAACAAATAGTAACTCTAAAAGCTACATTGTGGTAAACAATCTGTCCTTTTACAAAATGCAACTTGTTACTTATAACCTTTTTTGTTACAATACCATAGGTAAATTCCATGGGTGGGTAAATACCATGGGTGAATGAATACCATGGGTGGATGCCACTTACAATACCTATTGGAACATACTGGGGGGGTGGGGAGTGAATCAATATTCCTTAGCAATTAACGCTTTTAAATCTTTTCAGAGCATTAATTAATCTTTGATTATTATTAATGTTTATGCACTAATAACAGTCAATAAAAGAACACAAGAGGCACAAAAATTTTAGATGGAAAACCTCCTCTGGGTCAAAAACCACCAAACTCTTTTCTAATAAATTCTTTAATCTTCAGCCCCAACTGAAGTGAAAGCAGCAAATTCCTAGAATTATAGAAAGGTATTCTTCTCCACCTCCCACTAGAAGGATGCCTCAACACCGTGGTTTCTTCAGTAATCAACTGAATGGATGCCCCAACACTCTAAACCAACCTACCACCCTAAAGTGTTCACAGACTCTAAGCTATAGACGACTTCATGCACCTTCCTAGCACCTCCCTGCCACCCTATAATGACTAAAATGAGACATGAATGTGGATTCCTGTACCTGGGACAATGATCCATGATACATTATGGTTTACAATGATTTTGACCGAACACCCAATCACAATATGACTTGCAACCCAACCATGACATCATCCCAATAGAGACTCCTATACCTCCCAATAATGCCTTTTCGACTCTAGGAAAATTGACTCTTTTTCAATAATGACTCTTCCAATGATGACACTTTTACACATGACTCGTTTACAACTTTACAATAATGACTCTTGGCCTTTACACTTCTTCACAATATATGGATGGTTGTCATGTCTTCAAAGGATGTTCCCCTGCAATGCTTCCTTTGATTTGATACTTCTACTCTTGAATTCTTGCTTGAAGTTGTACTTGAATCTCCTTCTACCTACATGCAAAATTTGCCCGGTGAAACCAACCCCAAAACAAAACAAAATACCCTTCAACTTACCTCTGCCTGCAAAACACATAGGCATAATAATGAATAAATACAAAATAAATTACAATTTGTACCTGAAGTGTGCTTGTCACTTTTGTTGTTGACTTGTTGTAGCAGTATAGTAAAGACTCTCACTCTTGATATAGGCCTAGACTCTATGAAACACTGTATCCAAAACTAACCTAAAGATATATACAATAAAAACTAATGAGAGACCCTAGACTTGTGATGGACCAAGTTCTAAGTACAACAACAAACACCATTCTATCAATTATGACAAGAAAAGTAACATGAATTACAACATCATATAGATTTATCAGATTTGGTGTAGCATCAAGAATATGTAGCATCAAATGTGTAGTATCAAGAATAGGACATCTGAAATGTGGTATCAAATTAACTGTGACATATAGAGACATAGAGATATAACCGAAACCCTATATGTACTTACATTGTCCTGTAAAAATATATGTCATAGATGATACTCATATTTAAAATGTAAACACTAATCATACATACCTTGTTGTAGGATACTTACCCTTGACTGTTGATGTGTGGTCCTTACTGCAGTGATCCTTGAATGCATGTTTTTTCATGCCTTCTAGGAGCTCAATATTGAATCTGTTGTATCTATGTAAATTCGGATTTCCAAGGTCTGAAATTTCATCTTGTGGTAGCCCTCTAAGTCCTCTTTCCAACCCCACAGGTCTAATCAAGATTGAATTCTTCAAGAAATAGTTATGCCCAATCCCCCAGTTGACCTGATTATAGACTGGTTGAGTAGAGCAAAATTGTACGAAGTGCCACATGTCACTGGTGCGACCTTCGACCCTGAAAACGCTACTCAGAAAACTACAATCTGTCCTCTTTCTATCACTATTTACGAAATTTGAATCTAATGCTCAGAGAGAGTTATAACGATTCTCCTAACATTGCCTGTTTGACATAGAATTTGGGAGCCTGCAAAAACCCTAACTTCCTCGGATCATATCTCTGAAAATATAGCAAACCAAGATCTGAAATTCGGTCATGAGGTTCATCAATATTTCGGCTCAAATGGGTTTTAATTTCATCATATGAAGTTTCGTAGAAAAAATTATAGAGAAAATGCCACAATGACCTATTTGAAGCCACAAAATCCCATATATCAACGGAAACATCTCAACGAGTAGAATCCATCGAGAAGATCTTAGACACAAAATAATATGAGTTGTCAAGTCAAAATTCCCTTGCAAGATCAGGGTAGCCCCTGGCGCTGCTTGGGTTGACATCGATGACAACCAGTGATCAATAATACCATGGTTGGATAAATATCATGGGTGGATGAATACCATGGGTGGATGCCATTTTCCATTCGGATCATTCCTCCCTCCTTAAGAAGCAATGGTCCCCATTGTGTGAAGTTCCCTGCTACGAAGCCTTTGTTGAATATGAAGAGCCACCGAAGATAAGGGTTTTTTTGTGGTTAACCCATAACAATGATGAATGAAGATCTGAGGATAGAGATACCTTGTAATGCTTGTGACCAACTGTGATACTGACAGTGTGTGGCCTAACAAATGGACTTCGATGAAGTGTAGACTTGTAGATAACCCATAATCATGACAAACAAAGATCGAAGGATAGAGATACCATGTAATGCTTGTGGCCAACTGTGATACTGACAGTGTGCAACCTAGAAAATGGACGTCGATGGAGTGTGGGTTTGTGGATGACCCATAACCATGACAAATGAAGATATGAGGATAGAGATACCTTGTAATGCTTGTGACCAATTGTGATACTAACAGTGTTCGGCCTAGCAAATGGACTTCGATGACAAGGATTTTGTGTGGTTGACCCATAACCGTGGTGATGATTGTTGATAAAGTAGCAAGTGCCTACATAGCCTGGGGTGGGAGGGAACGTCTCCAAAGAACCCAAGTTGGATGTTGCTATGTTGAAACTGATGAATGTGAAGTAGGTGCCTACTAAAGCGGGGTGGGAGGACATGTCTTCAAAGAGAACCCGCTCTTAATACTACTCCAGATTTAAAATTGACATAACTCGGCCAATATAACTCATAATATTTATTATAACCTATTTTTGGAAACAGAATGACAATTTTGCACCTTCCTATGTGTTTGAAATCCCTATCTGGACACTCTGGAAACTCATATTCGCGCTGCAACTGTTTCGTCTTCACAAAAAAATCTAAAAAAATAGTTGATTTTAAATCAGCGATATCTCTCTCATACGAACTCCGATTCGACCAATTTGTTTTTGAAATTGGGTGATGTTTCGAGAGGAGCTCATATATACAATCATTTTTCTGAAATTATGCACAAAAATAGAAAAAAATGATATCATATATGTCATCCATGAATTGTTGTTAGAAAATTTCTGCAACATAGCTGATTTTAAATCAGTGATAACTCCCTCATCTGAACTCCAATTCAGTTGATTTTTTTTTAATTTGGGTATTTTTTCACAACGAATCCAAATTTATTATTTATTTTTGTAAATTTTGCACCAAAAGTTTCAGATCTGATCTGCAAACTCACCGCCCAAAAAAATTATTGCAAAATTTTAAAAAAAGAAAAATTCTTCCTACTTTGCCCAAGAAAGTGTTTTGTGGAGGTCGTAGCACGTGCATGAAATTTGTTGAATATTGCTGCAAAATTTTGAAACTAAAATATGCATCAAACCCTCATTCTCATGGAATCATAACCTACTCTAATACCATTGATCCGGATTTTGGAGGGAGGCCCCCAATATCTAAAAAATTGAGATGGATCTTGGAGGAGGAGTACCCCAAGATCTGAAAAATTAAAATGGCAGAAGAAAAAGAGGAGAACACACAATAACAAAACCACAAAGAAACGTTTTTTATTAAAACAAATAATAATTGTAAAAGCTACATTTCGGTGGACAATCTGTCCTTTTACAAAATGTGGCTTGTTACTTATAACCTTTTTTGGTTGCAATACTACACAGGTAAATTCCATGGGTGGGTAAATACCATGGGTGAATGAATAGCATGGGTGGATGTCACAATACCATGGGAAAATACCATGGGTGGATGCCACTTACAATACCATGGGTAAATTCCATGGTTGGATGAATAACATGGGTGGATGAATACCATGGGTGGATGCCATTTTCCATTCGAATCACTTATCTTGCATGCCCTACCACATCCTCAAAGATTATCGTTTACCTAATCCTCCATTATTTCTTCCTAAGTGAAGACAAGAATGATGTGCCTATATATCCTCATGGCCTTCACTAATACTTAGGGCTGTTAGTCCTAGTCTAGTGCATGACACATGAAGTAGAGAACCATATATGTCACTCCCTCTTAACTAAGGATGACCAACCCATTCCTATAAAAGGAATGTACCCAAGCTCCCCCGACGCCAGATACTTGTCCAAGCTCCCTCTTAACTAGGGACTTGTTTCCAGTAACAAATTTTTATTCATCGTTGGAGATCATGGGACCTTCACCTGCTTGTAGTGCTCCTCCATTCAATGTCATGAACTTTATCCTTAATATAATGGATCCTGAAGTCAGTCATGTCATCCTTCCCCTTATTAGAAAGTGATTTTCTAGTCCACATCTAGCTTTCCTTCATATAGCTACCTCTTCCATATCATGTTTGCGTTAGGATCTTCCATCCGACGACATGAATGCTAGTTGTAGATGGCATCCACAACTTTCTTTCCAGTAGTCCTACATTAACCCATCCAGATGTTATTCAAAAACCAAAAATGAACATCAAATCAAAATTACCTTTTGTGATGGCCCTTCATGACGACATATGTTTGCTTGCAATATTAACATCCCGTGCATGTATTTGACATGTCTCCAAGATATACAATGTCAAGGGTCTCCTTCTTTTCCAGAGTTCATCAAAGTCTTCATATCTTTCATAGTCAAATCTTTTAGACATTGGATGTTGATTGCCTTCTCCATAGTTCCATCTTTCATGATCTCTTCCTTTCTTTATTCACACATTGCTTCCCAGTAACTTCTAATAGTAGTTCATTCATTTTTATCAACCACCTCCTATTCCATATGAGGACTTATTGTGTTGATCTCATCTATTCAATATGTGAACCATGCCTTTGTGCATCCTTCCAAAGGAGAAGATCCATTTCTCGTGATCATGCTCATGAGATGGAGCATTTATCCATGCTAGATGCAACTATATGACATGACTCATTTTTATCAAATACAAGCATACATACCTCATTTCTTTGTTTTTGTCATCTAGACTTCCTTTAGCAACTTCCTTAATTGAAAGAACTTCAATCACCTTGACTTGCTTCACTTCTTTTGACATCATACCATCATTCCATGAATCCCATACAAGGTGGAATTCTCGACGAGACACTTGCTTCTTCCAGTTGATGAACCTTCCGATGAAGATTCCAATGGAGGATATTGATCATCCTCATCCTTCAAATGCTCCCTTTTGAATGATGTATGATGAGCTCTATTCTAGATGCCTTTCTTTTTCCCATAAGTATTATTTATGCTTCTAATGAGGTTACCAAGAGTTACATCCTTCTATAGGTGACATCCATAGACTTCTATTTCATCTATATTTCATGCTTCTTTATGATGATGTCACGAGATCTTGCTTTCAATCGCATGCTTCTATAATGTCATCTCCTTACATGATGCATCATATAATGCTTCTAATGATTCCTACTATGATAGTTA
Source organism: Pinus tabuliformis (assembly GCA_031772625.1). NCBI lineage: Eukaryota > Viridiplantae > Streptophyta > Pinopsida > Pinales > Pinaceae > Pinus > Pinus tabuliformis. The sequence goes on from CM062818.1 coordinate 234,045,065, forward strand.
TACTTGACAACAGAAAGCTTGAAATAGGAACTTGAAAAGAACTAGGTGAGGAAGACTATCTCAATCATAGTAGAGATTTTTTTTACATCCTCCTTGGATTTCTTCTTTTCAACTTCTTCCACTTCTTCAGTGATATGGGCTTCTTCCCTTCCTCTTTTTTTGTTGTCCTTCTTGAGCTTTGGACAATCTCTCTTGTAGTGCCCATATTCATGGCAGCCATCGACTTGAAACTTTAACATGTTCTTCTTCTTTTTATGAGGACGAAGCTTCCCAAACTTCCCTTTTTCTTCTGGCCATGGCAGCAAATGTTTGAGCTTGCTTGCATGATCCTATATCGATTGATTTTTCCTTCAACACAGTTTTTTTTTATTTTACACAATGACCATAGTTCATTGAATGGAGTAGCCTCCTTCTTCCTATATACGCTTGATGTGAAGTTGCCCCACTCCTTCGGTAGTGCATTGAGCACTATAGTAGTCATTTCCTTGTCATTATTTCTCCGAACTCTTGTTGTTGGTCCCTTATTTCCGACGCCCTCATAAAGCATGAGGTTCTTCCTTCATCTTTTGATATCTTCATTTTGTAGAGTTCTTGTCTTAATGAGATCACTTCTCCTATAGTACTTATGGAGAACAATTCTACAAGTTTTTTCATAGAAGTATTTTGACTTTTCCAATTTTGCTACATAAGGATTCTTTGAGCCTTATTTCCCTTTTCATGTATTTAGCTAGAGCTTGAGATTTTCCTTTGGAGGTTTAGTGATAGAACCCTTAACATGCTCAACGAATTCATTTCCTATGAGGATCAAATCTATCCTCTTCTTCCATGCAAGAAAGTTTGACGACCCAACCAATTCGTTGCTCTTCTTGAAAAATGAAGTCATTTTGATAGATTCAAATATAGATATAAAGATAGTTACTTGTCAAGTGAAGATGCTCATTGATGTTAATATCTTCAACTTGATGCCTTCTTGATTTTGATGGTGATAGAATATACTTCTTGATGAAGATTTCTTTCTTCAAAAGTGATCCCTCAACGAGAGGGAGATCACCTTGATTCCTTGATGATGATGATCACATTTCTTCCTACTTCTCTAGAATGTAGAGACTTTTAAATGCTTCAATGTGTAATTCTTCTATGGATGAGCTAGGGTTTTGAAGTCTTCTTACAACTTCATATTTCGGCCCTTCTTCATATTTTTGAATTCTATTGTTGCAGGATGATGCCCTAACCTTCGCACGTATGGAGGAGATTTTGCCGAAAACATATCAAAAAATGATTCGCTCTTCTTCCTTCTTCCTTCACTGGGTATAAGGCTTTTTTACTTTCTTGATCGAACTCTTCTTGATGCTTCTTAGATTCTTTTCTAGTGCTTCATCCCTTGAGTGTCCTTCTTTAAGCTACCTTTCCTTGTCTTGACACCTTAGCTCTAATACCATGTTGAGAAATCTAGGGGCAGCTAGATTAGGTGATTTCTCTTACTTTGATAACTGCTTGTGATGTATTTTTACTTAACTTGATTAGCTTCTTCTTACACTTGATTATTATTAGTGTTCTTTATCATCAAACAACTACCAAACAATAAAATCAATGAGACAATAGGACACAAGATGTAGGCGATCAACTAGGGCCAAAACCTCTCCAACTGAGAGGAAAACCCACAAGAATTCTTCTCTTCTTATAGAACTTCAATTGATGAATTCCAAGACTTATGACCCTTGACCAAGACCCTCCAAGACCAAGTCAAACCTTGATTCCAACAACTTCTGCAATCTCGACTTGCCCCACAGATTATTCTAGAACTTCAACCTACCCAACAAATTCTTTTACAACTTCAATATGCCCAACAAACTCTTCTGTAACTTCGACCTACCCAGCAAATTCTTCTACAAGTTTGAACTGCCTAGCAAATGTAGAAACCCTAACACGAGATAGAGAAAGAGAGGCCCAGAAAACTTCAATCTAGTTCTTCTCCTTCTTTTTCATCCTTTTCCCAGCTTCTATCTTTATAATATCAAACTTGCTTGAGTGAGTCTCGAGGTCGAGTTCCTTCTTCTTTATAGGCTTGTGAGGGGTATGAATTGCTCTCTTTAGGCTGACTTGTCCCTTCAGGTAGGTCAACTTGATCTTTGTACCATGACGAGGTCTTGGAGGGTCTTTTGACTTTATTTTGACTCAAATAAGTTTTCTTTACAATATGTAACATGCCCAAATGGATCTTCAATACATGATAATGACTCAATTGACTTTATGACAAACCTAGAAGCACTCAATGAGTGCTTGACCTAAAAATAAATTTCCCCTGAGCATGAAACCCATGCCTCAAGAATAACAATAATAAATTTATTTTTCTCTTTTCATTAAATATAGAAAATTGCGATTACATATGTCACTATGAAGATCGAACCTAGTTACATATTTCAATAGGTATAGTAGTCTTGTACTTCAGTTTTGTACCTCATACTCCGTTATGTAGTCACCTCCTGAAGCTTCGAACCTGTAGTCATACTTTGGTCTTGTACTTCTTATCCAAATTATTTTTTGTGTTCTTGTAGGGTCGAGGTCACTTGGGTATATATAGTTGTTCCTGCCTGTAATTGAGCCAACATAAGTAATGGTAGAAGCCGACTTGTAGAAGATCAATTTTGAGGCCAACTTGCAAGGTGACTTGATGGAGGAGGGTTTGACAAGATAAAATAAATTTCTTTCTTTGACACTATGAACCCAAGAAGGGTTTATTACATAATAAATTTGACTTTGACTCAACAAAGATCCTAGAACACTCAATGGGTGCTTTGACCTATTGACCATTGACCCAAGCATGGAATCCATGCTTTAATAAGTCAATAAAAATAAATAAAAAAATAAAAACTTTTATAAATCATTTTTCTTTTCTTGACTCGAATAGAAATTGTGAAGACCGACACTAGTTACAATTTTCAACAAGGACTACATTTCAAAGTAACAATTATTCAAATAAGCATACTTTACCTATAAATTCTAGTCCCGCAAGATGAAGTTTTTAGCATGAAAAGATGGGTTCTTTTGTGTAATTTTGCATGAGCCTTGTTAGTGCCCAAACTAGCAAGGGGTCCTAAAGGGGCACTTACTAGGTCAAAAGAAACAATGAAGCTAAATCCCATTGTCACCACAACTAAATATTCCTACTCTTTACGGACTTTTACCGATGGGAGAAGACTTGGTATATAGAGAATCACTTATGAAGGATAGATCAACTAAGATGGATTTGAAGTGATCTCGATGACCATTTCCTATGAGAGACTCAAGAGTGGGACTTGCTTTCTTCTTAAGAAAGGTGCAAGGTTCTCTAAGATAGGAGAGTAGGGATTTGAGGGCTTGGCTTAGGGAATGTGACTTGTAAAGGGGCTTCCTAAACCATAAAAATCCTTGTGGAACTTTGCTTCCCAAGTGGTTCTTGAAGAGTTGAATTTGATAAGATATGGGACCACACGGGATCAACTGGACCAAGGTTAGGTCAAGAGGAGGGAATTTAGCAACCAATGATAAGCTTGACCTATGTAGGGAGGGGAAAGGGATCAAGGAATGAATTTTCAATGAAAGGCAATGTAAGGATTGTTACATAACATTTTGTTACTATCCCTATACTCCCTGTCTACGATTCTGGAGGACCTCTACGGTGTACCCGACATGCTTTCCCATCATGAAGAAACTCCCAATATGTCCCTCTTCATGAGCAGAATAATTCTCTTTTGCACCATTTCCCAAGAATCTTCCTTCTATCTCAGTTTACAAGACCGGTGCTACTAACGAGTTTTCTCCTCGCACCGATTTATAGAGGTTGAAACTAGCCCTTGTGTCGTTTGGATCAACTGAGCCCTTCTCTAGTTGCGTCGATCCTCTTTTGGAAGGTTTTTTAAATAAGGAGTCGAAGCTTCCATGTCTAGAAGCTTCGTAACGGAAGTCTGGTAGATGGTTAGGCCGGATAGAGCCGAGGAAGTCAGTTTGGGCTCCTTTCCCCTATTAAGATGGAACAATCTCAAGAGATAAGACCTTCTCCCATGATGAGAGGAACCATGTCCCATCCATCCAAGCTATATAAACCTCTCTTTTTCCCAAGCAAAATCTAGTTGGAGTTTTGGAGCAAATTTGAATAATCAGCAAGTCATTTATAGCTTGTAGCTTTCTAGTGTATGTTTGAGGGAGAATAGTGTGATTTTGGTTTGGTTTGAGACTAGAGGGAAAGAGGCCTTAAAACTTCTATTGTTGGGGCTATCCATGAAGTGCTAGTAGAAGTGTGGGAACCCGAATACGTCGGAGGAGACCAGCAATGTCAAGGCATCAGTTGTAATCTCTTTTTTATTTATATAAATGCAACTATTGATTGATTTCCTACATGAAGTGTCATTTTACATCTTTATGGCTTAATGTTCCTTGACCTATTAAGTAGGTTGAATACAATATTGTATGCTATCACGTTTTTTGTTGTTGTTGTTTGCTTGTTTCAGGTATTCGAAGGAAGGAAACGGAAGATAGCTAGAGTGAGGAAGCAGGATCATCACCAAGCAGAATAGCATTCTAAGAGGTAGGCCCTCTTAATTGATTCTAGCTTAAGGAGATTTTCCATAGATTGTTTGTTTGTGGCTAGAGCTGCTCTCTCAGGCTACAGGAATTGTTTGTGTTTGCACTAATAATTTACCTACACCACGAATTGGCGACTCCACTGGGGATCCAATCCTTCTGTTTGATTGATTGTCATTTTATGGTTTTGTGTGAACTTTTCTAGTATCACCATTTCCCTTTAGTGTTCTCTGCCTTGCCCGGTTCACTGCTCTAAGCCTGAAATTTACATTGGCAAGTCTGGGCTTAGCCTTTGGAAATTTTTATTTTTTTCCTTGAATCCTGGGTCAGCACATTTATTTCTCTGACAGTCACGTCAATCAGCGCAAGTTTCTCAAAAAAAGTCACGTCGAACCCCTTCTGGCTTGTGTTGTTAGTTAGGCAGTCACGCCAATTCCTATAGGTGAAGATCGGGGTTTCCCCTAGATCACAACCAGTGTGTCTTTCCCTCTTAATTTCTTCCTCTTAGCTCGTTTTTCCTATGTTCTCCCTGCCTGGAAAGCTTCATTAGCTTGGTTTATGTGCTTGCTTGGTTTGCCTTCTATTTACTTGATTTTTTGGGTCCTTGGAAGGTTTTTGGCCCTAGGGCATCTAGGTCGTCATCCATTCCATTGTTTGTGTGCTCAGCAAGTCAAGTTGTTGGTTAGCTGCTCCATGCATTTTTGTTTTTTAGTCCTTTTATTGCTTTGATTTCAATTAAACAAGTTTGAAAAGTTTCATTTGTTCTTCTCTTGATTAAGTGTCTCTTTTCGGGCATAGATTACATTGCTCATCTTGTTCTTGATTGAATCATTGCATCATTGCTTTGGAAGGAATTCTCTTTTCGTGCCTTCCATTTGATTGATGTTGATTGTTTTGAAAAATTTTCATTGAAGTGTTTATGAAAGATTCATGTTATCATTCCATTGAAAAATACGTAATTCTAGTTTGCTAAATCAATATGCTACATTAGTTAGCATCATTGAAGACTAGAGTTGCATCGTCATTTGCATTGGAAAAGAAATGGATTCTCTTTACTGTTAAAAGGACTAGTTGAAGTGCATTCGATAGGAAGATTCAATGCATTTTGGAGATTTATTAGTGAAAGATTTTATTCTTTGATTGTTGCATTGATTGTGTGTTCTCTATCTCTCAATTAGTGTTAACTTTCATCAAAGACAAAGATTTCCTTTCTCATATAGCTGCATGTAGGAGTTTTTTCAGTTGACAGCGGTAGGGCCTTGTAATTGAAACCTAATTCAAGATCAACTGTTAAAATCTATTGAATTAACCTAAGGAAGCATTGGAACTTAATGCTTATATTTAGAGGTCTAGGCTAGAGACGTGTTCTAACATCTTTAAGCCTAGCAGTTTTCATTCGCTTTGGCATTAGACAGTGCTAATACGGACTTGTGCTCCCCGTACCAAGAGTATATAATGGGAGACGCCACTAGGTCTGCAATCCTTTATCCATTGGAAGCTGAGTATGTCACCTTGTAAACGTAATACACCAAACACAGCATTCGGGGAGATTGTCTGCCTGTACTTCCCGGTTCACCGGGAGATATTCTGCAGTTCACAGTTACTTGGTAATCCTTTTTCCTAGATTATCCTGAGTATTCATTTTGATCTTTTTGACTCTTTAAATTTAAAAGATCACTGAGCACTTGTCCTTTCGAGCTCGTTAACTTCGAAAGCAACTAGAGTCACCTTTCACCCTTTTCTCGACTCTTAAAATATTAAAAGGCAAAGTTTTGTTTCAATGTCTTAAAATTAACTACCCACGAAATATTCCTAGTTAAAGTTATCTTCCTTAGTGATTCTTTAGGGTCGATTCCAATGGCAACATTTCCAGAGTCTACCAGTCAAGGATTCCCCTCGGATGGGAATCCTAGTCCTTTTCCTTCTTTTAGAAATGTTGGTACTCCTTATATGGCAACGTTGTCCCTCCCTGGGTTAACCATTGGTTTACCTATCTGGTTATTTTCGACCTCGGTGGTCCCGAGTGTCCCGACTCCTGCCTAGCCATCTCCTTCATTTGAGCCACATCATGTCGATTTTAAGGTTGACCTCTCACCTTCTTCCCCTATTTCATCACCTTCCTCTTCTACTTTGCCTGGTGAAAGTTTGAAATCCAGTAACAAGGAGGCTCAAAAGAAGAAGAAGAAGACAGATGAGCGAGAGGCCAATCGTGCAGTTATTACTTCATATGCAACTCCTGTCGACAAACCTTCTAATCCTCCACAGAAGGTCAGATTCCCTTGCAAGTTGTGTAAGGGACTGTCTTGGCATTCCCAGAGTCTTAGAGGTATGGTCTCAAAATATGGATTGACCATCCCCATCGACCTTTGGGGATCATGTCGATGTTGCACCCTCTATTAGCGTTGATAAGAAGAAATGGAAGATTAAATTCCCCTATAGGTTATGTGAAGGAGATCATCTTCTTCACCTTTTTCCTCTTATGGATAAAGCTTCCAAAGTTTTGGAAAACCTTATGGCTCCTCAACCCCAACTTCCTGTTGGGTATCAAAGGCTTTCCTCTAACCCTCTCCTAGTTGGTAAAGAGATTGATTTGGATTCATCTCTTACCCATCCTTCTCTTCTTGAACATGACTCTCTTGTGTCTGTTCCCGACCTACCATTGGTCAAAAATAGTGTCGACTTGGCTCCGCCTTCAGTTGTTCACTATGTTCCTGAAGAAGGATCCCAATGAGGTTTCTAGCCTAAGAGAAACTAAGGGAAATAATTGGTCTTCGAGATAGGGCTTGCGATATCTCAAGATCCCACCATCGGAATATCATGAAATTTGGAGGCTTCTTGAAGATACACCAGTGCAGTTTTGGACCAAAAATTGAGGTATTTGGATGGCTAGATCGTGAGATAATTAATGCCCTAGGTAACCTAGAGGACTAGACCTAGAGAAGAGGAAAGGGGAGAAGGAAAATAGGTTTAACATGATCACCTTTGGGTGGACCAGTGCATAATCCTTTGGGGAGATTGGAGTCAAGTGGAATTATCACTATGGACCTTTGAATTTTCTAGTTCAAGGAGGCCTCAAAGACAACTTCACTTGGCACTAGGGCAGCAGCAAAATCAGCTTCAAAGACTTTATACTTCGTTTTGCAAGGTAAATGGCTTGTCAAGATGAATTTCAGTAATGAAACATCCCTAGGAACAGTCATTCATTATACATGGACCATACATGAAGCATTCACTATCCATAAACAAAATTTCCACAACTTCGCATAAGAGATGCAGCAAATAAGCTCTAGCATAGCGAAATCCTAGCAACAATGTATGTGACAAAATTAGAAAGAAATAATAGCATTAAAATGTACTTACATGTATAAGAATATATCCAAGTAAGTCGAAGATGCCTGTAGATCATCTATAAGGGCTCAAATGATGGTGTAAGTGATGCCACATCAACATACAAGTCTTGGGTCATCTACCAAGTGCATGGTACAATTTTGGCACTATCTGGGCAAAGGTGAACCAAGCACATTTTCCTTGTCCAATAGGTGAATCTCGAGCAATCTCTGAACATCTCTGGGGATCCATGGAATATTTTCTACTATTGTAGAGGCCCATGGCTCTCAACACACACCCTACATGTGCCAGTGTAGCCCTCTGGAGGGTTAGGACCCTGTATAGGAAGACCAAACCCAAGATGGAGACCACCTACAATCCTGCATGAGATCTAATGTGTGCCCTAGCATTCCAGTACAACAAGTCATTAAGGAAATCGAGTAAAGGAGCTTACAAACCATGGACAACAGGTGGGGACTTCATAATGGCATGCCCTTCCATAATGGGCTTTGGCATGTGCTAATGTCTCCAAGCTCCAAGTGGGGTTAACCAAGTATCCTATTAGGTGGTTTCTACTTCTAAAGGGGATAGTATGTCCAAGGTACATCCTTTAAAAGGGTGGTGACATGTGATGGAGAGATGAATGGAGTAGGGAATGAAAGGGGCAGCCCTGGGTCACATGTTGGGGTACAAGGGTAGCTAATACAAGGGAAGCCCACACTTGGGTATATAATGTATAGGAGGGAGCAATCGTGGTACATGAGGTGTCCCGACCTTTATTTTCCCACCCTGCTATACATGTCTTTTTCCTTTTATGATTTTTCTTTAATTGATTGCTCGAGGCTCAAGGGTAAGAGCATGATGTGTGAGATATAGCAGTGGATACCACTTTTAAGGTAAGGCGGTTCATTGCCCACCAAGGGTTGGGACAATCATGGATCCCTAAATGATGAAGGAAACTCATATAGTGCCTGTAGGAACTAGGGTGATGGCCATGATGATGTGGTAGAGCTCATGTATTGGCTTTTGCCCATGTGCTAAATGTGTTTGTCCATACCATCTTTTACATTTTGTCGTACATTTTCATGTTGGATGTGACCAATTATGCTTTTACTTTTCTTTTCAACTGCATCAACCCCTGGGTCATCATTCCAGGCCCAACCCAAGGTGTGGGCAAGGGGAAACAGAAAGCTAACCCTATGTGGACCTAGGTGGGAGAAATGATGAATGGGGTTATAATGAGTGGAAGCGGAATAATATCTATGTATGAGGGAGCAAGACCACGTAACCAAAATTAGGGTTTCCCGTGTAATACCATCCCTAAAGCCCAAGGGTCAATAAAAGAGATCCCAAGGGACTAGGGTCCAAGGTTAACATCCAAAAGAAGTCTAGGGAACAATAGCTTAGAACTATCCCATTCGTTTTGTCGAATGCCCCCATTAATCTGTGCCCAAAAGTGTCCATGATAAGCAAACTACAATACTCAATTATCAAATGACAAGGCATACCTTTAGGTTTCGGAGGCCCACCTTCAAACATATGATCATGGCAGATGGATGAGGGACCACATGACTAGCTCAGGTGGTGAAGAAATGGCACAACGAGCTAGTTGGTGACTGCAAGGGTTGGTGGCTGCCGGCTGAGGACCATCTTAGAGAAAAAAATTCTCCTAGGGATATCACCCACAAAATGGTGTGTAACATCTGGATCCAACTCGGGTGTGATCTCTCGAAGAAGTGGACGAAGCTACTCGAACATGAGGTCACGAGAATTACAGCAATCTCTTGGTCACCGCAGACGTGTTACCTGCACATATAATAGATGAAAAACATGGCTAGCATGCTTTCGCGATGTCTCGTGATCACACATGCTTGGATTAGACCCATAAAATCGACTCATAAAAGTAAATGTAGTTTTAAAATATAAATGCAGCTAATATATTATGAGAAATATCATATGTCATTAGTTCTAATGCAAAAATCAGCATGCAATGCATCCTACCCTAACATGCATATAATAATGTTAATGTTAAGTGTAATCATAAAGCCAGTGCAACCAACATATCATCATATCAATATACATATGTCTGTCAGTATGACTACTCATGTAGCAAATCCCGAAGCGGATGCGAATACATTTGTATGGATGATGAAGTGGGTGGGAGGTGGGAAATATTATCTCCATTCGAGGTAAAAGGAAGCCCCAAGAAAAGGAAAATAAGCCAATCTAGAAGTGCATGGCTTCCCCTCTAAGTACACAATGTAGGAATGAAAGATCACTCTCAACAACTCCCTATCAAATTATTGTTTATAATATCATGCTTGTAGATGCCACAACGTCGTGATGACGGGGGAATGAAGGGTGAGGGAAGGAATGGGTGAAATAAATAGGTCGCTCAAGGTGATGATCACATTGGAGAGGGGAGGTCATGGAGTGATCAAGACCCTGAGAGTGTGTCTAATGAGGTAAAGTACAATCAATGAGGGGCTCTTCCTTGACACTATACTCGGAAGGGGGAAAGGGCTCATGATCACTTGAGATCATATGACCAGGGGTGAGGAAATTATTTGATGAAGACTCAAGATGATGAACAATAGAAGAGGCAAAGGGGAAGCTAAAGTCTCAATGTGACCCTTTATTGAAAAGTGTAACTAGGTTTGGTCTTCATAATGACATGTGTAAATGTGATTTTATGTAATTGATGAAAAGAAGAAAAATAAAATTGTAATTGTAATGCTTGTCTCATTGATTTCATGAGCAAGGAAATTTTTTTTTAGTGATGGCTCCCATGGTGAGCCTTTAGGATTTTCCATCTAGTCATAAGAGTCAAATTGAGTCTATGTCATGTATGAAGGACCCTTCTTAGGCATGTTACATATTTATATAAGTCCTTAAATAAGTAAGAAAGCCCTCCAAGACCAAGCAAAAGTATCTTCTTCAAGTTAGCTTCAAGATGGAATAAAAGATCTTCACTAAAGGACATGTCAGCTCACCCTCTCTCAAGTCGGCTTATTATGAGGCTCCAACAACTATAAATAGGGCAGCACGAACTCATTTCAGAGAAGGAATTCTAGTCAAGGTTTGATGTTTGTAAGTGGTGTGAAGGCCATCAAAAGGGAGATTTATAATCAACGAAAGGAAGGGAAGGAAGAGTGAAGTCCCTAGCTTTGTTTTGGGTATGTTTTAAGGGCAGAAATTATCCACATGTGTGAGGAATCTTTGTTATCCAAACTTCAGAAAGGAGTTAAAGTATCACAGTCATATTTGAGGTCAAATCAGGAGAAATTCAAGATGATCTCCTAGCTAAGTTCAAGGCGAAGAAGTCTCCTACTAGAACACAAGAAAACAAGGGTATAAGTTGGCCCATCTCCATGAGCTAGGATTTTTGTTCTAGGACCGAAAGTTGCAGGTCTGTCCCTAGGAACCGAAACTCAAAGATATAACCGAGAAGGAGGAATAATTGTGAAGTCTGTCTATCGTTGACACAAGGAAGAAGGAACTCATCAAGGAAACTTTATGACTAGTCAAGGGTCTTGGTCTTTGTATTCGTCAATTGGAAACTCTATAAGAAGAGGAATTTGTTCGGGTTTTCCTCCCAAGAGTGAGAGGTTTTGGCCCTGGTTGATAGCCTATATTCTATGTCTCTTGTCTCTTTATTGTTTGTGCATTAGTAGTTGTTTGATGAAGAATAACATTATAATAACATAAATAAAAGAAGATCCTAATCAAGAAGTAGAAAACATTTACAAGCAGTTACTAATAAAAGAGGAAGCACTCAACCTTGATGCCCTAGAGTTCTCAACATGGTATCAGAGTTAAGGTGACAAAGTCAAGGAAGGGCATGTTATCAAGGGACTTCAGAGGATCAAACCTCGAGGAAGGCATCAAAGTGAAGATCACCTTGAATTCAAAGGAAGAATTATAACCCTAGATCGAAGGAGTCTATAAAGAAGTCTTGGGATCATCATCAAGAAAAGAAGTCCAAGTTGAAGAGATCTACGAATCAAGTGTTTTGAAGATTATTCATCCAAAGGAAGCTAGATAAAAAGGCGTTGTCATCAAGACTCTAAGGCGATCTCCCTCTCATTGAAGCAAGGTCCTTACCATTGAATACATCACCAAGAAGTTATCATTGATCTTCACCAAAGGATCCAAAGAGATCTCACTCTCTATGGGATCAAGGATCACTCTTGAAGAAAGCTACCTTCATCAAGGAGAAGTTTTTCTATTCTCTATATCATCATCAACACCAAAGAAGTAGCAAGGAGAAGGAGCATCCTATCAAGTAAGTATATTTATGTCCACATCTGAATCTATCAAAATGTATTTTTGCAAGGAAAGCAACAAATTGGTTGGGGCTTCAAACTATCTTGCATTGAAGAAAAGGACAATTTGAATCTCATTGAAAATGAGGTTATGGAACATGTCAATGGATCTATCACAAAACTAAGTAAGGAATATGCTCAAGCTCTTGAAAAGTTTATGAAAAGGGAAGTTAGGGCTCAAAGGATTCTCATAGAATCCATCAAGGATCCCCTCATCCCATATGTATCCAAACTCAAAACTTCAAAAGAAAACTATGACAAACTGGTACAGTTGTATTTCGTAAGCATTGTTGGAGAAGTCATCTCATTAAGGCAAGAATTCTACAAGTTGAGGATGTCAAGGGAAGATGGAATAGCCACATACGTTATGAGGAAATCTGAGATCCAGGATTAACTTCAAGATTTGGGAGAAGTCATGTCTAATAGAGAAATGACTACAGTTGTACTAAATACATTATCGAAGGAGTGGGGTAACTTTACTTTAGGTATTTATGGGAAGAAAGAAGCTACTCCATTCCAGGATCTATGGTCACTATGCAAGATTGAAGAATCTAGACTTAAAGCCAAATTTGATGTGGGAGCAAGTGAGAAAAATCAAGCTCACACTACAATGTCAAGAAGGGAGGGAAAATTTGGAAAGTCTAGTTCTCGAAAAAAGAAAAGGGACATGGCTAAGGTTCAATGCTATGGGTGTCAATAATATGGGCACTACAAAATAGATTACCATAATATCAAGAAGGACAATAACAAAGAAGTAGAGAAGAAGCCAATATCACCGAAGAAGTGGAGGAAGTTGAAAAGAAGAAGTCCAAGAAAGAGGAAGTAAGATATCTCTACTATAAATGAGATAGTCTTCCTCACCTAAGTTCTTTTCAAGTTCCTAAGTCTTCTGTTGTAAGATATGGCTATCATGATTCACTAAGAAAAACAATGGGATGTATCATGGCATCATAGAAGCATTGAAAGCAAGAGCTCGAGACATCATGAAATATGGTTGAAACGGTAATCTATGGTAGTCAACTATGAAGGATATAACTCTTGGGAACCTCATTGAAAACATAAGTGGCGCTTATGGAAAGGAAATAAAAAGGTCATCCAGAACTAGGCTCATCATGCATCTATCAAAAGGAAACATATGTTATATGGGGATACTCTAGATCCTCAAGATTCTCTAATGGAATCTTCATCAAAAAGGTTTATCGACCAAGAAGGGAAGCAAGTGTTTCATCAAGAATTCCAAACATGTGGAATTCATGGGATGATGATATGGTGACATAAAAGGTGAAGTAGATCAAGGGATTGAAGCTCTTTTCAATCAAGGACACTGTTGCAGGAAGTCTGGATGACCAAAAGGAAAATGAGGTATGTATGCTTGTATTCGATATTGAAGATTCATTTCATATGGTTGCAGAGCATAATTAAAATGAAGGATCTTCTCCCTCGAAGGAATGCAGGAATGCATGGGTCACACATGCACTAGATGAAATCAACATAATATGTCCCCATATGAAATATGAGGTAGTTTGACATCAACTGGAGGAACTCTGATCGAAATTTCTTGAGAATGAAATGTGTTAAAAAAGGAAGGAAGAGATCATGGATATGCAATCATGGAAAAAGGAAATCAACATTCAAAGACCAAGAATATTTGATTAGGATGTATCCATGAAAGATATGAAGACTTTGATGGATTCTAAAAAAGAAAGAGACCCTTGAAAATATATATCTTTGGGAGGTGTCGATATGTATGCAGGATGTTGATGCAAAATAGAAGTCGTCATTATCACAAAGATAATTTTTTATTTAAGTGTTCATTTCTTATTTTCGAACAAATATCTGGATGGGCTTATGCAGGGTTGTCGAGGAAAGATCTATGAATATATTCCACCATCGATACCCATGTAGTAGGATGAAATATCCTTATGGAAACATGGCATGAAGAAGGCATCATGGCATGAAGGAAGGAAAGATATGAACAGATGGATCACTTTCTAATGATGAAATCACTGACTCATGGATGAAAGTGATGGATGGTTTGTTGCCTATGAAGAAGTCCCTAACATGAAGACTTTAGATAATGAAAAGAAGTTCATGACATCGTGAGGAGGAGTTCTTCAAGCAGCTGGTTGTCCCATTATCTCCACCTGAGGAGTTGTTATAGGTCCTTAATTAAGAGGGAGCTTGGAAACAAGTTTCTTACTTGGTAGAAACTTGGAAGCAAAATTCCTAAGCCAAGAGGGAGCTTAGGTACATTCCTTTCATAGAAATGAGTACATTACTTTAATGGAATTGATATGTCCTCCCTAATTAAGACAAAAAGAAAGACACATCATTCTTGTTTTCACTTGGGAAGACAGAATGTCTTGGAAAATATAACTAGGTTCGATCTTCATTAAATGTATTTGAGTCCTCATGAAATGTACTTGTCAAAATAATGAAGAAAAGAATTTTTATTATTGTATCAATGACTTATTATAGCATGGGTTTCATGCTTGGGTCATCATTATATTGGTCAAAGTCTCCATTGTGGACTCCTATGATTAATATTGAGTCAATAGAGTCATTGTACATTTAAAGAGACCCTTCTTGGGCTTTTGAATCATGTAAAAAGGTTTATTATTGAGTCAAATATGATTTATGTAACCACCACACTGAGTTGGCCTAAAGAAGATTAAGTCGTCCTAAGAGACACCAATTAGACCTCACTTGGAACCTATAAATAGAAGGAGATTGAATTTATTTGGAGCATCTCATCTATAGCAAGTTCGATATCTGTAGAGAAGCTGGGAAAAGTGTGAAGTTGGTCAAGGAAGGCAAAGTAAGTGTGAGTTGGGTCAAGTCTAAGCAGAAGGAATAAATCGAAGTTTTGGTGCTACTCTCTATCTCTTTCGTTCCCTAGTTTGGGAGATCGAAGTCTTCCAAGTGTTGTTGTTGCCAGATGCTACCTCATGTTGTAAGTTGTTGCATAGTCGAAGTTGCTAGCGTGGAAGTGTTGCTGCAAAGGGGTCGAAGATCTAGAAGGGCTGACTTGGTGTGGAGGGAAGGTTAGGTCTATGTCTAGGTTGAAGAGTCTCAAAGAATATTATTGAATGAAGAGAATTTTTTACTGGGTTTTCCCCTCGAGGGGGGTTTTTTCCCTGGCAAAGTGCGTACATCTTGTGTTTTTTTTATCTTCATACACACATAATATGTTAATTTCTTGATGAAAGATAAGATAATAAATAAGTAAAAGAAGCCAACATAACTCACAAGTAATTATCAAGAAATGGGAATCAAACCCTAATCTACTTGCATTGATTTCTCAAAATGGTATCAAAGGCAAGGTCAGGAAAAATTGAAGAGCACTTTGTTGGCATGGATTCACCCTCTTTGATAAACTACATGAGAATGGGTATCAACACTGCATGAAGCTAGATCAAGACGGTCATCTACTATTCAACAAGGTCAAAAGTCAAGGGTTATTGGTTGCTCTTACAGGTTCTCTTAGTGATGACAATGCATGGATCATTGATATTTGAGCATCAAGGCACATGACAGGAGAAAGTAAACAACTTCATACACTATCAAAAGAGTCATCTTCTCATGCATTGGAATTGGGTGACAACAAAAGCTATGATGTTAGAGGCCTGGGATCAACATCGTTGAAGCTAGAAAATGGATCGAAGTTACACCTCAACAACATACTATATGTTCCAAGTTTGAAAAAAAAAAAATCTTTCTATTTCTTTTCTAGAAAATAAAGGGGATAGAGTTGCTTTTGTTGATGGAAAAGTATTGGTTTGGGGAAAAGACTCTAGCATTGAAAAATCTACGGTTATTGGAGTTCGTAAATGAAGCCTTTATAGAGTTATTACACCACCTCCTCAAGCTTTGGTTCATATGGAGATAAATCCCATTGAGCTATGGCATAGGAGGTATGGTCATCCCTACTCTTAATCAATTGATTCATGGCAGCCCCAATATGAAGTTAGATCATGAAGGTGTGCGCAAGGGATGCTCTTTGGGAAAACATACAACAAAGCCATTTCCGAATAATGAAACTAGGTCTAAAGAGATATTAGACCTCATTCATTCTGATGTGTGTGGGCCTATGTCTGACAAATCACCTGGAGGTCATCTCTACTATGTAACATTCATTGATGATCATTCTAGAAAGACATGGCTCTACCTTCTCAAAACAAAAGATGAAGTATTTGAAAAATTCAAGGAGTTTAGGTCTGAAATGGAAACCCTAACCGAAAGTAAGATAAAAACTCTAAGGTACGACAATGGTGGGGAATACACTTCTAAGGAATTGATTCCATAGTGTAAGGAAGCAAGAATTAAGAGAGAGCTCATTGTGTTGAAGAATCTAGGGAAATTAGTAATGATAGGATTCTTCTAACAATGATAACAATTTGTGAAGCACTTTTAATTTTCTTGTTAGTTATATCTTCTTCCTTATTATTAGTGTATGTTTGTTTACTTCATCAAACTGCTACCAAAACACAAGAAACAAGAACACAAGATATTAGTTCTTTGCCAAGGAAAAACCTCTCTCTCTTAGAGAGGAAAAACCTTTCTCAAATTTCTCTTATTGAAGCTTCTATTGATCAATTACAAACCCTAGACCCTTGACAAGAATATCCTCCAATCACAACTCAAGTCCTTCCTTCTTCCGACACTTCGTCCTCCGACGCTTCGTTCTTCTTCCGGCAACTGATGATAGATCTTGTTATGCTAGCACTAGAAGAGATATTTCTCCTTGGTCCTTAATGAACTCTTTCACATATAAGGACAACTTTCTATCTTTCCCAACCAACCTCTTTTTGATGTATAGTTGCAGAGTTGTTATGAAAATAGTGCAGCCCTATTTCTTCGCACGTGTGAGGGGTTTCCTTGTTAGATTCACCTCTTTCTCCTTCACTTGAGTGAGCTCCTTCTTCGCTTGAGTGAAAGGCCTTATAAGACTAGTTATATAACCCAAACAATGAAGTATATATGATTGTGATAGAGGGCTGCTATGACAGTAGCACTACAACAAAATCCTGTGATTAGCGTCCCCTTTTTCTTCCTTTTTTGCGTCTAAAGCCCATTTTTTGTGCTATTTGTGTCCATTTATCAAATATGGTGCAAAAATTGATGCAAATTTTGCACAGAATTTTTCACCAAGTCTTACACCAAGTTTAGCACCAGGTATTGTAATAGGTTTTGCATTAGGTTTTACACTAGGTTTTACGCCAAGTTTTATGCCAAGTTTTGTGCCATCCTTTGCACCATGTTTTGCATCAAGTTTGGCACCTAATTTTGTTTCACCAACTTTTGTATCATTTATTGCATCCACTTTTTGTGCCTACACTTGCATCAACTTTTTCATCATCTCTTGCATCCTCTTTTGCATCATTTTTTAAATCATTTTTTGCATCCATTTTTACATCATTTTTTGCATCCCCTTTGCGTCAAGATTTGCATCAGGTTTTGTGTCTCATATTGCATCTACTTTTGCATCAAATTTTGTTGCATCATATTTTTCATCCATCGTTGCACCCATGTTTACATCCACTTTTGCATCCCTTTTTGCATCTTATTTTTCATCTTCATTTGCTTCTTTTTTTGCATCTATCATTACATCCACTTTTGTTGTGACACTATTTGTACCATGTTTTGTACTCACTGTTGTACCCACATTTGCTTCCAATTTTGCATCCATCTTCGCATCCACTTTTGCATCAAAATATTGCATATATTTTTGCATCCACTTTTGTGTTGGGTTTTGCATCTCATTTTGTATCTTCTTTTGCATCTACTTCCATTGCATCCATATTTTTCATCTAATTTTGTTTCTATTCTTGCACCCACTTTTGCATCCCTTATTGCATCTTGTCTTGCATCCAAGTTTGCATCTTTTTTTGTGTTTTTTATTACATCCACTTTTGTTGTGCCATATCTTGTGCCTATCATTGAAACCCACATTTTCTTCCAATTTTGCATCCACATTTGCACCCTCTTTTGTGTCCAAGTTTGCATCAAATAATTTTTATGTTTTTTGCATCTAATTTTACATCCACTTCTGATGCATCCAATTTTGAATCTAATTTTGCATCCACTATTGCACCCATGTTTGGTCCATGTTTACATCCATTTTTAATCCAATTTTGCCTCCTTTTTACATCCAAGTTTGTGTCCTTTTTTTTTTGTTCATTGTTGTATCCACATTTATTTCACAACAATTCATGCTAAGTTTTATGCCTACTATTACACCCATGTTTTCTTCCACTTTTTCATCCATGTTTGCATCCTATTTTGTGTCCAAGTTTGCATCAACTATTGCATCTACTTTTTCATCCACTTTTGTGTCAATTTTTCTGTCTTGTTTTGCATCTACTTATGTTGTGTCCACTCTTCATCCAATTTTACGTCTATTGTTGCCCCCATTTTTTTTACTTTTGCATCCATTTTCCAACACTCATATATTTTTTGCATTGATGATATTTCTTATGACATTAACAATTATGAACAACTGATGACAATGTCAATAATTATGACGATGATGATAATGAAGATGATGACGATGACATGAATTGTGATTATTATGATAATCAAAATGATGATAAAGATGATGGGGGTTATAATGACAATGATGATGGCGATGCTAATGACCTTGGACAATCTTCCCAATTTTTAAATGTTGTCATGGTCATAATAATAATAATTATCTTTAGAGCCATCTTCCAAGTCATCATCATTTGATCATCATTATCATTATTTTCATGTTAGTCGTCATCAACAACAAT
The DNA here is from genome assembly GCA_031772625.1 of Pinus tabuliformis. NCBI lineage: Eukaryota > Viridiplantae > Streptophyta > Pinopsida > Pinales > Pinaceae > Pinus > Pinus tabuliformis. Next base: position 234,064,050 of record CM062818.1, read on the forward strand.
AATGGCATGAATGATGATTATGATTTTCATGACGAAGTTGACAACAATGATGATAGAAATTACATTAATTATGATGATGGGGATGATGAAAATTATAATGACGATGATAATGATAATGATGATGATGATCATCGATCATCTCTAAAAAATAAAGTTGTCATTTCTCTTGCATATATCATGTGTCCTAAAAACCCTTTTTGAGCACTCGTAATATTTTTTGGGTTGATGATATTTCTTACGACACCTATAATTATGAACAATTGACGACGATGTCCATAATCATGATGATGATGATGATGATGATGACATGAATGGTGATTATGACAATAATGCAATGATGAGATTGATGGTGGTGATGATGATGATAATGAAGATGATGATACTCCCTCTAAACTAGGGATATACTTATAATGAGACAAAAAAGTACTTTCAAGTTGAAATATTCATATAAGAAGGGTTCTGGATTGATAAGCATCAACAATGATTTACATCATCATAGCCAACATTGTCAAAATAGAAAGGCCTTGATTAACAAGTTATATCTCTCCATTATATCATAGCATAATGTTGGGAGGCATAAATTTGGACACCACTGCCTCTTTAGGCACTTAGCGCACTAGGATGTTCATCAGGCATGTCCTCGCATGATCATTTCCTAATCCACTATCATAATATTTGACACCAAGAAATGTCGATCCTCATGACTATTCTTATCTTGGATTAATGTACTTGACTTATGGCGGTTAGTCCTAGTCAAAGCACAAATTCTCAAAGAATATTGGTCCCAGATGTTTATCTAATCCACCATTCTCCCTATTGGTGCCTTTAGTAGGCTTACGACTATTAGTATCGGCCATAGTACATTACAAATGGATAATATGGTGTCAATGCTCACTCCCTCTCAACCAAGGAGGAAACATCCACAAGCATAAGTGTTTCTCAAGAATACCCATCATTTTCATAGGGAATAACATCATTAATTTGTTTTCATCGCATGATGCCTTTATGATTAAGAATTCATAGATTTGTGGCAAAAGATTTCCCCTTTTGTCATTTATGATGAAAGAAAATCAAAACGTGAAAGCCAAAATCATTAAAGATACACTATAATGATTTATCCAAGTCTAAACTCTAAGTTTAAAGTGAAAATTTACGTAAATATTATATCTATGAGTTGTTCGAAACTTATGAAAACCTTATTCCCTAAGTCCTATATATAAGAAAAATAAAGCCCAATGAATGGTAACTCATGTATTCACACCCTCTTTGGAATATATATGAATATATACACTCCTAGTCACACTTGATCACATGTTTGTGACGGTTAAATCATGAAGTCCTCTTTTCCCCTTTCATTTTCACTTCATCAGTTAAGCACCTAATTGAGGATCTAGGGAATTTTTCTTGCCTAAGGGTTTCATGTCTACTCTTGGTTTACTTATGTCACACTATGTTCAATCATGTGACGAAGTGAAATACTTAAGTTTGTGGAGTTATTAGAACAATGTATTAAGTTAGTCACCACACACACATGTATTACATGTCATTGATCCACATGCGTGGGTTGGAGACTCATTGCTTGAGAACTTTAATGGATACTACTTTAGGGCCTTGATGGTATATCTTACAAAATCTCTTGGTAGACATTGTGATTCATCCTTTCTTTTCCTTGAGACACTTGATAATATTGAAGTCACTCCCAATAATCCACGGAGATGGGGAGTGTAAATTACTTATGCTAGAAATAGAGGCTTTCCATTTGCGATATTGGAGTCATGGACATTGGATACATGGTAGTAGTCCTTGATGTCAATTAACTAAAATTATATTGTCATAATGCGAAAAAAGGTAAACATATTAGTAACCTTGATGTCCTGATCATTCCAAATAATAGCCATTCCATCCAAGTATATCTAATCATCAATCACTACTACTTGGAAATTCCTCCCCCATTTCTAATTATATGAGGTAGAACCTCACTTAATATTTTTATTTCTTATATCAACATTATTGATGGGTGCTTTGCGTACCATTTTTATTTTAGGAGTATTTTTTTTCCTTTACTATTGAGGTCCCTCATGTTCCATGAGACTATTTTCATGGGGAATTTACATAGAAAGGAAGTATACTGTGACTAAAAAATACATGTTCCAAGATTTAAGTTATTGGACAATGCCACTTCATGACTCCTATATTTCCTTAACTTGGGACCGAATAGTGAACTTGATAGCCTTAAGGGAAATTAACCAATGAAAATCTCAAAAAGAGGTGACTTTTGACTTTATCACATACAAGTTAATATACTAAAAAAAATATCCATAAAAATTTCATCAATCAATGAATCTTTAAAAAAATTATCCAAAACAATTTCATCAAGAAATGAAGCATTAGATTATAAATTACAATCTATAAACCTTTTGGGAACTTTTTGCTAAACCATGTTCAAAGCCAACATATTTAATATTAATATTTAAAAATAATATGGAAAATAACACATTTTCATAAATTAAATAACATGTTATCAATCCTAAGAAAAGTCACTAACATAAAACTAAAAAGCATGCAACTAATGGGAGTGACCACTCAAGGCCACCATAAGACAATTAATCTATTAAGACAAGGATTAATGGGGAAAGAAATCTACAAAGGACAAAGGCAAACCTATTTTAACTTTATTGTTTTATTAGGTGCAAGTTGAACATCTCAAGATATAATGAAGAGAAGAATTAGTTTTATTGCATTAAGAAAACCCAAGCACATTCTATAACTTAGCAAGGAAGAGATGTATAATACCCATCTCATCGACACAACGCATGGCATTAAGTTATTTTATATATATAATTTAAACTTATATCATAAAATCACAAATTTAGCATGAATGGATGTTTAAAATCCATTTTTATAAAAAGAAAATATAATTTTTGTTATTAAAAAAAAACCAGAAACTAAATATATATTTTTTAGAAAATAAAAAAAAAAATATTAAACTGAATATATATTAAAAAATAAATAAACTTAAGCAACTAATTTTTATTTTTTTAATTTAAAATATTTTTTAGAATTTTTTTAAACACTTCCCTCCATTCTAAGAAACAAAAATAATAATAGAAATAAGGATGAACCAAAAATATTCCTTTCCTTGGTAAGTGTTTCCCACCATTCATTCCACTCACTTGAGTTTTTCCATAAAACAGAGATAAGTGTTATTTCACACTCTTTTGCAAAGCCTATTGAGCTTCTCTTATGATATATCTATTCCTTGATGGAGTCCTTGATATATTGATCAAGTTTTGATTCCTTGGAGATTAATTAGAGCAAAGAAAACATGAGTACTCTTAATTCCAAGTTCAATGCCTCTAATGGTGGATACAAGGCAAGGGAGGGGTTGCTATCGTGGTCATAACTCCAAGTTCATTGTCTCTAATGGTGGATGAGGCAAGGGAGGGGGTTGCGGTCATGGTCATGGTCGTGGAGTTTTCTCTTTTACATTATATTTAGGGAGTTCAAAGCAATTTGAATGGAATCATTGTTGTCACTAGGTATAATGGATTAAGTGTGATAATGGATAAAATGAAGTAATTATTTGTAAGCATTTGTTCTTGAACGAACATTAGGATCCATCTTATTATAGAGAAAAGTACATGCATTAAAAACAACTCAACATTTCATGTGACATTCATATTGTATGCGACTTATTTTTCATTAAAAACAATTTACTTTTTCATGTGACATTCTTTTTTTCTTAAAATTTCTTCTATTTCTAATCTAAATTACAATTTTAATTTGAAATAAAGCTTCCAATAAATATTAATTTACCAATTCTACATGGAAATCATAAGAAACATTCACAATATAATATGAAGAACAAATGGGTACCTACTTCATATGGATTAAAAAATGCTTCTACTACTTAATGTGAATTACAAGTGTAATCTTAGTTGGATCTCCAATATATCTTAAGCCATATTTTCATTATAATTTTTAGTACTATGAAATGTTATTATGTCCTACCTCATTTTATTGTTAGCATTGTAATAAAAATATGCATTTTGTTGTAGAATTAGTACTAACATGTAATATTGATTTTTTTTCCAGAACGCTATAGGTAACGACCACGAAGATGATGATATAGACTATGTTTAGATTACATCATATATCAGAGATGATGATGATGATGAGGATGGTGATGGAATTGGTGATGATTATGTGGATGATATTATCAAGATGGTCAAGATGATGATCATGGAAATGATAATGAGGATGAGCTTGACTATGATTTTCGTGGTGCTAGCTAGCCATGCATTATTTTTTATATTTAGTCGGATGTCTTAATATGGTAATAATGCATTTGAATTTTAGTTTATTTGAATAATGATGATGATCCTATCGGTACTATCTTGTTACCTTATGAATATGTTGAAAATTGTTTACAATTTTTTAATGAAAAATTATTGTGTATGATGAGATTCCTATTTTTTTATGGATGTTGTGAATTTACCTTAGCATAATGATATCTATGAAACATTTTTATTTGGTAATCTTACATTGAATTTTAGTTGATTTGATTAAATATGATGATGGTATTATCATTTTTATCTTGTTATTTTATGTATATATTGAAAATTATCAACATTATTTTGATGGAGAATTATTATGTATGATGATATTACTATCTTTTGATGGATGTTGTGAATTTAACTTAGAATAATGGTGTTCATGAAATATTTTGATATGATAATCACACATTTGAATCTTTAGTTGATTTGATTAAAGATGATGAGGATATTATTAGTATTATCTTGTTACTTTATATATGTGTTGAAACTTGTCAATGCTTTTTTAACGGAGAATGATTATGTATGATGATATTACTATTTTTGGACGTAATGTTGTGAATTTACCTTGGAATAATGATATTTGAAATAAATGTTGATTTAGTAGTAATATATGTATATTGAAAATTGTCAATAATTTTTTGATGGATAATTGTTATATATGAGGATGCTGCTATATTTTTTATGAATGTTGTCAATTACCCTTAAATTTGTTTACAAATACTAAATTATGAATTTGAATTGTGATATATTCTTAAATGTGTTAAACATGAAAATACCTCATCATCATCTTGGAGGATAATACTATGTTGTTGGTTGAAATACCCCTTTCTCCTAAACTATATAAGCCTATAATACAAGTTATGTACCATGAGGACCATGGTATCCTAGTCTATAACAAGTTATCCCCTTCATCTAACTTTTGTTAACAAAATTCTCACATTAGAGGAATTTTCAACTCAAAAAATAACCACCTAAGAAAAAATTAATAAATTAATAAAATAATGCCATGTAGACAATTTTTTAATATATCATTTTTATTATTCTTTTACCAAAATCACTCAAATAAATGCTAAATTTATCAAAATAACTGTATATGTATTTTATATTTAAATTAATATATTAGCACAAGATTTAATAAAATTTAAATTAAAAATCAAATTTAAATTAAAAAAGAAAATTCAAAATTTAAACGAAATTTAAATTTAAATTTAAAGGAAATTTAAATTACCCAAATAAACATCACTTTTATAAAAAAATAACCGTCTGCATGTATTTTATATTGAAATTAATTTATTAACACAAGATTTGAGAAAGTTTAAATTTAAAAGGAAAATTTAAAATTTAAATTTAAGTTACTCAAACAAATGCACTTTTATCAAAATAACCATATATTTATATTTTATATTTAAATTAATTTATCAATACAAGATTTAATAAAATTTAAATTAAGAAAGTAAATTTAAAATTTAAATTAAATTTAGGATTTAGGATTTTATATTTAAATCTATTTATTTAACATGCCATGATATACCCTTCATTAAAAATATTCTCAATATTCTAACTTCTATAGATTAAGATATTAATTTTATTTTTAATATTTAATGTAGTTTTGGGTCACTTAGGCACCATTCACAGTTAAATTAGGTAAGTTATATTATTAAAAAAAATCCACTGCCTAGTCACCCCTGTATGTCTTTTAAATTTTAAAGGATTTTGATTGGCTTACACATTATGACATGGAAATTCAATGTTAACATTTTAAAATGAAAATTCCTCTAATGCGAGGAAAAAAGCTCGAGTTAACTAGAATTTGACACTATTGTTCACTTTCGGAAACTCATATGGTGGAATGTGATATCTTTATCCTCATCTTCAGATTTTCCTAAAAAATAAAAGCATACAAAAGTGAGAAAGATCCATAAAGCATGGGGAAGTTTTTTCCTAAGCACAAAAGCATCTAAAAAGTGGAAAATGCCATTTTTATATGAGGAAACATTATTCACCCAAAAGCTTTTGCCAAATTGAACTAATGAGGAATTTGGGAAATCTTCATAGGCTTCACTTTCTTATATATTGGAGGCTTGGCCATTGAGGAAATGATGGGAATTCTTGTATTGTCACGCTGTTAAGATCTATCTTGAAAGGGAGAGTTTTGGAGCTAGGAGTTGGGGGAGGTGTTGTTGCAACTGCATCTGATGGTTGTAACTTTCCTCCAACTCCTTTATTAATATAGATTAGTTGTTCTTCCATCCATATGCTACTATTCATTCTTTACTTATCCTATTTAACTAATGAATGTATGGGATTTTGGTTTATATTTATTTATTCAGTAATATTTATATGTTTATGATAGTTTTAATTATCAAGATATTATGTTGTGAAGTTTTCTTTGTTCTCTCTCTTGTGTGTAGGACCAATATTTGGAGCTATCTAGGAGCGCTTCCCAGCTACACTAAAAACTCCAACAAGACCTGCATGTGAGGACTCACATGAATTCATTCCTTTTCTTAATCTATACTCTACATCTTGATCTACTAAGAATCCTGATCCTTAAAACAACCTTTCTCTTAATCAGTCTATCTTAGGTTTCTGGGATAAACTGAGAGGGTTTTATGTTCATTTAAATGTGCATTAAATCCTACAGCAAAATGATATTTAGAAACTATAATATATTTCACTATGTAATAAAATTAGCAAAATGGATGTAAAAGTAAAACTCTGAACAAGAAGCCAAAAGTGGATGTAACCATCGATGCAAAATTGGGAGTAGAATTGGATGTTAAACTAACCATCAAAACAAGATGCAAACAATGAGACAAAAATGGTTTTAAGGTAGAATTAAAAAAGAGTGCAAAACTAGACACAAAGAAGGGAACAAAATAGGGCATACAAAAAGATACCAAATTGGACGCAAACAAGGATGCAAAAATGGACACCAAAATGAGGATGCAAAAAATGGTGTAAATGTAGGATACAAAATTGGGTGCAAAAAGGATGTAAAAAAATACACAAAACAAGAAGCAAAATGGGACTAAAAAATGGTGAAAATAAGGATGCCAAAAATGATGCATAACTAGATGAAAATTCAAACTAAAATCTAGGTGCAAAATGCAAATGTGGACACGAAATGTGGCAAAAAAAAGGATGCAAATTTGGATGCCAAAAATGATGCAAAATTAGACACCGAAAAGGATGAAAAATTGAACATAAAAAATGGTGAAAATTTGAACACAAAATTAGAAAAAATGGTGTGAAAATGGGCATAAAAATTGCTCAAATTTTGATGCAAAATGAGGTGCAACAAATGATTCAAAACTTGGTGCAAAAACAAATGCAAAAGTAGACGAAAATGGCTCAAAAATAAACGTAACATTAGACACAAAATGGGATTCAAAGGTGGACGCAACACATGGTCCAACATAGTGTGAAAATTTAGATGTTCAAAAGGATGCAAAATTGGATGCAAAAAATGTTGTTAAAAATGATGTGAAATTGGATGCAACAAATGATGCAAAATTAGGTGCAAAATAGGATGCAAAAAAAGGAGACAAATGAAACGAAAAAGTGGATGAAAAAAATGGTGCAAAAATGGATGAAAAATTTGGCACTAAATCAGATTCAACATATGGTGCAAAATTAGGTACAAAAAATGTGTAAAAAAAAGCAGAAAAATTGGTGCAAAATTAGATGTAAAAATAAGTACAAAATTAGAAGAAAAAAATAGCATAAGACTAGATGAAAAAACTAACACAAACTTGATGCAAAAAAAGGCACTAAATCAGATGCAAAATATGGTGTAAAACTCGATGCAAATTACAACACAAAAATAGAAGCAAAGAATGGCACAAAACAGGAAGCAAAAAATGATGCAAAAATAGATGCAAAAAATAGCACAAAACTAAAAGCAAAACCTGTTGTAAAACCCAATGTAAATCTTGGTGCAAAATATGATGCAAAAAATGATGCAAAATTTGGCATAAAAAAAGGATGCAAAATTTGACGCAAAAAAGATGCTTTAAAAATTGTAAAATAAAGCTAGATTTAGCGCCAGGCTGCTCATCCCAATGAAGAGAAAAATACACTAAAATTTGGCGCTAAATCTGGCGTAAATTTCATGTTTTGTTGTAGTGTAGAGAGACCCTCCCTTTCTCGCATGTATCACTGTAATAGGCCCTAGAACAGACTTCCAAGGCTCGATATTTCTCCTTCTTTCTCTGCTGCCCTAGAGGCTCCTTTTCGTCGCTCTTCCTTCACCCTTAACTCATCTTCCTTCTCGCTGATTTCGGAGGTGATGTCTCTTGTCATTGGAGGAGTGGATGTATGTTCCTCCTTTAGGCTGACTTGAAGCCGACTTCACTTTTCCACTTCGGACTTGCTTCTTTGGTGATGTCATTGCTAGGAGAGGACTAGTGACTTTGCTTGTGTAGGAATTTACAGGGTAAGTTCCTCAGAAAGAATACCAAAAGAACACCGCTCACAACCAGATCACAGATCAATACACCAGTATTTTTGACGTGGTTAAAACCCTCAAAGAGGGAAACAGTCCACGGCATGTCCCAACGTGGGTACTACAGGCAATTTATTAATCAAAGAATGAAAATTTGCAAAAGCTTCTCTCATGCACGGATTACCCGAACAATGACCCTCCATGCGCTTTAAATAGAACTCATGGACCAATCGGGTGTCAAGCCACGGATCAAGTGTCGGTAATACTGAGGAGAGAATGAACCGTCGGATCACTACATATCGTGACCGTCGGATTGTAAGTTACAAAATGTACAACGGTAAAGAAACACACTTTACCTAACTCTATACCTAACTCTATACTAGACCAAGTTGAACTTAACTATTTCCTATGTGTCGGAATATCCTAACATCCCCCCTTAAGAACAACTTGGGATAGGATTGAAGGATTTACAAATATGACACAATAGGAGAAGGAAGGAGGCACTAGAGCCTATCCCCCCTTAGTGACAACTTCCTGAACTCCAAGCATATATCGAAGTTTAGTGAACTTCGCCTCTGTGAGAGCCTTTGTGAAGATGTCTGCAACCTGATCATCTGTTGAACAATATTGCACTTCAAGAACATGGTCATGAATGAGCTTTCTGATGAAGTGCATGTGTAGTTCAATGTGTTTGCTGCGCTGATGCTGGACTGGATCTTTGCATAGCTGAATGGCACTTTGATTATCACACCAAAGTGTGGTTGGATGCTGCTGCTCAAAGCCAAACTCTGATAGGATCTGACGAAGCCACAAGGCTTCCTTACTAGCTTCCACGGCACCACGATACTCTGCTTCTGCTGACGAAAGAGAAATGGCAGCCTGTTTCTTACAAGCCCATGTAATAGGTCCTGAACCAAGAGTGAAGACATAACCGGCAGTAGACTTCCGATCATCAGGGTCACCAGCCCAATCAGAATCAGTGAAACCAACTAACAGAGGAGCTGCTTTGGCACTGTAATGAATCCCAAACTGTACTGTACCTCGAACATAACGAAGTATTCTTTTAGCTGCTTTCCAATGACTTTCACGGGGGTTTTGCATAAAACGAGCAACAAGGCCAACAGCAAAGGAAAGATCAGGACGAGTATGGGTTAAATACAAGAGTTTTCCTACAAGTTGACGGTATAAGGTAGCATCAACTTCAGGAGAAGTACAAGAGACTGAAAGTTTGACTCCAGACTGAAAGGGAGAAGGGGCTGGCTTACAGTCTTCCATGTGAAAATGACGAAGAATATCACAAGCATACTTGGACTGGGAAAGGGAAATACCCTCCTTGGATTGCAAGACTTGAAGACCGAGAAAATAGTGTAAGTGTCCTAAGTCTGTCATTTCAAATTTCTTTTTGAGGCTAGACTTCACATGGTTTATAAGGTTGGGATCACTACCAGTAAGGATAAGATCATCAACATAAAGAACAAGGATGATAAGAGAGTTGCCCACTTTCTTGGTGTAGACAGTATTGTCAGAATGACACCTAGAAAAGCCAGATTCTAAAAGAAAGCTATCCATTTTGGCATTCCAAGCCCGAGGAGCTTGCTTGAGACCATAAAGGGATTTCTTAAGTCGACAGACAAGGCTGGAGTCTGTTTGTATGAAGCCAATGGGTTGTTCCATATAGATTTCTTCCTGCAAGTCCCCATGCAAGAAGGCAGATTTAACATCCATCTGATGGACTTCCCATTTTAAAGAGGCAGCAAGGGAAAGAACAAGGCGGATAGAGTTCATTTTGGCAACAGGGGAGAAGGTTTCAGTGTAGTCAATGCCTTCAACCTGTGAAAAACCCTTAGCAACAAGACGAGCTTTATGTTTATCAACTTTCCCATCTGGTCCATACTTGGTTCTGTAAACCCATTTACATCTAACAAGTTTGCGTCCCTTTGGTAGAGGAACAAGATCCCATGTATCATTTGTCATCAATGAATGATATTCTTCATTCATAGCTGCTTCCCAATGTGGATGGCCTGAAGCTTCTGCGAAAGTGTCAGGATCATGATTTACTGGAGCTTGAGCCAGTAAAGAAGAGGCTCTTTCAAACTGAGAACGTGTACGTCGCTGATCTGTAGGATCACCGGCAAGATCACCTGCTGCATCCCGAGTAGCACGGACCCATCTTGGAAGTTGAGGATCCTGAGAAGGTGGGGGAGGATTATCATCCTCACTTTCATCATCTGAAGAAGAAATGTTTTCAAAAGTAGAAGAGATAGGAAGAGGTGGCACATCCGCCGGACTAGGTTCGCAGGCCGATTTATTTTCATCAAATTTTACATCTCTTCTAATGATAACATTTTTGGACTTAAATGGAATAAGTCTATAACCTTTTACATCTTCAGAATATCCAACAAAAGTACATTTCTCACTCTTAGGTTCTAAAGCTTTATGCTTTTCATCTGGAATATGGGCCCATGCTTCACTTCCAAAAACACGAAAGTGACTTACATCTGGTTTAATGGAACTCCAAGCTTCTTCTGGAGTGATATTCTCTAGAACCTTAGTAGGAGTGCGATTGATTATATAATTTGCACAATTAATTGCTTCGGCCCAAAAACTAAGACTGAGTCCTTTAGATTGCAGCATACAATTAGCCATTTCCTTTAAGGTGCGATTTTTCCTTTCAGCTACACCATTTTGTTGTGGAGTGTATGGAACAGTATGTTGCATTTGAATTCCATTTTCGGTGCAAAAGTTGATGAATGTGTTTTTAACATATTCTCCACCATTATCAGTTCTTAGCTTAAGAATTTGATGTCCAGATTGTTTTTCAACAAAGGCTTTGAAGGCCAAAAAAGTGTTAAATACTTCGCTCTTGAGTTTTAAGAAGTATACCCAAGTGCGTCTGGAGAAATCATCAATGAAAGTTAAGAAATACTTGCAGCCAGAGAATGAAGCAACAGGAAGTGGACCACATAAATCACTGTGCACAAGCTGTAAAGGGGCTGAGGCGTGCCAAGAGGCACGTTTGTCAAAACTGTCCCGATGATGTTTTCCGAGTACACATCCGGAACAAACACCATCTCTGCAAGATACCATAGGAAGACCTGTCACCATATTTTCTTTACATAGATGCTGAAGGGAGCGATAGTTTAAGTGACCATATCGCTCATGCCAAAGTTTGCTCACTTCATCATTATGAGCAACAAATACTGAGGGAAGATTTGATGACCCAAAGTTGTGAAACTTATACAACCTTGTGGAATCATCAGCAATACCAGTAGCTAGAATCTGTTTAGGATCTCTTAGATCCTTGATTACAACATCATGAGGTGAAAATTCAACAATTTTACCTTCACCTGAATGAGTTATCTGATAGACAGATAGAAGGTTGCAGGATAAGGTTGGAACACATAATACATCATTAAACTGACCATTGTCTAGATGAACAGTTCCAGTCCCTACAACATTAAGAGATCTATCATCACCAACATATATATTTTTGGTGTTACAATCATTTAAAGAAGAAAACATGGCTTGGTTTTTGGCCATGTGATAAGAGGCTCCAGAATCAATGAGCCACTCATGAGAAGGAGAAGAAGAAGATACATTTAATGCATAACCAGACTGAGATGATTGACAACGACATGCAGAAAGTGCCATTCCGGAAGTTGAAGTTGAAGTAGGCTCCACATGGATGTTATGTTTCTTCATTGCGGCTTCCAAGGCTTCCATCTTCTTAAAGCATTTAGATTCTAAGTGGCCATCTCGATTACAAAAGTTACAATGTCTATCAGTCTTCTTCCATTTGTTTTTATTGGTCTTATCATTTTGCTGAAATGATCTTTCATTTTGAGGCTGAGGACCATTCTTTTTAGGATATGACTTCTTAGGATTCTTTGAATTTAGTTGCTGCTGGGCGGCTAACGCTTTCGTGGAAGAGTTTCCAAGATTAAGAAGACCAAGGTGTAAGAGTTTTTCGTGTTCTCTTATTAAGGAATCACAAAAGGAGTCAAAGGAAGGGGCCTTGTAGTCTTTTCCTTGACAAATGAAAGCTTCCCTTGTAGAATGGAAAGTGGAAACAAATACAGAGTAGGCTGGTCCCAACTTAGTAAGGATGGAATAAATAAGGTTACCATCTTCTTTCTTAACTTTAACACCTTCCAAGAGATATCTAAGGGTCTTGAATTTGGACAAGAAATCTTCAATGCAAGAAAAATTATTAGGATCCAAAGTAAGCAACTCATTTTCAAGTTGATGGGCTCTAATTTCATTTTTAATCCCAAAAACTTTAGCGAGTTTTTCTAATGCTTCATGAGGAGTTTCAAGTTCTGCAATGTGGAATTTAAGATCAGGAGAAATAGACATCCCTATCAAACCACGTGCTTGATCTTGTCTATTTTCCCATTTTGCAGCCTTGTCTTCATCTTTTGGTTTCTTCTCTTGGTCTGTGGCTATTCTGAAGAGACCTTTACTTCTAAGTAAATCTTCCATGTAGGCTACCCATTGGAAGTAGTTAGTGCTGTCAAGAATGACTTGGCATGGACTTTCCATTTTTTTTTAAAAACTGAAGCTGAAGATGCTGAAAGTAAGTGTTCCAATGGATAGATCTCGAAAAAATAGGCGGTTTTAAAAAAAACGGCTCTGAAAAAGGCTTCCGGATGAAGAAGTTATGGCTTTTTGAAAAAAAATTGTTGACGTTGCCGGCAAAGTGCGCGAATGTGCGGGAATGAAAAAATCCGCCCCCACAAAATGGAGACTTGAACCCAAGACCTCTACTCTCTTAAAATAGCTTTGAACCAATTGATCTATACAAAAAATTTGAGAGAGAGAGAGAGAGAGAGAGAGAGAGGGGGGGGGGGGCCTTGGTTTGCGTGCTTGCCTTGAGAAAGCTCTTTTTCCCTACAAAACACAAAACACAAAACCCAACACGAATATGCAAAGAAAAACGAACCTTGCGGCTCGAAGTTAGCTTTAGCCAAAAAAATAGAAATTAAAAAAAAAAATCTCAAAGTTAGCTTTAGCCGAAAAACTAAATATTTTTCTCAATGTTTCTGATTTTCCGAGATCACACTAAGGTGCAGGGAAAAGAGAATACGCATGAGAAAAATCCTTCCTTTCTGTTTCTGATTTGCCCAGATCGCACAGAGTCGCAGGGCAAAGAACATACGCAGAAATGAAAGGTATAGATCCGGTTAAAAAAAAGGCTAAATAAACCGAAACCGAAATAAGCAGAGAGAAAATAACAGTAAACTGCAAAAAACACTGTATACCTCCCGATCTGAAAAATGACGCAGCTAGGGCTACCGGAAACCTTTTCGCGTGAAACGAAAGGGGTTCCTCACTGGAACAGATGCTCCGAACGCAACAGAGCAGTCCTCTCAGCCCGAAAGCAGTCAGAAACAGCAGATCTAGGAAACGACAGCCGCATGCAGTTCTACCGGCTTCAGATTTGGATCACCAACGGACGCGGCCCTCAAATAGCTCTGATACCATGTAGGAATTTACAGGGTAAGTTCCTCAGAAAGAATACCAAAAGGACACCGCTCACAACCAGATCACAGATCAATACACCAGTATTTTTGACGTGGTTAAAACCCTCAAAGAGGGAAACAGTCCACGGCCTGTCCCAACGTGGGTACTACAGGCAATTTATTAATCAAAGAATGAAAATTTACAAAAGCTTCTCTCATGCACGGATTACCCGAACAATGACCCTCCATGCGCTTTAAATAGAACTCATGGACCAATCGGGTGTCAAGCCACGGATCAAGTGTCGGTAATACCGAGGAGAGAATGAACCGTCGGATCACTACATATCGTGACCGTCGGATTGTAAGTTACAAAATGTACAACGGTAAAGAAACACACTTTACCTAACTCTACACTAGACCAAGTTGAACTTAACTATTTCCTATGTGTCGGAATATCCTAACAGCTTGGAGGAATATATTTGACTCTAATACATAAGTATACATGGTGTAACATGACCTTAAGGGTCTTCAACATTTCTATTGATTCTTTGACTTTCCTATAGCACTTTGACATGTGCTAAACCTATTCAATGAGCAAGAAACTCATTGATATAAATAACAAAAATAATATTTCTTTTCTTTTATAAATACAAATATCAAAATTACATTTATGAAGACCAAACCTAGCTACACTTTCTTCAAGGCTCCCTCTTACCTAGGGAGGTATTCATAAATCATTACAAGGTGTTTGGCTATTTTTCAATCTTGAAGAATTCACTTAAGAGAAACCAGATTGGCAATCCATCCGTTATAGCATCATAGTAGCCAACATTGTTTTATAGCAGGGCCTTGACTAACAAATCTACCTCTCATAAGATCAAAGCACAATGTTGGCGATATCAATGATTTATAGACACCATTATCATTGTCTCTCAAGGTACATACCCACCAGGTGTTCACTGAATATGACCTTCTAGGACTATTCTTGTCTTGGGTTCCCACCCTCAAAGAATATTAGTCCTCTTGCCTACTCTTATCTTGGATGCCCTACACATTCTCAAAGAGCATTAGATGCCAGATGATTACCCAATCCTCCATTCTTTCTTTCAAAGTGAAGGCAAGAATGTTGTGTTTATCTCTTCCTCTTAGTTGGGGAAGGTATCCCCAAGTTTCCTTTGATAAGGAACTTGCTCAAGCTCCTTTGTAATTAGTAACTTGTTGGAACTCCCTCTTAGCTAGGGACTTGTCCATTCATCAGCAACGTCTTCTCCATGGGTCCTTCAGTGGTTGGATCTCCTTCTTCCTTTGATGTCATGAAGTTTTGTTGAGCTTCTTCTTTGTAGGTCATCGGCCATCGATCACTTTCCTTCCTAGTTTGTCATGTCATTTCTTCCTTTGTGGAAAGTGGTCTTCTTGAGATATGTCAGGATCTTTCGTCATCTGGCTACTCCTTTGTCATTTGACTATTTTTCAAAATGTGTATCATATGGATGCTTAGTTGTGACTGTCTTTTCCAATACTTCGATTTAGTAGCCCTTCTTGACTTCATCCTGATATTACTTCATCAAATAGTGCTTTGTTGGATGGCCTTCCATCATGTCATCTTTGTAGACTTGAATCAATTATCTACATCTTAATATCTCCAAGGCCTTCATGGGTGTCAAGGGTCCTTTTATCTTTTTCTTTGTTAGAGTTGTCATGTCTTCTTTCGAGAGATGTCTTTGATGGATCTTGTCAGATAATGATTCTTTGTGACCATGGTGTTCTTATATCTTTGATCTCTTTCTTCATCTACTTCTTCAATTGTTTAGTCAACCAACTCATACTCCTTATGAGAGTATTTCTTTATGTTGACCTTCATTGGTTTGCAATCCATGTTTTCGAGCATGTCATTGGTGAAAGAGATCATGTTATACTTGATCATGTTTAGAACTATTCCCATGATTCAATAAACATATGATGACTTGTCTAAATATTGATGCATACATACCTCATCTTGATTCTTCTTTTGATCATTTCAGTTTCTTTTGTTGGTCCTTCTTGATTGAGATTGCCTCAATTTTCTTGCTTCATCTTTTATTGCCTACATATCATCCTTTCTTTGAATCCCATGAATGGAACTCCTATTGAGACATCTGCTCTTATTTATGAACCTTCTTTTGAAGATTCTGTCAGAGGATCTTGAAGACCTTCATCCTGCAAATGCTTCTTCCTTTTTTATGATGGAGGCTTTCTAAGATTTAATCATGATCAATTTTCTTTCATCATGGATAAGGTCCTTTAATAGGTATATTCTACATGAACATATTGAGTTATATCTACATCATGCTCCTATATTCTAGGGGATATCTTTAAACAATGCATTCTATCCTATTTCTATATGCTCTTATGATACTCAAAACATTGAAAGAATACTTGTGTAAAGAAGTTGACTTAGTCATAGTAGACATCAGGAGGATCTTCCTTTTTCTGCTTCTTGTCTTCTTCTTTCACTTCTTGAGTTATGTGAGCTTCTTCTCTTTTTCTCTTGTTGTCGTCCTTCTTAAGCATGGGACAGTCCCTTTTGTATTGTCCATATTCTTGACTGCCAAAGCATTGGACTTTGAAAATATCTTTGTTGTTTGTTCTTCGTGAACCAAATTTGCCAAATCTTCGCTTTCTCTTAGCCATGGTAGCAAATTCTTACTCTTTTTATCCCACATCATCCTTGGCTTTGAATCTAGTCTCCTTATTTTTGCATAGAGACCAAATTTCACTTAGTGGGTTAGCTTCCTTCTTGGAATATATGGTTGATGTGAAGTTTCCCCAATCCTCAGGTAGAGCATTGAGTACTACAGTTGTCATTTATTTTTGAGAAATGACTTCTCCTAGTTCTTGAAGTTGATCTCTCATCTTAGAGATCTTTATGAAGTAGGGAGTTATTCCTTCCTTTGATATCTTCATCTTGTACAAATCATTATGTAGAGATATCACCTCTCCAGCTTTGCTTGCCGAGGATAGATCTATTACTTTATCATAGATTTCTTTTGATGTTTCAAATTTGAAGACATAAGGAATGAGAGGTTCCTTGATAGATTCTATTAGAATTGTTTGAGCTCTTGTCTCATCCTTATTGTACTTTGTTAAGGCTTGAGTGTGTTCCTTAGCAAGGATAGTGATATTCCCTTTGATGAGGTCTAGTCTAGTTCATTCTCCTTGAAAAGTAAATTAGTCCTCTTCTTCCATGCAAGGAAGCTAGTGGTCCCAACCAATTTGTTGATTTCCTTGCAAAAAGACATTGAGGTATGTTCAGGAGGGGACATATATATACTTACTTGATAGAGTTTGTGATGTAGTAGTCTTGCTTTCTTCTTGAAGACTAGATGGCTTGCCTTCTTGGATCTTGATGATCTTCAAATTTCTTCCTTCAAATAGACTTGCTTGATGATGAGATTTTCTTGGAGAGAAGGACTTGACTTGTAGTGATTTTTCCCTTGAAGATGGTGTAGCTTGATGTAGGTCCTTCTTTGATTGGATCTTCTTGTAGGTGCCTTTATATGAAAGGCTTCTCTTCTTGCTTTGTAGTCTTCCTTGATGGATAGTAGATGGTAGACCTTCTTGTCCTTGATGTATTTGAGACTTCTTGGCTTGATGCTTCAACCTTGTAGATGTTCTTGAGATGTCCTTCCTTGATGTGTCACCTTATGAGTGTTCTTGAGATGCCCTTTCCTTGATGTGTCACCTTAGCTCTGATACCATGTTGAAGAATCTAGGGCAAGTAGTAATGATAGGATTATTCTAGCAATGATAACAACTTGTGAAGCACTTTTAATTTTCTAGTTAGCTTGATCTTCTTCATTATTATTAGTGTATGTTTATTTACTTCATCAAACTACTACCAGAACACAAGATATTGGCTCTCTGTCAAGGCAAAACCTCTCTCTCTTAGAGAGGAAAACACTTTCTCAAATTTCTCTTATTAAAGCTTCTATTGATCAATGCCAAACCCTATACCCTTGACACGAATATCCTCCAAGCACAAGTCAAGTCCTTCCTTCTTCCAGCAATTTGTCTCATGGCACTTCGTTCTTCTTTCGGCAATTGATGATAGATCTTGTTATGCTAGCTCTAGAAGAGATATTTCTCCTTGATCCGTAATGAACTCTTTCATGTATAAGGAGTACTTTCTCTCTTGCCCAACCAAGCTCTTTCTTGATGTATAGTTGCAGACTTGTTATGACAGTAGTGCAGCCCTATATCTTCGCACGTGTGAGGGGTTTCCTTATAAGATTGACATCTTTCTCCTTCGCTTGAGTGAGCTCCTTCTTTGCTTGAGTGAGAGGCCTTATAGGCCTAATTATCTAGCCCAAACAATGAAGTATATATCACTGTGATAGAGGGTTTCTATGAAAGCAGAGAGACCCTCCCTTTCTCGCACATGTGATTGTAATAGGCCTTAGAACAGATTTCCAAGGCTTGGTATTTCACCTTCTTTCTTCGCTGCCCTATAGGATCCTTTTCCTTGCTCTTCCTTCACCCTTAACTCGTCTTCCTTCTCGTGGATTTCAGAGGTGATGTCTCTTATCCTTGGAGGAGTGGACAACCTCTATATATAGAGGTTCGTCTGTCCTTTAGGCCGACTAGAAGACTTGAGGCTGACTTCACTTTTCCACTTTGGATTTGCTTCTTTGGTGATGTCGTTGCTAGGAGAGGACTTGTGACTTTGCTTGGAGGAATATCTTTGACTCTAATACATAAGTATACATGTTGTAACATGCCCTTAAGGGTCTTCAACATTTCTTTTGATTCTTTGACTTTCCTATAGCACTTTGACATGTGTTAGACCTATTCAATGAGCAAGAAACTCATTGATATAAATAACAAAAATAATATTTCTTTTCTTTTATAAATACAAATATCAAAATTACATTTATGAAGACTGAACCTAGTAACACTTTCTTCAACACATTGTTCTCTATTATCCCGAACAAAATTGAGTGGCCGAAGGGAAGAATAGGTCAATTGAATGAGGCATCCGAACAATGCTCCTTGATCAAGACCTACCAAATTTTTTATGGGGAGAAGCAGACATGACAATCGTGTATATTCAAAATAGAAGTCTTCATATAACTCTTAATAATATAACACCCGAAGAAGTATTCACAAGAAAGAAGCCAAGTGTGAATCACCTCCAAATCTTTGGAAGTCCAACATACATCCATGTTCCAAAGGACAAGTGAAAGAAGTTGGATTCTACAAGTATCAATGGAATATTCGTTGGATATAGTCTCTCCTCAAAAACATATAGAATTTACATTAAGGAAGGAAGACATATTGAAGTAAGCAAGGATGTCATATTTGATGAAAATCAAGCCTACATGAGATCAAAGGATATTCATATTGACTTTGATGACGAAGAAGTTCCAATATTTGAAGAAGAAGAAGATCATCATGAAAACCCTACTACAAATCAAGAAGAAGAAGAAGAACCAAGTGAGCCTATTCAATTTGTGGTCATCCCAACCACAAGGGAAAGGCCAAATTGGTTGAAAGCTATATTAGAAGACGTTAAAAGACTTGAGGCTACAAAAGCAACCTTCAGGGAAAGTAAGAGAACAAAAAGATATTATGATTATGTTGCATATATGACAAAGTAAATTGAAGTTGAACCATCTACATTCAAGGAAGTTGCTCATCAAGAGGTTTGGAAGAAAGTGATGCAGGAAGAATATCAATCCATTATGAAGAATGGAGTTTCAGAAATAGTTCCTAGACCTAGTGACAAATCAGTTGTCACCTCCAAATGGATCTATAAGATCAAACATGTTGTTGATGGAAGTATAGACAAGTACAAAGCTAGATTCATTGCAAGGAGTTTCTCTCAAAAGGAAGGCATTGATTATAAAGAAACCTTTGCACCCACAGCAAGGTACACTACCATTAGATCTTTGGTTTCATTGGCGGCTACAACGGGTTGGAATATCCATCAAATGGATGTGAAGACCGCATTATGAATGGGTCAATTGATGAGGAAGTGTATATCGAACAACCTGAAGGATTTGAAGTTAATAGTAGGGACTCTCATGTTTACAAACTCAAGAAGGCCCTATATTATCTGAAGCAAGCACCTAGGGCATGGTATGCAAGAATGGATGCATATTTAGTTAATAATAGGTTCGTAAAGAGATTTGTTGATCCAAATCTCTACATCAAGGTCGTGAATAATGAGCTTGTCATTATTCTACTATATGTGGATGATCTATTCATCACAAGTGTGGAGCAAAGAATTCAAGAATGGAAGTACTTTTGAAATGAAGGATCTAGGATTGATTCACTGTTCCCTGGGTCTAGAAGTATGGCAGACACCTGGGAGATATATTTGGGGCAAGGAAAGTACATCATCAATGTGTTGCAGAAATTGAGGATGATGGATTCCAAGTTGGTGACTACTCCTATGATCACCAATCTCAAGAAGTTGAGGGGCTTTCACTCTAGTCTTGTGGATCCTACCTCCTATTGTTAGTTGGTGGACTCCCTAATGTATCTGTTAAATACTAAGTCAAATATATGTTTTGCAGTAAACACTCTTAGTCAGTTTCAGTTGGAGCTTCATCATGATAAGTGGATAGTTGCCAAACACATACTGAGGTATCTTTGTGGCACTATACATCACTGCCTAAAGTATGATAGTAAGGAAGTCAAGCTAATTGGCTTCACAAAATTTGACTGAGGTGGCAATGAGACCGATGGAAGGAGCACTACCGGAGGATGTTTTAGTTTAGGAGCTGCTATGATCTCATGGATGAGTAGGAAGCAAGATCTCGTTGTTTTAAGTAGTGTTGAGGTAGAATATGTGGTTGCATGTGAAGTAGGAAAGGATGTTGTTTGGTTAAGGAAGCTTTTGACATATTTGTTTGAGAATTCTCTAGGTCCTACTGTGATTAATTAGGACAATCAAAGTTGTATCAAGATGTCTAGAGATCCAATGTTTTAGGCTAGAACAAAGCATATCAACAATAAGTTTTACTTTATTAGGAACTTGGTGCAGGATGGGATCCTCAAGTTGGAGTATGTCTCGACAAATGAACAAGTTGCAGACATACTAACAAAGGCTCTTCCTAATAAGAAGTTTGAATATCTAAGGAACATACTTGGTTTATGTTAGCCTCATTCTCTTAAAAATCAATAATAAATCCAATTATTAAATTAAATAAATAAAATCATGAGAATTCCTCAAACTAAGGAGTCTAGTTTGGATGAGAGATCCTCTCCAACTAGCTCTCCTAAATTAGTGTGTAAGTCTCAACCAAGTGAGTCTAAGATAGACGCACTATCTTAAGACCACTTACTCATATATGTAAATGTATTATTAATTTTTTTGAATGATGTGAATTACATGAGCATGAGAGACCACATGATGGCTCTCTACCTTTTCCGCCAATTTAATTTTTGTGTGTTAATTTGTTATGCATATGGTTATATGGCTTTGTGATTCTTCTTCATGTGGTATCAGAGTTGTACCCTGTTGAGGAATCGATTGGGGCATTCAAATACTATGTTTTATCTTTCGGTGGAGCAGTTTGACTGTCTTGTGCGTTGAGCCACAGAACTGTGGAAAGATCCGAGCCACTTGACCAGTGTGTGATGCCAATGAAATCGCCCCTTAGTTCCACAACACCAGATGCTAAGTCGGCCTTTTGAGGGAGATCGTGGATTATTTTGGAGCCACGTGAGGGCAGCCAGGTGTGCCTCTGGATCTACGGAGTCACAGATGTGTGCAGTCAACTGCGAGAAATTTTAATGTGAGTATGAAAGAGCAAATATCATGCCATTAAGCACTGCATTTATGGCAGAACTTTTTTGTTGAATATTTTCAGAGCTCTTGGTGTAGTAAGTCAGAGGAGCAGCGTGCAGAGGCCTACATTGAGCTTCGAACGGCGACATGGATCGAATGGGTGTACAAAACAATTGGTATAAGAGGATCGAATGAGGGCGCAGCTATTAACCTTCGATGTGTATACTGCCTCTGTATGATATGTATATTCAGTGTGTATCCTCCGCTGACTGAGCTATAGTCGTCAATCCCCAGACCACAACGTTGATGCAGTAGACGGGATGTACATTCCAGAAAGGTGAATTCATCAGAACAAGATTCGATATTATAACGTCTTTTGAGTTCATCAGCTCAACTAGACCACCTCTCGTGTATTTCAAAGTGCCAATCAAATTAAGGTTTTCAATTTCTGGGACTTTTCCAGAAGTTTATTATGCTGAGAATTGAAGTAGAGATCACCTCTGGCTGCGGAGGTTCAGGAAATTAATTCACCAGAAGTAACAGTGGATCTAGAATACCGGGAATAATACCACTTCTAGAGAGAACAAGATCACCCTATCTATATATGCTCCTACTCCGGAAAAAGACTGGTTCTTTTATATATTCTCCTCAGAGACACAGACCTTTTCTTTTCAAAATTTCAAGAATTTGTTGGTTTTTTTTGTGTAATGGACTTTTTTCTTCCATGGAGGCCTTCATAAGACTAAGCGGATTTGTTCAATAATGATAAAATCATGAAAGTGATTGAAGCATGGCATGAGCAGGTCAGTTGAGGAGATTGACGGAAGGAAAATCCCCGTCTCTGAACTTAAATCTCAGAAATATTGTCGGAAGAAAGATTGTGCTTCACTTTTAAATCGCTCAAGTCCGAGAATTTAGTAGTCAAGCCCTATGGTTGCATGATCCTTAATCTCAATGTATATCTCTCAGAATTTGTGGAAGGTATGACACCCAATTCCATTCTCGGTTTAGAACTTTGGCTTTTGTTCATCATGTTGATTCTTTTTAGTCAATTCCTTGGTGGAGTGATTGCAATAAAGTGCATGCTACATAAGGAGCACCAAAGTTCTATGACTACTCTCTTCGAATGCCATAACCATTGGATCAATTAGATTTGTTTCTTGGAGCATTGTGATCGATGGAGTCGTTAGTGTGTGGAAGCGAATTTACTGAATTAAATTGGGAATCAATTGCCGCTGGCCTCTTACATAATACAGTGGAAGACATTAATGTTATTACTTTTGAAAAGAAAAATTTTATTATTGGAGAGAGAAGTGTTTTTTTTTAATAAGAAATGTTGGTAAAAAAATTTTCTTCTGGAAAGATAAGGTATATTTGATATTTGGAGTGATAAGGGCTTTTTGGAGTAATAAGTGATTTTTCCAATTTTGGAGTTATAAGGGTGTAGTTGATTGTTTATGTACTCAATACTGAATAAAAACACATCTTTTTGTTGGTGATTGTGTCCTAGATCCGCCCAAAATTGAATAAGGGGATCTTAGGTACACCATGTGTATGTTTGTGATGGCACATGACTCTTGATATTGGTTTTGTTTTGTGTCTAGTTTTGACATTAACCTTCATGTGGTATCTTTCTAATATGGTACACATGTAGCATACAACACATGAACGACTTGCATGCACATAGTCAATTCCATTCAAGCTCCTATAATCAAGCTTAAGTACACAAGCACAAAGCGTCACATCATCAACTTGATAAGATGATCTTCCAAGCAAGCACATTTCACATCATGTAATCAAAGCAATCAAGTTAAGGATGCTACAAAATCAAGCATTTCAAGTCAAGACATTTCTGCGTCAACATCCAATCAAGCTGTGATCTACATCAACAATTTTTGCAGCAATTCAACAACAATTTCTTTTGGCAATTGCACTTGCACCATTTTTTAATAAGCTCAATACAAAAATGTAACTTGCAAATCATCTTTTGTAAGTTGGATTGTAATCAAAGACAAATTGAGTTGAATTGTAAGGGTGCATTTTCGGTTGAAACCGACACCCTAGCTTTGAATTGATAGGGAATCAATTAAACCCAATGAATCCATTGTTTTTAACTGAGTCATTCAAATCATTGTAAGCATTTCTCTTGGGTGCATTTTCGACAATGTTCGACACCCTTCTTTTGATCAATCAAGAGTGTGAGTTCAAACAATCAATTTTTAAAACAAGTTCAAGCGAGCGTGCAACAATCAACCAAACATCAAGCGAGCGAGTTCTAAAAATCCAGCAAGTATTAAAAGCAAGCGAACGTGAGTTCCAACAAGTTCACATGGCGAAAAGCATTGAGTTGTTAAAGATTCTTAACAATTTGATCCTTTCAATTGTTGAAGACATGCTACAAATCAGAAAAGCAACTATTGTTGATATTTCAATGAATCTACAACAAGCACATGAAACAATTGAGTTCCTTCAATTGGAGTCGCAACTTCAAAGAGATGAGTTGCAGCAGAAGAGTGATGTTTCCAAGTCTTTCATCCGTCCAGATGAAGATAAAGATGTTGATTCCAAGTCAATGATCCAACCAACTTCAAGTGTCGAAGTGATGCCTGATCCAGTTCAACTTTCTTCCAAACCAATCATCAAGCCATGGGAAGAACTTCAAAGTAACAAAAATCGACGAGGATTAGGATATGACAAAGATGCAAACAACTTGCATATCCCTGATTATTCTAAGTCGATCAAGTTCATCAGTACAGGGTTTCTTGATCAAATAACATCCACAAGACATGAGAACATTGCAAACAAACAGAAATGCACACAAACCCAAGTTGCAGACAAACCGAAATGTTCTCATTGTCAAAGAACCGATCATCTAGAAAATCAATGTTTTGATCTCCATCCTTGTAGCCATTGCGGCAAGTCAAATCATACATCAAAGAAATGTTGTAAACAACGACAGTCAGCCAAATTGAAGATAAATTATTCATGGATTGATCCCTGGGAATGGTCATCCACAGCCAGAAGATTGTACAAGTTTTACAATCGGATTCACCCACACATATTGCAACCAACAGTCAAATGAAGATGGTACTCTCGTGCAGTTGAACGGGGGAGTACACCAGTGAAATACTCCACCTATAGGGGGGGAGTTCTGATATATTTTGAAGAATATTGCCTCTCCTTTCAGCTGACAAAGGGGGGAAAATGTTAATTAAATTGACAAGTGGTTGTCAAACTAAAAGTCTTGACAACATCAGCAAAGCAACTAGTGTGCATTTTCATCAACGAGTGAGCATCAACAAAATTCGCCAGTGGGAGGTCAACAGCAAAGTCAGCAATGAGCAGTTTTCAAACACAGCAAAAGCAACAATTAGTTGTTTTTCAACGTCATCAGCCAATGGGCGATCATCATCAGCAAATACGCCAGTGGGAGTTCATCATATTTTGTCAGTGGACAAAGGATGATGATTGCAAGCAAAGGACAGATGGATCATTTTGCCGCTTGGCACGTGAAGGAGTTGTCAAGCGACATTCAGAGATGAATCAGACATGCCGCTAATTCATGTTCTCTTCAGATTTGAGTTTTTTTCAGCATCCAACGTTGGCGGTTTTTCAGGCAAATGTTTTTTGAGGATCAACTTGAAAACTTGGAAGATGGTTCCTTGTTCGTTTTGGATTTATCATTGAGGGGGGGAATGTTAGCCTCACTCTCTTAAAAATCAATAATAAATCCAATTATTAAATTAAATAAATAAAATCATGAGAATTCCTCAAACTAAGGAGTCTAGTTTGGATGAGAGATTCTCTCCAACTAGCTCTCCTAAATTAGTGTGTAAGTTGAGAAATTGTCTCAACCAAGTGAGTCTAAGATAGACGCACTATCTTAAGAGCACTTACTCATGTATTTAAATGTATTATTAAATTTTTTTAATAATGTGAATTACATGAGCATGAGAAACCACATGATGGCTCTCTGCCTTTTCCACCAGTGTAATTTTTATGCATTAATTTGTTGTGCATATGGTTATATGGCTTTGTGATTTTTCTTCAGTTTAGTAGATATTGTTGATTGTATTGATGATAAGAGATTGGAAGATATTTGTTGAGGCTTTGCGAATGAAGCATTGCCTGGGAGGACATCTAACCGACACTTTGTGTTGATGTCTAGGTCCCAAAGTAGGGAGGGTGGTGTGGGTCGTAGAGCTCTGACCGTGGATGTGCACCTAGGTCCCTGGGTTGGTGGTTAGCAAGTAAGCATGATGGTGCCTAGAGAGGTTGAAAGCTTCAGTCCACCTTATTCCCACTTGGATAGATTGCCTTAGTCAGCAATCTAGTATGTGGCATTGTGGTGCTTAAATTATTGAGAGACCAATGGATAGATTGCGCTAGTCAGGAATGTAGTCCATGGCATTGTGGTCCCTAAACTCTTCATTGTTCATATAGTTTGATATCTTCCATTGTATATTATGAATACCTCCCTAGTTAACTGGGAGTGTTGGAAAATATAACTAGGTTCGGTCTTCATTAATGTATTTGAGTCATCATGAAATGTACTTGTCAAAAGAATGAAAAAAATAATTTTTATTCTTGTATCAATGGTTTATTAAAACATGGGTTTCATGCTTGGGTCATCATTATATTAGTCAAAGTCCCCATTATGGACTCTTATGATTAATATTGAGTCAATAGAGTCATTGTACATTTAAAGAGACCCTTATTAACCTTTTGAATCATGTAAAAAGTTTTATTAATCAATCAAATATGATTTATGTTACCACCACATCGAGTTGGCTTAAAGGAAATCAAGCGGCCTAAGGGACACTAATTCGACCTCACTTGGAGCCTATAAATAGAAGGAGCTTGAATTCATTTGGAGCATCTCATCTCAAGCATCTCATCTCATCTCATCTCTTGTGAAGTTGGGAAAAGTGTGAAGTTGATCAAAGAAGGCAAAGGAAATGCAAGTTGGGTCAAGTCTAAGGAGAAGGAAGAAATTGAAGTTTTGGTGCTACTCTCTCTCTCTCTTTTGTGCCCTAGTTGGGGATTTCAAATTCTTCCAAATGTTATTGTTGCCTGATGTCGTAAGTTGTTGCATAGTTGAAGTTGTTGGGGTGGAAGTGTCGCTGCAAAGGGGTTGAAGATCTGGAAGGGTTGACTTGGTCTGGAGGGAAGGTTTCGTCTGTGTCTAGGTTGAAGAGTCTCAGAAAATACTATTGAACGAAGAGAATTTTTCACTGGGTTTTCCCCTCGAGGGGGGATTTTTCCCTGGCAGAGTGCCAACATCTTGTGTCTTTTGTTTTTGTGATCTTTATACACACATAATATGGTAATTGCTTGATGAAAGATAAGATAATAAAGAAGAAAAATAAGCCAACATAACTCAAGTAATTATCAAGAAAGAGGAATCAAACCCTAATCTACTTGCATTGATTTCTCAACATGGTCTCTGAGCTAAGGTCGGGAAAATTTGAAGATCACTTTGTTGGCATGGATTCTCCCTCTTTGATAAACTACATGAGAATGGGTATCAACATTGTATGAAGCTGGATCAAGAAGGTCATCTACTACTTATTCAACAAGGTCAAAAGTCAACGATTCTTGGTTGCTCTTACAGGTTCTCTTAGTGATGACAATGCATGGATAGTAGAGCATCAAGGCACATGACAGGAGCAAGTAAACAACTTCATACACTATCAAAGGAGCCATCTTCTCATGTAGTGGAATTGGGTGACAACAAAAGCTATGATGTTAGAGCCCTGGGATCAACATCGTTGAAGCTAGAAAATGGATCGAAGTTTCACCTTAACAACATACTATATGTTCCAAGTTTGAAAAAGAATTTTCTTTCTATTTCTTGTTTAGAAGATAAAGGGGATAGAGTTGTTTTAGTTGATGGAAAAGTATTGGTTTGGGGAAAAGACTCTAGCATTGAAAAAGCTAGGGATATTGGAGTTTGTGAAGGAAGCCTCTATAGATTTATTACACCACCTCCTCAAGCTTTGGTTCATATGGAGATCAATCCCATTGAGTTATGGCATAGGAGGTATGGTCATCTACATTATAAGGTCATCCCTACTCTTAATCAATTGGTTCATGGCAGCAGCAATATGAAGTTAGATCATGAAGGTGTGTGCAAGGGATTTTCTTTGGGAAAACATACAAGAAAGCCATTTCTGAATAATGAAACTGGGCCTAAAGAGATATTAGACCTCATTCATTCTTATGTGTGTGGGTCCATTTCTGACAAATCACTTGGAGATCATCTCTACTATGTAACATTCATTAATGACCATTCTAGAAAGACATGGCTCTACCTTATCAAAACAAACGATGAAGTATTTGAAAAGTTCAAGGAGTTTACTTCCGAAGTGGAAACCCTAACCAAAAGAAATATAAAAAATCTAAGGTCCGCGAATGGTGGGGAATACACTTCTAAGGAATTGATTGCATATTGTAAGGAAGTGAGAATTAAGAGGGAGCTCATTGTTCCCTATTATCCCGAACAAAATGGAGTGGTCGAAAGGAAGAATAGGTCAATTGAAGAAGGCAATCAAACAATGCTCCTTGATCAAGACCTACCAAAAGTCTTATGGGGAGAAGCAGCAATGATAGTCGTGTACATTCAAAATAGAAGTCTTCATATAACTCTTAATACTATAACACCCGAAGAAGTATTCACAAGAAAGAAGCCAAGTGTGTATCACCTCCAAATTTTTGGAAGTCCAACATACATCCATGTTCCAAAGGGCAGGCAAAAGAATTTGGATTCTACAAGTATCAAGGGAATATTCATTGGATATAGTCTCTCCTTAAAAGCATATAGAATCTACATTAAGTAAGGAAGACATATAGAAGTAAGCAAGGATGTCATATTCGATGAAAATCAAGCCTACAAGAAATCAAAAGATATTCATATTGACTCTAATGACGAAGAAGTTCAAATATTTGAAAGACCCTACTACAAATCAAGAAGAAGAAGAAGAAGAACCAAGTGAACCTATTCAATCTATGGCCATCCCAACCATAATGAAAGGGCCAAATTGGTTGAAAGCTACATTAGAAGATGTTGAAGGACATGAAGCTACGAAAGGAACCTCTAGGGAAAGTAAGAGACCAAAAAGATATTATGGTTATGCTGCATATATGACAAAGCTAATTGAAGCTTAACGATCTACATTCAAAGAAGTTGTTCATCAAGAGGTTTGGAATAAAGTGATGCAAGAAGAATATCAATCCATTATGAAGAATGGGGTTTGAGAAATCGTTCCTAGACCTAGTGACAAATCAGTTGTCACCTCCAAATAGGTCTATAAGATCAAACATGTTGTTGATGGAAGTATAGACAAGTACAAAGCTAGATTCATTGCAAAGGGTTTCTCTCAAGACATTGATTATGAAGAAGCCTTTGCACCCACAGCAAGGTACACTACCATTAGATCTTTGGTTTCATTAACTACTACAATGCGGTGGAATATCCATCAAATGGATGTGAAGACCACATTTCTGAATGGGACCATTGATGAGGAAGTGTATATTGAACAACATGAAGGCTTTGAAGTTAATAGCAGGGACTCTCATGTTTGCAAACTCAAGAAGGTTGTATATGGTTTGAAGCAAGCACCTAGGGCATGGCATGCAAGAATGGATGCATATTTACTTAGAATTAGGTTTGTAACGAGTTTTGTTGATCCAAATCTCTACATCAAGGTCGTGAATAATGAGCTCGTCATTATTCTACTATATGTGGATGATCTATTCATCACAGGTGTGGAGCGAAGAATTCAAGAATGCAAGAAGATGTTGGTAGTTGAATTTGAAATGAAGGATATAGGACTGATGCACTATTACCTAGGTCTAGAATTATGGCAGGCACCTAGAGAGATAAATTTGGGGCAAGGAAAGTACATCATCAAGTTGTTGCAGAAATTCGGGATGATGGATTCCAAGCTAATGACTACTCCTATGATCACCAATCTCAAGAAGTTGAGGGGCTCTGACTCTAGTCTTGTGGATCCTACCTCCTATCACCGGTTGATGGGCTCCCTAATGTATCTGGTAAATACTAGGCCAAATATATGTTTTGCAGTAAACACTCTTAGTCAGTTTGAGTTGGAGCCTCGTCATGATCACTAGATGGCTGCCAAACACATTGAAGTATCTTCATGGCACAATACATCACTGCCTAAAGTATGATAGTAAGGAAATCAAGCTAATTGGCTTCACAAATTATAATTGGGGTGGCAGTGAGACCAGTGGAAAGAGAACTACCGGAGGATGTTTTAGTTTGGGAGCTGTTATGATCTCATGGATGAGTGGGACGCAAGATCGCATTGTTTAAGTAGTGTTGAGGCCGAATATGTGGTTGCAAGTGAAGTAGGAAAGGAGGTTGTTTGGTTAAGGAAGCTTCTGACTAATTTGTTCGAGAAGTATCTAGGTCCTACTATGACTAATTGTGACAATCGAAGTTGTATCAAGATGTCTGGAGACCCCGTGTTTCATACTAGAACAAAGCATATAAACAATAAGTTCCATTTTATTAGGAACCTGGTGTAGGATGGGATCGTGAAGTTGGAGTATGTCTCGACAGATGAACAGGTAGCAGACATACTAACAAAGGCTCTTCCTTATAAGAAGTTTGAATATCTAAGGAACATGCTTGGTTTAGTAATATTGTTGAGTGTAATGATGATAAGGGAATGGAAGAGATTTGTTGAGGCTTTGCGAGTGAAGCATTGCCTGGGAGGATGTATGGTCAGCACTTTGTGTTGTTGTCTAGGTCCCAAAGTACAGAGGGTGGCATGGGTTGTAGAGATCTTACCGTGGACACGCAGATAGGTCCCTAGGTTGGTGGTTATCAAGGAAGCCTGATGATGCCTAGAGAGGCTGAAAGCTTGAGTCCACCCTTTTCCCACTTGGGTAGATTGCCTTAGTAAGCCATCTAGTTTTTGGCATTGTGGTGCTTAAACTACTCAAACACCAATGGATAGATTGCCCTGGTCAGGATTCTAGTCCATGGCATTGTGGTGCCTAAACTTTTCATTGTTCATATAGTTTGAGATCTTCCATTGTATATTATGAATACCCTCCCTAGTTAAGAGGGAGTGTTAGAAAATGTAACTAGGTTCGGTCTTCATTAATGTATTTGAGTCATCATGAAATGTACTTGTCAAAAGAATGAATAAAAGAATTTTTATTATTGTATCAATGACTTATTAAAGCATGGCTTTCATTCTTGGGTTATCATTATATTAGTCAAAGTCCCCATTTTGGACACTTAGGATTAATATTGAGTCAATAGAGTCATTGTACATTTAAAGGGACCCTTCTTGGCCTTTTGAATCATGTAAAAAGGTTTATTATTGAGTCAAATATGATTTATGTAACCACCACATCGAGTCGGCCTAAAGGAGATCAAGTCGGCCTAAGGGACACCAATTCGACCTCACTTGGAGCCTACAAATAGAAAGAGATCGAATTCATTTGGAGCATCTCATCTCAAGCAAGTTTGATATCTCTAATGAAGCTAGGAAAAGTGCGAAGTTGGTCAAGGAAGACAAAGGAAGTGTGAGTTGGATCAAGTCTAAGGAGAAGGAAGAAATCAAATTTTTGTTGCTACTCTCTCTCTCTCTTATGTGCCCTAGTTTGGGAGATCAAAATCTTCCAGGTGTTACTGCTGCCTGATGTCGTAAGTTGTTGCATAGTCGAAGTTGCTGGGGTGGAAGTGCTGCTGCAAAGGGGTCGAAGATCTGGAAGGGCTGACTTGGTGTGGAGGGAAGGTTTGGTCTATGTCTAGGTTGAAGAGTCTCAAATAATACTATTGAATGAATAGGAATTTTTGATTGGGTTTTCCCCTTGAGCGGGGTTCTTACTCTGGCAGAGTGCCTACATCTTGTGTCTTGTGTTTTTGTGATCTTCATACACACATAATATGGTAATTTCTTGATGAAAGATAAGATAATAAAGAAGTAAAAGAAGCCAACATAACTCACAAGTAATTATCAAGAAAGAGGAATCAAACCCTAATCTACTTGCATTGATTTCTCAACAGAATGGAAGATTGGGTAAACATCTGGCATCTGATGCTCTTTGAGGATGTGTTAGGGCAACCAAGATAAGAGTAGTCGTAGAGACCAATATTCTTTGAGGACTAGGAATCCAAGATAAGAATATTCCTCGTGGAACACACCCTGAGAACCCAAGTGGGGTATGTTCCGAGAGAGACAATGATGAGGGTGTCTATACATCATTGGTCTCGCCAATGTTGTGCTCAGATCTAGTGGAGAGATAGAGATGTTGGTCAAGGCCTTGCTATGTGACAATGTTGGTTGATATGATGCTATATAGATGGGTTACCAATCTGAATCTTCTTATGAGAAATTCTTCATATTGAGAATGACCAAGTAACATAATGAATACCTACCTAGTTAAGAGAGAGTGTTGAAAAGTGTAACTAGGTTCGGTCTTTATAATGACATGTGTAATTGTGATTTTATGTAATTGATGAAAAGAAGGAAAATAAAATTATTATTGCAATGCTTGTGTCATGGGTTTCATGAGCAAGGAATTTTATTTTTAGTGATGGGTCCCATTGTGAGCCTTTAGGATTTGTCATCTAGTCATAAAAGTCAAATTGAGTCTATGTCATGTATGAAGGAGCCTTCTTGGGCATGTTACATATGTATATATGTTAAAATTGGCAACCAAGACCAAACTCCATGTGGGTCATCTTATTTATGGCAACTGATATTTTTCTTGGATTCCTCTCTTCGAGAGGTGTAGGATTGATCTAAAGATCATCTGATTTCGACATGTATTTATGGAGATATGAATTTATTTATATTATTTGACAATTTGTCAAGGCCGACCAGCAACCAAATTGCCCCAGCTCAACCTCAACGTGGCATTATAAATAGAGGAGGCCTCAATTCATTTCTTATACACATCTCACTTGATCTCTCTCCACATGTTTTGGGTTTGTCTTCTCTCAAGGAAGACATTGTGGAAAGAGCCATCAAAGAGAGTCCTAGTTGTTGTTCAGTTCTGCCCTAGCCACAGTCAAGGAAGGTCTAATGCTACCCTAGACAGTAGTCAAGGAAGGTCTAATGTTGCCCTAGCCGCAGTCAAGGAAGGTCTAATGTTGCCCTAGCCGCAGTCAAAAGGAAGGTTCCTATACGTTGTCTAGAGGAAGCCTATATCCGCAATTGAAGAAGGCTTAACAAGGAGACCCTACACGCAGCAAAAGAAGGATCTAACCGCTGCTTAGAGAGACCTAATCTAAGGTCATCTATCCACAGTTAAGAGGTCATAATTCGTTGTCCAAAAGGAGGCCCTAATTCCGCGGCAAGGAGAGGCCATATCCCAGCAAGAGGAAAGGAAGAAGAAGCCCTTAACTGCAGCAAAAGGAAGCCCTAGCCGCAGCAAGGAGAATTTTGGACAGCGAGGACACTTTAGGGCTATTTCTAGGATCCGTTTAGAGGACAGTGTGACTGGTTAGAGGGTCAAGGCCCTGTTCTTGGACGCAGAGGCAAGGAGGGCTTGTTGGAGGGTGCAGCAACTGTTTTAGGGTGTCAAGTCCATACGTTGGGCTTGTAACTGCCCTAAAGGAACAGCGTTGGAGCGCAACATCCTATTGAGGGACAGCCGCAGCAAGAGGAAGGAATTCTGTGTTATTTTGAGGGATGTTAGGGACTGTGGTTGGGTGCCCTAACTAGCCCAAAATTGCAACAGCGTAATTACCCTAGAACAGTAAGCTAGTGCACACATTTTTGGAGTGTATCTTATATGTGTTGAGACAATTTGATGGGCAACTTGTAGGAAATCTTAGGACAGCAAGTTTGCTAACAGCATGGAAGGTTAAGGGTTGCCTATTGTGCCCTAATCAAAATTGCAGGAACAGCTAGTGATCAGAGAAATGTTGCAGCTGTATTATGTTGAAGGCTTCTAGATTGATGATCCCCTAAAAGGGTATGCTTTAGCATTCTTAGTGATTGGTTGTAGACTGTCATGAGATTTCAAGGTTGCATCTTTGAACAATCATCATTAGCATAATGATGGACTTTCTACTGTTGTCAAAAATATCAGTTTTGTATATCTATACTATCTCTCTGCTGAACTATTGAAGAATATAAGAAAAATTGATCAAGGGTTTCCCCACATTGGGGTTTGTCCCTGGCTGGTGCCACATCTTGTGTCCTCTTGTCTTGGCTTGTCTTCTACTATTTATGTTTATGTTCTATCTGCATTTTACTATCATGTTGATGTGATTGCTAATCTGGAAATTGATATTGGGCTAGTAAAGAATTTTGAAGTAAATTTCTCTTAAGCATAGAACATACCAAAAATTAACATGGTATCAAAGTTGAGGTGAAGACAAAGCCCAAGCAAGAGTGAAAGAGCAATCATTGAAAACAATCAGAAAGGACAAAAGGCTCAATGGGTTCCTCATCCCACTTCCCAACTGAAGACAAGCTCCGTGAAAAGTCTGACTATCACGGATGGAAGATGTCTCTTGATCTGACATTAGAAGAACAAGAAGTGTTGGACTATGTGAAGGGTAAAATCCCTGAGCCTCCATCAAATGCATCGGCTGCTACAAAGAACAAGTACACCAAGGGTGAAGTCAAAGCGAAGAAGATTATCAGAGATTCCATTGACAAGCGTCTAGTGGCTTACATCTTCGATCTAAACACCTCCAAGGAGATCTACAACATATTGGTAAGCATGTTCAAGGTTAGTGATGTAAATCAAATTTTATTTCTCAAAAATAAGTTGAAGGATATTAAGAAGGGCAAGGACGAGGATATTCAATCCCACTTCTTAAGAATAACTGAGATCAAGAATGATCTTCTATCGATTGGAGAAATCATATATGTCAGGGAACTAACTGTCACTACTCTTGGAGGGCTCCCATCCAAGTGGTATATATTTAGAACCACTATTCTCAATAATGATTGAATTCCAGGGTTTGAAGAATTGATGTCAAGATGCATTCAAGAAGAAACTGGGATGGTGGAGCAAGAGATGCCTTCTAATAGAGGAAAAAACCCTACTGCTTTCTCCACTCATGCCAAAAGGAGAAATAATGCATGGTCTAAAGATCATTTCAATTGATAGCCCGAACCTAAGGGTGGAAGGAAGGGCAGATGCTTTGCTTGCAATAAGTTTGGCCACTATGCAAGGGAGTGTCCAAAAGAAGAGACACATCACATGATGATCACAGTCATTCCAGGGGCAACTTCAATAACAATGGTAGAAAGAATGACAGGTATAATGGATAAGGAAAATTAAATGCAAGACATCATGGAAATGATCGACCCTCCAAGAAAGCAAGGAACTCGAGGTATGAAGAATCAAATGTTGTTTTTTATAAGCAAAAGGAGTATTATCTTATATTGACCCTCTCCACTACCTCTCCTCCGGACTCTTTGGGAAATTGGCTTATTGATAGTGGCGCTTCAAGGCACTTCACCAAATATAAGGAAGCTCTCTCTAATTTGATAGAGAAGGGGACAAACTTCGAAATTATTCTTGGAGACGATGCCACCTATCTTGTAAAGGGTGTAGGGAATGTTACCCTTCAACAGGATCAGGGTAACTCGATTCATTTAAAAGGGTTCTTTATGTACCTAATCTCAAGAAGAACATATTGTCCATTTCGACAATCAAAGACAAAGGTTACAAGGTGGCATTCATCGATGGAAAGGTACGTGTTTGGAAAAGGAATTTTAAAGATGCTTTTACTCTTGGGTTCAGGGTTGGCACTTTGTATAAAGTTTCAGGAAGTCCAGTGGGGACCATGTCGTGTGACACATCTCTTCAATGGCACTGGAGGTCTACCCATCTTCATTGTAAGGCCCCACCCGATGTGAGACAGATGGTGACAGGGATGCCTGAGTTTAAAGAAGAACATGAAGGTATATGTCCAGGATGTACCGAGAGAAAACTTACAAGTAATAGCAAGACCACAGATGTGGAACAACCTGAGGGGATTGAGGTTCATGATCAGGACTCCCATATAAGCAGGGTGAAGAAAGCTCCCTATAGTGTGAAGTAGGCACCCAGACTTGGTATGAGAGGATCGATATTTATCTGATGAAGCTGTGATTCACTAGGAGTGAAGTCGATTTGAACCTTGAAGATGATAGATCTCTCATATTGGTGTTTTATATGGATGACCTCTTTCTGACAGGTGCAGACCCTCTCATTTACAAACGTAAGAGGGAGTTGGATTCCGAATTTGGAATGGTGCACTACAAGCCTGTGACTACCCCGATGGAGCTTAACTTTAAGAAGTTATGTGGTAGTGTTGTTGGACCTGAATTAGGAAATGCCTCTGAGTCTCGTCAACTCATAAGAGCATTGATGTTCTTCGTGAACTCTCATCCGGATATATGTTTTGCAGTTAGCATGTTGAGCCAACATGTGTCTAAGCCTCATCACTCACATTGGATTGGTGCCAAGAATCTTCTGAGATATCTTCGAGGCACAACCACTCATGGACTGAGATACACTGTCGGAGCTGTGAGGCTACATGTTTATTCTGATGCTAATTGGGCAGGCAGTGTGGTGGATCGAAGAGCACTTATGGGTGTTGCTTCTCTTTGGGTTCTGCTTCGATATCCTGGATGAGCAGGAAGAAGAAGTCAGTTTCTTTGAGCACCACTGAGGCTAGATACATGGCTTCGAGTATGGCCTCGTGTGACACTATCTAGTTGGGGAAGCTCTTCGGTGAGCTATTTGGACACGTGTTGGATACCACCGTGATCCTTTGTGACAACCAAAGTGGGATTTGATTATCAGAGAATCCCTTATTTCATTATCGTTCCCAGCACATAGACATTACGTACCACTTTATCCGGGATATGGTACAATGAGGAGCAATAAGGCTCCATCACATTGGGACTGATGTGAAAGTCGCGATATTCTGACAAAGCCCCTAGGAAAGGTCAATTTCTTCACTTTCCGAAAACGACTAGGAGTCGTGGAGAGACCCTCTCCTGAGGGTCCTGTATGATATAGATACTGAGCTCTGGGAGCTCCAGGGGGCATGGGGTACTTTTTGGAGCAATGAGCAACCATAGGGTGAGTGGTTCAGCCTTCCCCTAGTGGTTTGCCATGTAGTCAGGATGAGTGGTTCATCCTTCTCCTGCTGAGACACAATCATAGGGTGAGTGCTTTAGCCTTCCGCTAGTGATTTGTTGTGTACAGGGTGAGTGGTTCAACCTTCCCCTGGGATACCCCATGGCGACATGTAGGCAGGATGAGTGGTTCATCCTTATCCTGCTAAGACATCCCACCCATGTAGTCTGGGACTCATGGGAAGTACCTCTCATCTGGCCAATGAGTAGGGAAATGAGGATAGGGACCATAGTACTACCGATGGACGCATCGTGTACTACCGTACTCCCTATGCTAGGATGATATTGATCTGGGATCAATTGGAACTGACTTAGGGTCAGTAAGAGTATATGAGACACTCTCTTTATTTGGAACTGATTTCGGATCAGTAAGAGTGGTATGACACACTCTCTTTATATTAGGCCCCTATACTACTAGTGTAACCCCTTATTGTTATTAGTACAACCCCGTTATTATATTGTTGTACCCATGTAGTCCCCATACTATTAGTATTGTGCCCCATAGAAGCCCACTATTGTTATTATTGTACCCTTACATTATTATTGTTATGTCGGCTCTGATTATGTGATGACCCCTTAGACTCCTATATATAGAAAGGAGGTTTTTTCATTTGTATCATCCAAGAATTGTTTATTTGTGTAATGTAAAGGAGGTTGCCCCCTTGAAGAGGCTTATTTATAAGGCGTTGATCTATCTTTTCTATCTTTTTGTGAGCTGGTTTCATAACATTTGGTATCAGAGCTTTGGATTCTAGGGTTTCGCTGCGCCAAACAGGTCATCGTGGCATTTTTGCTATAATTTTTTGTCTGCAACATTTCAGACGCTAAAAAAAACCCATTTCGGCTGAAATCGTTCTGAACCTCAAGTCCAAATTTTAGAGCTTTTCGTGCTATATGTTCGGATATATGATCCGAGGAAGTTGGCCTTTTTGCATACTCTCGAATTACATTCCAAACAGGTGACCTGGGGAAAATTGTCATAACTTTCTCTCTGAGCATCAGATTGAAATTTCGTAAGAAGTTACAGAAATAGGACGGATTGTAGTTTTCTGTGTATATTTTTCAGATCCTAAGGTCAAAACAGTGACACGTGGCACTTCATACAAGCTCGCTCTTCTGAAAAGGTGTATAATCGGGTCATCTTGGGAGATTGTGCATAACTCTTTCTTGGAGAATCTAAATTCGATCACACTGGTGGCATTTGAAAGAGGACACAGAGGGCTACTGCAGGTCGTAATTTCAGAACTTAAAGATCTGAAAGTACAGAGTTATAGTCGTTTCAAGAACGAGCTCCTATAATCAAGAAAAAGCAAGATGAGGAAGTTTGATGGCAAGGATCCGATAAATTGGATACTACAAATGGAGAAATATTTTGATCTACATGGTGTACCACTATTACAAAAGGTACGTATTACATCTTCATATTTAGAACAAGATCAATTTTTATGGTATAAAGGGCTTTGTTCTCGTAAACAACTTATTACGTGGTCAAATTTCACGGAAGAAATTATAGCACATTATGAGAATACAAAGAGCAACAACACAACAATTGGAAGAAAAAAGCGAAAAAGGGCTTTGTTACAAAGTGTAAAGCAAAATTATGGCAACAAGAAATTGTACCCCCCTCAACTATGAAGATGGAAGTGTTGTTTCTCATAGCCTTCCACAACCTACAAGGGTTACACCACAACAATTGGAAGAAAAAAAAAAAAAAGGGCTTTGTTACAATTATGATAGCAAATGCACTAAAGTTCATAAGTGTGTTGAAAAGAAATTATTTTACATAGAGTATGAAGAGAAGGAAGAAAAGGATCAAGAAACATCAAAAGAAGAGGATATACGCCAAGACCCAACCCCAGAAAAAGAAGAAATGAATCCAACCATATCTTGTAAAGCATTGGCAAAAATTACCACTCGTCAAACTCTCAAGATAGAATGACATATCAAGAAGAAAAAAGTTCAAGAAGTGAAAGATCACATCAAGAAAGAAGAAATGAATCCAACCATATCTTGTAATGCATTGGCCAGAATTACTACTCCTCAAACTATCTAGATAGAAGGACATATCATGAAAAAAAATGTTCAAGAAGTGAAGGATCACATCGAGCATCAAGAAATGAATCCGAACATATCTTGTAAAGCATTGGAAGAAATTACCACTCTTCAAACTCTCAAGATAGAACGACATATCAAGAAGAAAAAGGTTCAAGCAGTGAGAGATCACATCGAGCATCAACAACAAGTTCTCCAACTTTTAAAGGATAACGCCACAAAATCGAATGAAAGAACAGGTAGATCAACATCGTAGTGAAAAATGTTTTGATGTAAGTGATTGGGTATTTTTACTGCTACATCTCAAGCAAGCTATTTATGAGAAAGAAATGTTGGCAATACTACATGCACTTATGAAATGGCGACCTTACCGAATGGGAAGACACTTCAAGGTAAAAACGGATCATGATAGTCTTAAATACTTTTTAGAACAACTATTATCTTTAGAAGAACAGAAAAAATGGGTCACAAATATGTTGGGTTATGACTTTGACATCATCTATAGAAAAGGGAAGCAAAATTTTGTTGCAGATGCACTCTCCAGAAAGGATGAGGATGTGGAAGCATTGTTTTGTGCTATTTCCATTATCCAACCAGATTGGATAAACGAAGCAAGGGATGAATGGAAGAAGGAAGAAGAAGTATGGCCACTCATTCAAAAGTTGCAGAAGATCCCAATTCAAATAATATTGCCAGAACTTGAAGAGGAAGGAAAAATCATATTGGAACTTGGAACAAACACAGAAACAAGAACCCGACAGCGACGAAATCGATCAATTTCAGAGTATCTCATCAAGTGGAAGAACTTACCCGCTGAAGATTCCACATGGGAGGACAAAAACTTTATACAGAAGCATCAAGAACTACTCAAGCGTTGAGGACTACACTTTTTGAAGGAGAGGGGCATGTTAGGGCCCTATACTACTAGTGTAACCCTTATTGTTATTAGTACAACCCCCATATTATATTGTTGTACCCATGTAGTCCCCATATTGTTACTATTGTGCCCCATAGAAGCCCACTATTGTTATTATTGTGCCCTTACATTATTATTGTTATGTCAGCTCTAATTATATGATGACCCCTTAGACTCCTATATATAGAAAGGAAGTCTTTTCATTTGTATCATCCAAGAATTGTTCATTTGTGTAATGTAAAGGAGGTTGCCCCCTTGAAAAGGTTTATTTATAAGGCGTTGATCTATCTTTTCTATCTTTTTGTGAGCTGGTTTCATAACACTTTATTGAAACTAACTTCGGGTCAGTAAGAGTGGTATGAGACACTCTCTTTGATCTGGGACTGACTTTGGGTCAATAGAGAATGGTATGATACATTCTCGATCACTTCTTCTTCATAGTTGAGCAGAGCAGTGCATTGGTGGCAGAGATAGTACTTACTAACATATGGATTAGCAAATGGAGTTCTCCCTAGTTGAGAGGGAGTGTTAAAATTGGCAACTAGGGCCAAACTCCACGTGGGTCCTCTTATTTATGGCAGCTGATATTTTTCTTGGATTCCTCTCTTCGAGAGGTGTAAGATTGATCTAAAGATCATCCGATTCCAACATTTATTTATGGAGATATGAATTTATTTATATTATTTGACAATTTGTCAAGGTCGGCCAGCAACCAAATTACACTAGCTCAACCTCAATGTGGCATTATAAATAAAGGAGGCCTTAAGTCATTTGTTACACACATCTCACTTGATCTCTCTCTCCACATGTTTTGGGTTTGTCTTCTCTCAAGGAAGATGTTGTGGAAAGAGCCATCAAAGAGAGTCCTAGCTGTTGTTCAGTTATGCCCTAGCCACAGTCAAGGAAGGTCTAATGTTGCCCTAGCCGTAGTCAAAAGGAAGGTTCCTATACATTGTCTAGAGGAAGCCTTTATACGCAGTTGAAGAAGGCTCAACAAGGAGACCCTGCACGCAGTAAAAGAAGGATATAGCCGCTGCCTAAAGAGACTTAATCTAAGGTCATCTATCTGCAACCAAGAGGCCCTACTTCATTGTCAAAAAGGAGGCCCTAATTCCATAGCAAGGAGAGGCCATATCCCAACAAGAGGAAAGGAAGAAGTAGCCCTTAACTGCAGCGAAAGGAAGCCCCAGCCATAGCAAGGAGAAGTCTGGAAAGTGAGGACACGTGAGGGTTATTTATGGGATCCGTTTAGAGGACAGAGTGACTGGTTGGAGGGTCGAGCCCCTGTTCTTAGAGGCAAAGGCAAGGAGGGTTTGTTGGAGGGTGCAGCAACTGTTTTAGGGTGTCAAGTCCATGCGTTGGGCTTGTAACTACCCTAAAGGAACAGCATGGAGGGCAACATCCTATTGAGGGATAGCCGCAACAAGAGGAAGGAATTATGGGTTAGTTTGAGGGATGTTAGGGACTGTGGTTAGGTGCCCTAACCAATCCAGAATTGCAACAACCTAATTGCCTTAGAACAGTGAGCTAATGCACACATTTTTGGAGTGTATCTTGTATGTGTTGAGACAATTTGATGGGCAACTTGCAGGAGTCCTTAGGACAGCTAGTTTTCTAACAACATGGAAGGTTAAGGGCTGCCTATTGAGCCTTAACCGAAATTGCAGGAACAGCAAGTGATCGGAGGAATGTTGTAGTTGTATTATGTTGAAGGCTTCTAGATTGATGATCTCCTAAAAGGGTATGCTTCAACATTCTTAGTGATTGGTTGAAGACTATCTTGAGAATTCAGGGTTGCATCTTTGAAAAATCATCATTAGCATAATGATGGACTTTCTATTATTGTCATAAATATTAGTTTTGTATATTTGTACTATCTCTCTCTGCTGAACTATTGAAGAATATAAGAAGAATTGATCAAGGGTTTCCCCACATTGGGGTTTGTCCATGGTTGGTGCACATCTTGTGTCCTCTTGTCTTAGCTTGTCTTCTACCGTTTATGTTTATGTTCTATCTACATTTTATTATCATGTTGATGTGATTGCTAATCTGGATATTGATATTGGGCTAATAAATAATTTTGAAGTAAATTGCTCTTAAGCATAGAACATACCAAAAATTAGCAATATAAGTCCTTAAATAAGTAAGAAAGCCCTCCAAGACCAAGCAAAAGTATCTCCTTCAAGTCGGCTTCAAGATGGAATAAAAGATCTTCACTAAAGGACATGTCATCTCACCCTCTCTCAAGTCGACTTATTATGAGGCTCCAACAACTATAAATAGGGCAGCGCGGCCTCATTTCAGAGACGTTAGTTCGATCAAGGTCTAAAGTTTGTAAGTGGTGTGAAGGTCATCAAAAGGGAGCTTTATAATCAGTGAAAGGAAGGGAAGGAAGAGCAAAGTCCCTAGCTTTGTTTTAGGTTTGTTTTAAGGGTTGAAATTATCCACACATGCAAAGAATCTTTGTTGTCCAAACTGCAAAAAGGAGTCGAAGTATCACAGTCATATTTGAGGTCAAGTTAAGGAGAAATTCAAGGTGATCTCCTAGTTGAGTTCAAGGAGAAGAAGTCTCCTTCTAGACCAATGGAAAACAAGGGTATAAGTTGGTCCATCTTCATGAGCTAAGATTTATGTCCTAGGACCGAAAGTTGCAGGTTTGTCCCTAGGAACTGAAACCTTGAGATATAGCTGAGAAGGAGGAAGAATTGTGAAGTGTGTCTATTGTTGACACAAGGAAGAAGGAACTCATCAAGGGAACTTTGTGACTTGGTCTTGGAGAGGCAAATAGATCAAGGGCCTTGGTCTTGGTATTCGTCAATTGGAATCTCTATAAGAAGAAGAATTTGTTCAGGTTTTTTCCTCAAGCATGAGAGGTTTTGGCCATGGCTAATCGCCTATATTCTGCATCTCTTGTCTCTTTATGGTTTATGCATTGGTAGTTGTTTGAAGAAGAATACCATTATAATAACATAATCAAAAGAAAATCATAACCAAGAAGTAAAAATCATTCACAAGCAGTTACTAATAAAAGAGAAATCACTCAACGTTGATGCCCTAGATTTCTCAACACCCTTTTCCTGAAAATCGAACTCTAGAGGCTCAAGTGATTTGAATATACTCCTGGAATCATAAGGAAGGTAGGTATGAGCAAGGGCCTTATCAATCCTATCATTGTTGGTATCAAAGATAGGGTCTTCCCAAAAAGGAGAATCAATTGTTGATTTGGGGTAGCATCGATGTGCTCTAGCCACGAAATTTGGTGGAGAGGTTGGGGCACATGAGATCACCAATACCCAGAAAGGATTTGGGCAGATTCTAAATAGATCAAGAGATATTAAAATAATTAATATTTTTAATGGAGTCCATAAGTCTAAACTTAGAGAAAATAAAATATTAATATGTATTAATATAAATATGTGTTAGAATAGTCTAAAAAACATGGATCAAGCCAGATCTAATCTTATTCATTGATTAGGGACTTAATCTTGGTCGTTGATATGTCAACATGAAAAATATAAGAGAAGGCTTAAAGGTCACTTGCAGAACACACCAGAGTGATCAGTCATTCTATTCTCTAGAGTGGGGTTTGCTAAGAGAGATAGAATTAGTGATCGGGAGATGCAGCTAAAGGGCATTTGAGTACAAAGAGACAGAGACAGTGCCGGGAGAGCAGCGCAATAGCCAAGGAGAGTGACGCAGAGCCATCCAGGGCTCACGCAAATGCAGTCGGGAGTTGTGCAGAGCCTCAAAGAAGCCAGCGTTGCTAACACAGAGGGCCAGAGGGCTGATACAGGGCCTCACAGGGCTGACGCAGACCCATCTAGGGTAACGCAGGGTCAACGTGAAGCAGAGAGGGGCTAACGCAGTTTAGAGAAATGCTGGCGCTGGGGTTTCTGGGGCAGATTTATCCTGAGTAACTGCCGAAAGGATTATCCAAGGTTTCAGCCAGAAGATTTGTCAGAAACTGAGATGTATTACTGCCAAGGAAATTCTCTGTTGGGTAGGCCAGTTTCGGCACCCAGATTGTACTTTGATATTACTTAATAAGAAAACCCTCAGATAGCTACACCGATTTTCCCACATTGGGTTTTTCCGGGGACATTAATCCAAAAATAATGGTGTCATATGGTGTGTTTGTTTCTATTTCTTTTACTTGCTAATCCGTAATATGTTGAGCATGCACTAGTGTTTATTTTCAATGTTTACATTGTAA
Source organism: Pinus tabuliformis (assembly GCA_031772625.1). Lineage (NCBI taxonomy): Eukaryota > Viridiplantae > Streptophyta > Pinopsida > Pinales > Pinaceae > Pinus > Pinus tabuliformis. Next base: position 234,108,388 of record CM062818.1, read on the forward strand.
ATAACTTGTTAAGTAAAGTAACAAGTAAGTAGGAATAAATCAGACAAAGTGCATGGAGGGTTTCTAAGTAAGTAAACTTAGAAACTTCAACATGGTATCAGAGCGTGATTGCAGATCAGAAGAGGACTAAAGGACATCAGCCGAGCGGAGCAATAGCAGCAGAAAACAGTTGTCCCGAGGTGACAGAAATTGTTTCTAGCATAGCAACAACAAGGGTGACACAGTGCCTGCGTCATCAAGGGTGAGCCGGGAAGAGGCAACGCAGAGGCTAAGGAAGGCAAAAGGAGCCTCATGCAGAGCACACAATAGTTGGGAGGGGTGACACAGTTGGCTGAGGAGGTCGAGTTGCTGGTGTCGAAATTGCGCAGAGCCTAGGAGCTCTCACCTTCAGGTTGCTAGGGTTTAGAATGTTGTGGGAATATTACAGAGTGGAGTTGGTGAGGTATCGTAGTCAGAACAGTACCTGACAGAGCAAGGCCAGAGGAGTTCCTACCGAGGGTTTCTAGCTGAGGAACCTAGATCAGTGGTGCGGTTGCACAAGACGATCAAAGTAGGGGGCATCTCGAGAACGGCAGAAGAATTTCCTGGAGGGAAATTAGGACTCAAAGGGAGTCCAGAAGAGAACTCCCAGACGGGAAGTAGAGACTCAGAGGAGTCGAACAAAGAACTTCCAAGAGAGAAGTAGAGGAGCATCATGGCACTACACGGAGTAAGAGACCATGATAAACTCGACGGAGTGTCAAACTTCGCAGTCTGGAAGACCAGAATCTTATCCGTACTTGACAGGAATCGTGTCAAGAACTTCAGCTTGAAGGTAATAGCCATCCCAGTCGACCCCAATGATAATGACAAGTACGAGGAAGCAATGGCGAGGGCCAAGAGCATCATCCTTGATGGGGTCAAGGATCATGTAATACCACACATAGCCAAGAAGGAAACGGCATTTGAGATGTGTGAGGCTCTCAAGAAGTTGTACCAGCATACTTCTATGCAGAGAAGAATGTTGCTTGAGAATTAGTTGAGGTCATATCAGATGAAAAAGGGAGAACCGATTGACACCTTCGTCGGAGAACTGAATGAAATTCGAGATTAGTTTACTACTATAGAGGCGACATTGGATCTGGCGCTGAAGGTAAGGATAACCCTGAATATTGTCTCAGAAGATTGGAAGGTATTTTGTTAGGTCCCTATAATACTAATGATGCCCCCATTACTATTGTAGTTATACCCTTATTAATATTGTTGTGCCTCTATTGTCCCCATATTGTTATTACTGTGCCCCATAGAATCCCTCTATTGTTATTTTTATGCCTTTATATTATTATTGTTAGATCATCTTGATTATATTGTGACTCCTTAGACTCCTATATATAGAAAGGAGGTTTTGTCATTTGAATCATCCAAGAATTGTTCATTTATGTAATGTAAAGAAGGTTGCCCCCTTGAAGAGGTTGAATTTTAAGGCGTTGCTCTATCTTTTCCATCTTTTTGTGAGCTAGTTTCATAACATTTGGTATCAGAGCTTTGGATTCTAGAGTCACTGCTCCAAATAGGTCATCGTGGCATTTTCGTTATAACTTTTTTTCTGCGACGTTTCAGAAGCGAACAAAAAATCCCATTTGAAACAAAATCGCGCTAAACCTCAGGTCCGAATTTCAGAGTTTTTCCAGCTATATTTGCAGAGATATGATCTGAGGAAGTTGGCCTTTTTGCAAACTCCTGAATTACATTCCAAATAGATGACTTTGGGAAAATCATCATAACTTTTGTTTTGAGCATCAGATTGCAATTTCGTAAGAAGTTACAGAAAGAGGACACACTGTAGTTTCCTGTGTATATTTTTCAGACCCGAAGGTCAAAACAGTGACACGTGACACTTCATACAAGTTCACTCTTCTGAAAAGGTATATAATCAAGTCATCTTGGGAGATTGTGCATAATTCTTTCTTGGAGAATCTAAATTCGATCAGAGTAGTGGGATTGGAAAGAGGACATTGAGGGCTACTGGAGACCGCAATTTCAGAACTAAAAGATCTGAAATTACAAAGATACATCAGATTCAATATTGAGTGCCTACAAAGTGAAAAAATGTGTGTAATTTTTTTTAATATTTGCATAAGCTTGGTTTGAAAAATTAGTTTGAAGGAATTCAAAGGGAATAGTGAAGAATTATTATCAGTAATTGATGTCCTAAAGAAAGAAAATGGAAACACCTAGTAAATAACCTAAAATCTCTAGCATGACTCATGAAGAAGAGGAAGAAATGCTACATGATATATCAAAATTACAAGACCAAGTGCAACAAATATCACTCTCACAAAAGCTAACAAAAGCGAAGATAAATGGCATGGAATCTAAGATAAAGGTCGTGGAAGCTAAGATGAATGGCGTGAAAGCTAAGATGAATGGCATGGAAGCTAAGATGGATGGTATGGATGATAAGATGGAAGAATTGAAAATAAATTTGAATAAGTTGCTACAAGAAATGGTCACTAATGGTGAAAGGGTAGTAAAGGAAACTTATGATGAGAACAAAAGAAATGTTAATCATGATTTCATAGACTCTAATGTTGGATTGAAGACCCACCATATTCCAGAAATCGATATGAGGAAGTTTGATGGCAAGAATCTCACAACATGGATACTACAAATGGAGCAATTTTTCGATCTCAATAATGTGAAAAACACACAAAAGGTACGTATTGCAACTTTATATTTAGAACCAAATCAATTTGTATGGTATCAATAGCTTTGCTCTCATAAACAAATTATCACATGGGGAAATTTTACGGAATAAATAACAGCACATTATGAGGATACAAAAAGCAACCCCTTTTTTAACCAATTGATAAGTCTCAAACAAAAGGGTTCAATGATGGAAAACATTGAGGAGTTCCAAAAATTGAACATAAAGGTAAAAAATATTCCAGAGGAGCATAGGATTGATGTGTTCATAGGGACTTTAAAAGAGAATATCCAACATGATGTTTGCCTTTGGGAAGTTGATTCATTAGAGAAGGCATTCATGTTAGCAAGAAAAATGGAAAGCAAAATTATGGCAACCAGGAAGCCTACCACTCACAACTATAAAGATGGAAGTGTTGTTGCCCCTAGCCTTCCACAACCTATAAGGTTGACACCACAACAATTGGAAGAAAAGAGAGCAAAAGGGCTTTGTTACAGTTGTGATAGCAAATACACTAAAGGTCATAAGTGTGCTGAGAAGAAATTATTCTACATAAATTGTGAAGAGGAAGAAGAAAATGAAAAAGAAAGGTCAAAAGAAGAGGATATACTCCAGGAACAAAACCTAGATAAAGAAGAAATGAATCCGACCATATCTTGTAATGCATTGGCTGAAATTACCACTCCTCAAACCGTCAAGATAGAAGGACATATCAAGAAGAAAAATGTAATAGTGTTGATTGATTCAGGAAGTACCCACAATTTTATTCATTGTAAGATAGCAAAAGAATTGAATTGCTTCCTATATCCAGCACCAGAGTGTAAAGTGATGGTTGCAAGTGGAGGAATGATAAATTGCTCTGGAAAGTTCCATAATATCAAACTATCCATGGGAGAATATGTATTGAATAGCCCAATGCTTTCCATTCCAATGGGAGGTGTTGATGTTGTACTAGGAGTTCAATGGCTACAATCCTTGGGTACAATAGCTTTTAACTTTCAAGAACTTTTCATGAAATTTTATGCAGAAGGAAAAGAAATTGAATTAAGGGGTATTACAAGGAAACCGGAAAAGATAATCAGCTATAATGGTATGACAAAGCTTCAAAAAAAAAAAAAAGAGGTGTAATTGCACAATTATGTTGGCTAGATGTTTCCACATCGAAATCATCTATTTCTCTAGATCTCCAAAAAGTCTTGGACAATCATTCCAAGGTATTTGAGACTCCCAAAGGTCTCCCACCTATTCGTGATCACGATCATGCTATTCATTTGATTCCATGAAGTGTTCCTCCAAACATCAGATCGTACAGATATTGCTATTCCCAAAAGAGTGAAATTGAACGTATGGTTGCAGAAATGCTAGAGGCTGGTATAATTCAACCTAGCCAAAGTTCTCTTTGCTCCAGTAGTATTGGTGCACAAGAAGGATGGATCATGGCGCATGTGTCCGGATTAAGGGAGCTCAACAAGCTCAGTATTAAAGATAAGTTTCCCATTCCTGTCATTGACGAATTATTGGATGAATTGCATGGATCAATTTACTTCACCAAGTTGGATCTTCGTTCAGGATATCATCAAATCAGAATGAAGATTGAAGACATTCTGAAAACAGCGTTTAGAACTCATGATGGTCACTATGAATTTTTGGTCATGCCTTTTGGCCTTACCAATGCACCTTTTACATTTCAAGGTTTGATGAATTCCATTTTCAAACACTTGCTTAGAAAATTTGTGTTAGTATTTTTTGATGATATACTAATCTACAGCGAGTCTTGGAAGGATCATGTTGAACATGTTGATAGGGTGCTACAACTATTGGAGGAGAAACAATTATATGCAAAAAAGATCCAAATGTTTCTTTGGAGTACAAGAGGTGGAATATCTGGGTCATATTGTATCTCATGAAGGAGTTAAGGTAGACCCTAGCAAAATTAAAGCCATTAAGGAATGGAAAATCCCCACATCCATAAAGCATTTGCGAGGATTTCTCGGTTTGAAAGGGTATTATCGCAAGTTCGTTAAGAATTATGGGAAAATAGCAGCAACTCTAACAACATTATTGAAGAAAGATGCATTTTCATGGACTCCAGAAGCAACAAAGACCTTCGAACATCTTAAAGAGGCAATGTGCCAAGCACCGGTCTTAACTACATCAGACTTCACAAAAACCTTTATTGTGGAATGTGATGCTTCAAGAAATGGAATTGGTGCTGTTTTAATGCAAGATGAAAGACCCATTGCTTTCGAAAGTCGTCCAATCAAGGGAAAGTATTTACACAAAGCTATTTATGAGAAGGAAATGTTGGCAATACTACATGCACTTAAAAAATGGCGACCCTATCTAATGGGAAGACACTTCAAGGTAAAAACGGATCATGATAGCCTTAAATGCTTTTTAGAACAAAGATTGTCCTCTAAAAAACAACAAAAGTGAGTCACAAAGATGTTGGGTTATGACTTTGAAATCATCTAAAAAAAAGGAAGCAAAATGTTGTGGCAGATGCATTCTCAAGAAAGGATGAGGATGTGGAAGCATTGTTGTGCGCCATTTCTATTATCCAACCAGATTGGATAAACGAAGCAAGGGGGGAATGGAGGAATGACGAAGAAGTGTGGGCACTTATTCAAAAGTTACAACAAGATTCCAGTACATCAGATACGTTTAGCCGGAAAAATGATTCGTTATGGTACAAAGATCGCTTATACCTCTGTAGGAATTTCCAACTCAAACAAAAGATTCTTTTGGAATTGCACGCGTCTCCCTTAGGAGGGCACTCGGAATTTTTAAAAACTTACCACAGGGTTAAGAAGAAATTTTTTTGGGATGGCCTTAAATCAGAGATTCAAAAGTTTGTGGTGGAATATTTGGTTTGCCAACAAAATAACGCTGAAACAATTAAGACACCAGGTCTATTACAACCTTTATCCATTCCAAGCCAATATTGAGAGGAGGTTTCAATGGATTTTATCACAAGTTTACCCAAGTCTAAGGGAAAGAGTGTCATCATGGTGGTAGTTGACAAACTTACCAAATATGCACACTTTTGTGCATTATCACATCCATTTAAAGTCAGTACAATTTCTACTGCATTTATGGAAACAATTCAAAAGCTACATGGAAACCCAAAGATTATTGCAAGTGATAGAGATCCCATTTTTACTGGAAATTTTTGGATAGAATTATTTTTTTGTCTTGGTACTTAGTTAGCTCATAGCTCATCTTATCATCCTCAATCTAATGGGCAAACTGAGATAGTAAACAAATGTTTGGAAGGATATCTTCGTTGCTTTGTATCTGATAAACAGACACAATGGGTCAAATGGTTGCCTCTGGCTGAATGGTAGTATAACACTTCCTTCCATACTGCAACAAAAATGACCCGATTTATGGCACTTTATGGATATCAGCGACCATCCATCACATCATATTTAAGAGAAAATTCTAAGGTTCAAGCAGTGGAACATCACATCGAGCATCAACAACAAGTTCTCCAACTCTTAAAGGATAACCTTGTGTTGGCGTAGAATAGAATGAAACAACAAGCAGATCAACATTGTAGCAAAAGAAGTTTTGATGTAGGTGACTGGGTATTCCTACGGCTACAACCATATAAACAAATGTCCCTCAAGCAAGCTAAGAAGGATAACAAATTATCACCAAAGTATTATGGTCCGTACAAGGTGTTGCAAAAGATTGGTACTATGGCATACAAATTGGAGCTTCCTGCAACTTCTTAAGTGCACCCAATTTTCCATGTTTCATGTTTAAAGAAGGTTATAGGTGACAAGCTCCCAGTTCAAACAATATTGTCAAAACTTGACGAGGAAGGAAAAATTATATTGAAACCGGAAGCAGTCATAGAAACAAGAACTCGACAGCTACGAAATCGATCCATTTCGGAGTATCTCATCAAGTGGAAGAACATATCCCTTGAAGATTCCACATGAGAGGATGAGAATTTTATACAGAAGCATCCAGAACTACTCAAGCATTGAGAACAACACTTTTTTGAAGGAGAAGGGCATGTTAGGTCCCTATAATACTAATGATGCCCCCATTACTATTGTAGTTGTATCCCTTATTAATATTGTTGTGTCTCTATTGTCCCCATATTGTTATTACTATGCCTCATAGAATCCCTCTATTGTTATTTTTGTGCCTTTATATTATTATTGTTAGGTCGGCTTGGTTATATTGTGACTCCTTAGACTCCTATATATAAAAAGGAGGTTTTGTCATTTGAATCATCCAAGAATTGTTCATTTATGTAATGTAAAGGAGGTTGCCCCCTCGAAGAGGCTGAATTCTAAGGCGTTGATCTACCTTTTCTACCTTTTGTGAGCTGGTTTCATAACATATTTGTCCAGAGTATCCTGGGCAGAGGGACTCTCCCACCTTGGAACGAGATGTGGGCAGCTCTTCGCCAGGAAGAGATCAGACGGCAGTCGAAGACAGGTAGCAGCAGCAAGGGGATCAAAGTCAAACAGGAGGAGGAAGATGTGGCCCTAGCATCTGAGGGAAAGCAGGAAAAATGGAAGAAGAAAGATCTCTCCAAGATCAAATGCTTCCACTGTTGGGAGATGGGTCGTTATGCGACCGAGTGTCCAAGAAAGAAGGGTAAGGGAGAGTCTTCCGAGACTAAGACAGCGCCAGCACGTGCAGATAAGGAAGTTTTGATAGACGATTATTGTGCCATGAGTGCACATGCGCCACTTGAGAAGAAGTGGGGAGACATCGAGCTGTAGTCAGGAGGACTACAGGCGATGAGAGGCAAGATCCTCGAGGTACCTAGCCTCTTGGATTAGAACTTGCTACGGGAGCCCCGACGAGGAGTAGCAGGACTAGCTGATGTGGGTAGAGATGGATGCAGATAAAGCAGCAGAGAGAGCTACAGTGCAGTAGTCCCGAGACAGCGCAAGGCTAGCAGGCTGCAGCAGTGCGAGAGGCACAGAAGTGTTGCACCAGTGCAGGATGGCACAGAGAGGTGTGCAATGGTGCAAGAAGCAAGGAGTTGTTGCAGCAGCTCAGAGGTCAGAGAGGGAGCACTTGTCAACGGCAGAGGGAGCTTTAGCATCAGTGGGTGTCTCTAGCCCAACAGGGAGGTCAGATTGGGAGATCAGTTACTTACTTCTCAGTAATTGACTTGCAGTGCAGCAGTGGGCAACACGATGCAACATGATGAGAGGAGGTGCAATGCGAATGCAGTGCTGGGAGAAAGGACCAGCAGCAGCACGAATGCAGAGGGAGCTGTCGTACAAATGCAGCAATGGCAGTGGTAGAACCATGGGCAGTGGTACAGGATGCAGCAGTGTAGAGGATGTTGGGTAGGAAGGCCTAGCATCAGCACAGGTACCGATGTCGGATTATCAGAGTAATACTCAGTGAGGAGTATTGCTAGAGCACAATCCTTGCTAAGAGGGAGTGTTGATTTGGGATAGCATCGAATGTGCTCTAGCCACGAAATTTGGGGGACAGGTTGGGGCACATGAGATCTCGAATACCTAGAAAGGGTTTGGGCATATTCTAAACAGATCAGGAGATATTAAAATAATTAATATTTTTAATGGAGTCCCTTAGTCTAAACTTAAGGAAAATAAAATATTAATGTGTATTAATATGAATCTGTGTTAGAATGGTCCAAAAGACATGGATCAAGCCATATCTAATCTTAGCAGTTGATCAGGGACTTAATCTTGGTCATTGATATGTCAACAGGAAAAGTATAAGAGGAGGCTTGAGGGTCACTTGGAGAACACACCAGATTGATCAGTCATTCTATTCCCTAGAGCGGGGTTTGCTAAGAGAGATAGAATTAGTGATCGGGAGATGCAGCTGAGGGGTATTTGAGTACAGAGAGACAAAGAGGCAGAGATAGTACCGGGAGAGCAGCGCAGTAGCCAAGGAGAGTGACGCAGAGCCAGCCAGGGCTCACGCAGGGCCATGCAAAGGCAACTGGGAGCTGCACAGAGCCTCAAAGAGGCCAATGTTGCTAACGCAAAGGGCCAGAGGGCTGACGCAGGGCCTCCCAGGGCTGATGCAGACCCATTCGGGGTGACGTGGGGCCAGCGTGAGGCAAAGAGGGGCTGACGCAATCCAGAGAGAGGCTCGCGCTAGGGTTTCTAGGGCAGATTTGCGTTGAGTAGCTACCGGAAGGATTATCTGAGGTTTCAGCTATAAGATTTGTCAGAAACTGAGGTATTACTGCCAAGGAAATTCTCTGTTGGGTAGGCCAGTTTCGACACCCAAATTGTACTCTGATATTGCTTAATAAGAAAACCCTCAGATAGCTGCATCGGTTTTCCCACATTAGGTTTTTCCGGGGACAGTGGTGTCATATGGTGTGTTTGTTTCTGTTTCTTTTAGTTGTTGATCTGTAATATGTTGAGCATGCACTAGTGTTTATTTTCAGTATTTACATTGTAAATAACTTGTTAAGTAAAGTAACAAGTAGGTAGGAATAAATCAGAGAGACTGCATGGAGGGTTTCTAACTAAGTAAACTTAGAAACTTCAACATCAATCATCTCCAATTGTTGATTTTCATGCAAGGGTAAGTGATAATTCTTCTTGCCAAGGGTATCAATGAATTTCCTCATAAATAATGCCCGAGAGAAAGGGAGTACCAGTCTTAACCTCATCCTCCTTTTTGGTGTCATAAATGGGAGGACGGTCAAATTGAGGGCCAACAACTTCCCATTTCTCTTTTTCAATATGGAAATAATCTCCAATGTCATCATCAAAGGGGCTAATGGGATCACCTTCTTCAAGGTTCTCGAAAGGAGAATCATCGGGAGTACTATCCTTGAGAAAGGTAAGGTTAGTATCAACTTCACTTTCCATAGACTCATTCTTCCCAACACAAGTGTCCTCAAAATCGTCCTTTACATCATGTGGACCCAAGGAGGACTCGGCTTCCTGCTCATTACTTAGATTCTCAATGTCTTGATGATACTCGATGAAGGCTTCCTCTTGGATGCTTAATGAGGGGTGTACTTGAAAATGTCTAAGAAAGCCATCAATGAGCTCTTCAATAAATGAGATGCTCCTAGGTTCATGATCATGCAGCCATGAGTTATGACCACCGAGAGATCCCATGAACAATAACATAAGGACATCTTGGTGAACAACCTTCACTCTTGAAGCATGTACAGTAAATCTTTCTACGTGGTCAATTGCAGAGAGTGGATCACCATCAAACAGGAGCACCCCACGTACCATACTTCCCGCGACATGATTAGGATGCGCAAGGATGCTAGCAATGTCCAAAGCAGGAAATCTATCAAAGAAAGACAATCTATTTGAGATATACATGAAAAATATGTAAGAGTCGCCAAGGTCAATTTAAATATGCCTAGAAAAATGCTCGCTTCACCCTACAAGCATCAACCTTAAAGTTCAATGAAGAACTAGGGCTTTGTTCTTCTAATGGAGTCGCTAATAATGTTATGTCAATATGTTGTATGGGGAACAAAATGCACATTGCTTGTCCTTGGCAACAATGCCAAAATGTTACCGCTCAAACTAGCAGGGGGTCCTAGAGGGGAACTTGCTAGGTCAAGCGCAACAATGAAGTTAAAGCTCATTGTCACCACAGTTAAAGCTTCCTACTCTTTACGGACTTTCACCGATGGGAAGAGACCTAATATAGAGAGAATCACTTATGAATTGGGATTCTGACCCAAGTGGAGTTTCATCTGCCATCCTTCTTTGTGAAAAGATCCTTCCAATCTTTGGATTCGCCTCAACAAGTTCACCTTCACCTCGTCCGAGCCTCAACCTAGTAAGCATTCAAATCTCTACACAAACTTGTCAACCTTAAAAACCTTACTCCTCTGATACCACTTGATCCATTAATGAAAAAGGTATTATAGACTATGTGTGAAGTTGCCTATGTTACTTAGTGCAACGGATCAAAAAGATTGTGAATACCATAAACACTTAAACAATTAGAAAACACATCAAACACATCACACAACCAAATTTAATAAAGGAGTTCACCAGAATTCTTGGCTACTTCTCCTGGTCCTTTCGCTTCCAGTGCTGACCTCTCTATTATGTCTTCAAATTGTTGTTACAAGTGTGAGCTCAGAAACAGAGTCTCAAACACAAAAATGGATCTCACCGTTATGTTCAGCTCGAGTTTTCAAGTTAAAACAAGTATACACTCGACTGTGCTTGGCCACTATGACCTCCAGACCCCCTGGAACAGTTCAAAACCTCACTCTCAACTCCCTGTCAACTCTTTTTGTGATATGGCATTAATATACCATGTATAGTTACAAACTGCAATAAACGTGGAATAATACGATTACATTAAAAACAGAGGATAAACCAAAGGACCAGTGGGCGTGGAGTTGACCCCAACTGTTCGGCGTTTTCCCCGACGCAAATCTTGATACCAAGCGATCCAATGGTTATCACGTCCCGCTCGTCATCTAATCAGGACGATCTGCTCTGTCGATCTGTCCTGCTTCATCTGACGACTGTCACGCAATCTCGTGCTCCAACTAGCACGTCGGTTAATTCTCTGAAAGCACGCGAGAAAAGTTGTTTCGGGATGCTACGTGTCGACCGCTGAGTGGAATCACGTAGATTTCTGAAAAACCATTTCCAGCCTTTGAGGCATGCGAGAAACCGTTTACTGCTTCCCTGTCGGAACTCAAAGAAGTTTAACTTCTTTTGAATAACCTCATCGTGTCCGTTTTCAAGGATAACCTGCTTGCATGTCTCGACACGATATGCATTGATCTCCTTTGATCGAATGGTCCAATGACAGTGGTGTGAACCAATCACACATACACCATTCCTTCTCTGCTGACATCATCCAGAACCTGTGACTCATTCCCGGGTTGCCACGTGTCCTGCTAACGTAGGCATTGACTTTTGACCTAAATCTTTGATTGGCTCTAATTTCTTCATCCGGACTCAGATTTATGTGTTGTTTGCACCATTGGTTTCGTATTAACGAGCACTTCAACTTGAGCCTACTTTCACCTACATTTGAAGACTTTTGATCTGGAGGTAAAACTGAATCCATTTTGGATCAACGAGCTAGTTGGTCATTGCAAGGGACTGTTGGCTGCTGGTTGAGGACCATCCTGGAGAAAAAAATTATCCTAGGGATATCACCAACAAAATGGTGGGTAACAAGCCCAAGTTTGTCTTAACAAAAAACTTTAGTACTAAAGGAAGTAATCACAAGCCTTAACTAGTTGTCATGCTGTACTATTATCACGAGCTTCGTTGTTATTTTCTTTGAAGCTTAGATTATTTTGTGAAAAAAAAAAATTTTGTGGAATAAATTTTGAATGTCTCATTAGATCTAAGCAATTTTTAGATTAATCTTATGGTACAAAGCAAATTCTGGGTCCATATTTTGCAGCCTCCATATGCTCAGCCAAGCTACCCCACACATTGGCAGAATTGATCACAGGATGGGTATCTCTGAGTCTAACAATACATCAGTTTTGTTCTTGAACGCAATCTAGTTGTGTCCTTCACTCTTTTCACACCTTGCATTGAATCAGTGTTTTCTTTTCATTATTTTCCCTCCGTGTCCTGTTGGATAGATCATAGAAACATGTAAATAGTGAGAATTTTCTGCTATTTCTGTCACAAATTTTCCTAGGTAACATTGCTATGAATTAAGCATGCAGAAAGAAACGCCCCTAACATGTGCACCAGTTTTAGAAGCATCCTTTTCAAAAAGTCTTGTGCATCACCTGAATGTTGTATCACTGTGCGTGATCCTGATTCATGCTCTAAAATTATTATATGCCTCTATACCAGGCCAGGAATTGCAAGTAGATAGATGAGAAAAGAGATTATGGAATCTATCTTATGCCCGTTGGTGCACGTGTTTCAGAATCCAAACAACTTCCAAAAAAATTATCGAATGCTAATTACTAAAGAAAGAGTACGTCCATGAAATGATGGAAATGGCCTGCATCCATCAAGATCATTTCTAACTATATATTGCAGTGTGACTTTATGCTTATGGTAGTCGATGAGCTTTCCCAAGGTACTTGACTTTTTAGGTGTCTATATGTATGCATCCTTTGAATGTAATCCCTCTCCATGTGATTAATATCATGTGGTATAAAGCACATTCCTTGTCTCATTACATCTATGTCCCAACCAAGCTTGGTAGAAATGCATCGATATTTTTTATGATAGTAGATGTCATCTATCTCTGACAATAAATGTGTGAACTTTGTTCTTGATCTCAATCCAGTTCCATCCCAAGCTCTTTCACAAGCCTTTATCTTTCATGAATGCTCTCAACTTTGATATGCCATCACATCTACCAGCCTTAGAATAGATGTTTGAAAGCAGCCCATCATATCCAGAATTCTCAAGCTGCTTCTTTAAAAGGTGTTTTATCTGTTCCCCAAGTTCTATATTTCCATGAGATTTGCAAGCACTAACTAATGGACCGAATACAGAGACACTAAAGGCATCATTTTAATAAAAATCTTGTCTCTCATCTAGGTGTCTGGCACAACTCAAACGGTTGCATGTGTAGTATTCTCCGTCGAGTGTGATGCAATGATCTCGAATCATACTATGAAAGAATGCCAGGCCTTGTATACTAGGCCTACATGGCTGCATGAAGATAAAATAGCAAAGAAGGCGATCGGATTTGGCTTTGTACATGCCTTTTGCATTTGAGGAAATAGAGTAAGGGTATCTTCAACATACCATCTATTCCATACCCAACAATCATTTCATTTTTAAAACTACGTATATTATGTGCATTTTGGAAAACAGGTGACGTTCAAACTCTATAATCCCACATTCTGCACACGTGAAAATAAGGGCACTGATCACGAATAAATTTGATCCAAATCCACCTATGAGCCATGACTAGGTAACCATGGATCTCCTTGGTCTACTTCAAAACTTCTAAGAAAGAACTTGTTGTAAAAGCATTTGTGTGAGTGACTAGGTTACTTCATGCCTGTTTTGCTTTTGATAAAGGAGATTCAAGGTTTCATTAGCATGCGCACGAGTGACATACTCAGGAATCAACACATTGCATGTGATCAAATTCAGATTTCTGCCTGCCACTTGTATCTATCAGAAGAGTTCCAACCAGTGTTTTCTTTTTTAATCAGGAGAATTGATAGACCTGCTACCTATCACTGAGTAGACCTGGGATCGAGTCAGTGGCACTGCCACTATACTCCTAAGCCTAGCGCAACTGCCCACAAGCCTGGCTAGACCTGGGCCCCTATATCGGTTGGAAAACATCTTCAGATGCGGGACAACCACCATTCGTCCAAGCCTGATGAGCTGAGCTCCAACCAATGTTATGAAGACCAGAATGATTATCAAACTGGTTGACCCCAAAAAACAGAATTGGTAAAAAACCAGAAAAAACACTGGTTGACCAAAAAATACATAAAATATTAAAGTTCTGATAAAAAAATGTATATTCATGTACATCTGTGCGAATCCAAACCATTAGACATAAATATGCAAAATTTTATTGTGTGTATAGCATGTAATCAGAATTAGGTTTAGTATTTTAGGATTTTATTTTCCATTTTTAAGTGAATCTAGTCAGCCCATGCATGCCCACAAGGAACTGGATGGTTCAGACTGGAAAAATCGGGTTCCGTATGAAACTGGTCATTTCCGATTTAACGGATCAGTTTTCCATTTGGAAACCCCCAAAACCAGTCTAACTGCCTAATTTAGCTGGTTCCAATCTTCTGATAACACAGGTCACAACCCCTCGGCATAGATTCACAATACACATTTTATGCATAACCTGAAATCATCGCATTCTATCATACAACATTTTTTTTCACACAAACCATCAAATACATAGCTGCTGTATCTATACTGCTACATTTGACATACATGCCCACCTTCAACAAAACCATCCAACTCAAAACCAGTCATAATGATGTAATCACGAATCTCCTTGCCTTGTTGCAGAGCAGCAGAATGTGCACAGGCCTGAAGAAAACTTTAAACAGTTATAGAACTGGGCTTCATGCCGACAATTTGGAATTGATAAAAGAACTCCAAGGCTAAGCAAACCAATTCTGCACATGACCCACAGTCATCACTTTCCGTGATAGAGCATTTCTGCAGTAATTTCTTTCAAAATCTCGCATGCTAAATCTAGATCACCACATTTTGCATGCATGTCCACAACTGCACTCACCACAAATACATCATACTCGAATTCACTTTTAGTTATATAACCATGGAACTCCTCACCAACCTGCAGAGCAATAGCAGTTCACAAAAAGTTATCACTCCCGTAATTAAAGAGGAAAAATCTTGCAAGCTAAAGAGGGTATGTTCTGGTGGAAAGATTACAATATACAAAATACAAAAAGGGCAATTTACGAATAACACAGTTCTCTAGTCTCTTTAATGTGGTGACATTTGGGTATGTATATGCATGCAGGACCCCAAGCCAGAGTTTTTAATGCTCATCTGATGGTTATGAAATCCAGATAGATGTCAAATGCTTAAACACAATATCAACCAATCATCTTTTTCATGACTGTGAGAAAGGTAGTTGATAGTTCCATAGTTACTCGGCAAAATAAATGGCCAAAAATATGATATAATAAATAGAATATAGTCATTTGCTCAATCCTCAGGTGCAGCGTGTCTACTGGTGCCTTTCTGAATGCATACATACAGTCCATATATTACTGAAACAATTTCTCATGAATTGTTGCAAAGTTGACAGATGTTACACCAGATTAGAGAATTTCCATGATCTATTTGCTCATGTACAGCATATGTGCTTGCAGTTGTGGCTCAATTTGTTGTCTCAAAGAACACAGATGAAAAGCAGCATCAAAGGAACATATTTGTTTTTGCTCACTTATATAAAAGTTGTCAACCATAAAGCGCCCGCATCATAGCTGTCTTTGTAATGATTAGACCACTCGCATAAGCTTTGATGTGTACCTGTGAGAATGCTTCACCCCTGAAATGTTTTTGGCGCATACATATGGAAATTGTTTCTTTTAACATGCTCCTTGTCAGTCACTGGGACTTGCTCTTCAAACTACAGATAAAAAAAAAATCATGAAACAAGATGCTAATGTTTCTTCACTTGCTTTGTAAAAGAATTCTCCTTTGCTTTATGGTGCAACTACCTTCTATCTTAAAGTTGGCAACTAGGTCCAAATTCCACTTTGGACAGCTCATTTGATGGAGATAATTATTGCATTAAATTCCTCTTTTCGAGAGGACCAAAATCGACCTAAAAATCACTAAATTTGGACAAGGAGAAATATGTTTTTGAAGTGAAGCCCACACATGTGCAAATTGTCAAGGTCGGCCACACCATCATGTAGGCTCATGAAGCCCAAGAGACATGTCTTTTGACCCACATCGACTCATATAAATAATAGTGACTTCCAACCTCATTTGGCACCTCATCCACTCAACACAATCTTCTCTCTCCTCATGCTATTGGTTTGTACTGCTCCAGAAATAGAAGGAATCTCTCACACATGCAAAGGGACAGGTGGCTGTTTCAGATTGACTGAATTTCAGACTTATTGAAGGGCATTGACTTGGGTGTTGTTGTCGCACAGATTGTCACGACAACGCTCAGACCGAGGGCTGTCGCCCTGATCCCCGATCTCTCCGTTTAAGCCGTCTCTCGAGGCTAAAGGGGGTAGACCCTATGGGATGAAGGAAGACCAACTGTGGACCAGTTGGGTTGGGACTTGGGAGACACAGCAAGGCGATATCATTACTTGACTGATTTAGAAATTAATTTACTAGTGCCTTATGGAGTTAATGATTAAATGATTATTTATTAAATGTACAGAAATTTAAACCATGTAAAACAATCATTTATCATCAAATAACCCAAGCGATGCAAGATATTCGGTAAACGCACAATGATCCAGCAATTAAACTTCAAGAAAAATCAAATGCTTTGAGTGATCATAAAATTTAAATGCTGACTAGTTACCACTTTCATATAGCTAACTTTAGACGAACATTTAAGCGCATTTAACTATAAAGAAGTGGAACATAGATACCACAAAAATGAATTTTCAATTATTTTTAGTTAATATTTTCAAAAAAAAAAAAAAAAATTATATATTTTTATAAAATTCCAAGTTAAAAATCAAAATAGAACAATTAAAATCCTAAATTAAAATCTAATCTAAAACCAAAGTCTAATCTAGAATCTAAAAAGAACCTTTTTATGATTTTATTAATTTCTTTTAATTTTCATGATTTTAAAATTCTAAATTTAAAACTGAGATAAAACTAAACTAAAATCTAAAACATATGAAAAGTGAAATTTATGAAGTCTAAAATCTAAATAAATAGAACTTTTAAATCTAAATGAAAAACCAAATAAAGATCTAACTCAAAAAAATAAAATGACTCGAATATATCTAAAACTAGAACCTAACTAAATAAAAGTAAATAAATAAATAAAAAGGTAAATAAAAAAAAGGTGAGACAATCTTAAGTCCTAACTATACCCTAGCTTTAATTTAACCCATGCATAAAACTAAATATAACCCTAGCCGTATATACAAAGAAAATCGAAATGCTTTGTTTGGTGTTTGCTGCGCAGGTAATCGACAGGAGAAGGGTAGCTCGATGAGTTCGCTACGTGAGGAGCTGCAGATGAGGCTTGAGATTGCAGGTATGGCAGCGTGGAGAAACGTGGGATGGATGCAGAGGAGAAGGAACTCGAGCAAGGGGATGAGGCTGCAGCTGTGAGAGGCGTAATGAAGAGTTACGCAGACATAAGAAGGAAGGTACACTTTTTTGCAGGTTGGAGGTCGAGCAGTGGAGCGATTCGATGGAGGAAAGGTTGGGTTTGCTTGACCGTGCAAGACGCAGCAAAGAGCAGGGACGAATTGAGGGGCTGCGAAAGGACTGAGGGATACAAAAATACACAAGTGTGCAGGGACTAAGGGAAGGAATGCGCAGAGATGGGATGAGCATAAGCAATAAGCAGCGATTGCATGAGATGGACACCGCAGTGAGGAAGGAGGACTGCGGGGAAGAGAGGAAATAGCGAGGAATGGATGGATTGGCAATGTGGCAATGCGCTGGACGGATGAGGGGGTCACATGAAGAGGTGAATACGCCAGTCTTGTGCAGGCTGAAGGGAGCAGCAATGACTGCAGCCTCTAAAAAAAATTTTAAAATTTTTCTGCAACAGTAAAACCCAGGCGGCAATGAAAATTGAAAACGCAGGTAGCAGACCCGTAGTCCAGAAAATTGATTAAACCTTTAAACCCTTCCTGCTTCAGATTGCATAATGGAAACCCTGATTGCCTGATGGAAAACCTTGAAGAACTTTTAAAATCTATACTTGCAACCTGCAATGGCAAAAACAAAACACCGAGAAGTAAAATGTGCAAGAAACAAAACTGAAAACCCTAAAACCAGTTAAAAGTTTACAATATTTACAGATTTTCAACTCTTAAACAGCCAGATTTGTCAATAATCCATAGTAATATTTTCAAAATTTTAAACTTAATGTGAGATACTTCAGAAAACCCTTCATGCATTCATAAAAAATTTCAAATGATAAGCCCGGGATTAAAACTAGCTAGGCTCTTTCAGAAAACGCAATCCGGGAATTGGCTAGTTCAGCCGAGAACTTCCCCTAACGCCCGGTAAACTCAAAACTAAGGATATCCTGCACAGCTTAAATCAACCATTAACATAGAGGGAAAAACAACAGAGAAATTCAGATCAAATGGAGATACCTGCCATTATATTTCAGGAATTAAACTATCATTCAAACTCCAGAGATCAGACAAGATACTTGTGCCTACATCAATCTTCATCAAGCTACTACCAATGGCTGAAAATAAAATTATGCAGAAAAATAAAACATCTTACAGCATTTCCAAAAGAGTAACACCAGCAAGATTTCAACCCCAAAGTCCTTCTTTATTGCACAAAAAATGACTACAAGAGAGCTTTTTTTAGCACACGACTCTAAGATCGAATCTCATCTCAAATGACCCCTAACACTCTATTTAAAGGAAAAATTCCCAACAGCTAGTTCGACTGATCCATGTCAAAATGATCTCGACCGTCGATGAGGATCAAAATCCCTTTTAATCTCATCCGTCGAATTTTTAAATGCATTTTAATATATTAAAAATTTAAAATCTTGCATTTATTTACTCAAAATTTTGACTTATTATTGTTTTATTATTTTATTTTATTTTTCAAATTTTTATTTATTATTATTATTTTTTAAATTTTATTTTTAATTTATTTTTATTTATTTTTAGTTATTTTTTAATTTTTTAATTTTTTATTATTTATATCTTTTATTTTTTATTGTTTTTTATTTTTTATTTTTGGATCCTCGAACTTAGCCTTTGGAAAAATCACCTAGGACCTAGGACTTAGGACTTATGAAGGGATTAAAACATTTTCTAACCCTCAAGACACTTTACATCATGACTTTTACAATTTTACATCTCAAGGGGGAAAACCCATTTGACATAGACCATCTAGTTCTACGACACAAATATAATCTAGCAGTTCAAGTAATTTGTAATACCCTAACCAAATAGTTAAAGTTATTTCCAAATTACTTTTACATAGACTCGAAGCACACTAGGATTCCCCTAAGATTCTAATGACAAAATTCATTCTGGCTTTGGGGTTAAGCTGAAGGAAAACTCTGCCGATCATGGATCGGTGAGACAAAAAACCTTCCGGAATGTAGATTATCACTAGAAAATTAGGTTTGCCTAGGCAGTTTACATACATGACTCAGATCTGCTAAGATTATTTACAATTTACACATGCAAACTGGGTTTACAACATAACATGATTGGGCTGATGATGACAGTCGAATGGCATGGACATATCGATCAAGTGCTATCCCTTTTGCGAAAAAGGGGGTGTACTGCTATGGGTAGTTGACACGTAGTGGTCAACAGGTGTATTTGAAATCCTTTGACTATGATTTTTGTGGGAGATTTTCTGTTTGGGCAGGCTGCACTAATTGGAACACAAATCGAGGATTTCTGGGCTAGTTGACTAGTGTTGACCACATGTTTGACCATAGAAAGAAGTGCAGACTTTGACCAAGTTTGACAGACTTTTTTGGGATTGTTTTGAGCTGATTTTGACCAACAAGAGAGACTGAGTTCCTCTCTCCTTTGAGTGAACTGTTTTGGAAGAAGTTGACCAGACTTTGACGAATGTTGACTTTCTGGCTATATTGCAAGAAATGCCTAAAAAGGTAGCATACCGGTACAGAGGACGGCCCGAAACGCTGAAACGGACTTGAAACGAGGCTGAAACGTCATTGACCGTACTGTATGGCATTTCGGGATTACAAAACGTCGTACAGTATGGTCGGCGGCATTTCGACCTTGTTTCAGCTGCTACAAGCTAGATTTCAGGCAACAAAAAGGCGAAATTAATTTTTTTTTTTTACCTTTTTTGGCCAACTCAAGGGGTGAAGAAGGGCGTGGGCCCCTTCTAACACCCAAATGTCCAAATTTAGAGCTCTCTCTTTCTGCTCTTGATATTTGTGCCAGTGGTGGTGCAAGTGCAACTGGAAGTACTCGTAGAGTTGTCTCTTCTATTGAACAAGCATCTTGTTCTATCTTTGTCAATGGGGATGAGTTTTATTGGTAAAGATATGTTAATGTAGCCATAATTGTCTTTAGCTCATGTTTTATTTCAGTTTTATCACATAGAGCCTCACATATAAACGTTGATTTTGGATCATTGGACGTAAAGCCTCATCTATAAAGGCTAATTTTGGATATTTGCTTCATGTAATCATATGTTGGAGTTAATATAAATTTGGATTTCCTTCTAAAATGTCATTTATATGTCTCATTCTTTCTTTTCTTGGAAAATAATGTGTTATTTAATATATATATATATATATATATGACGTTTCAGAAGCGTTTCCATTTTCCGAGGGTCGCGTTTTGGGCCATCCCTCTTTCAGAAACTTCTAGACGTTTCGTCGTTTCATGCAACTTAGCTTTCTAGTTAGGGCTTATTTGAATGTTGTTGACTAAGCGCAGAATTGCAAATTTGACAAGGTTGTTTTGGACAGTGATTTGGCAAGTCAAATTTGAATTTGACTTTGTATTATTGTACTCTCTCTCTGTTGAACATTTGATATCTATAATAAGAAGAATTGATCAAGGGTTTTCCCCATCTTGGGGGTTTGTCCCTAGCTTGAGTCAAATTCTTGTGTTCTCTTGTCTTGGCTTGTCTTCTGCATTTTTATTGCTCACGTTCTATCTACAGTTACTGTCAATGTGATTAATGGTTAATGTGATTGCTATTGGAAGATAAGTGGAAATCATCTTTGGGCTAATAAAAAGACACTGAAGTAATTGCTGCAAGCATAGAACATACCATTGTTATCTAAAATTAACATGGTATCAAATCCGAGGTGAGGACAAGCCTAAGCAAGAGAGAAAAGCAATCACTAAGATATATGTTGGACAAAGACTATTGGACAAGTCTTTGTGGCCTCTACATTGTACTTAAAGACTAAGGGCAAGCTCAATCACAAATCTGACTATCATGCATGGAAGATGACTTTGGACCTGACTTTGGAAGAGCATGAAATATAGGACTATGTGCAGAGAAAAGTGGTGGAGCCTCCATCAAATGCACTGGCCACTGCTAAGACAAAGCATAGAAAACGTGAGGTCAAAGCAAAGAAAATTTTGATTGACTCCATTCAAAAGCATTTGGCTGCCTCTATGTTGAAATTTGGTACCGGAGGACAGGTGGTTCCCTAAGGCTTTGATCTTTGGCCTAGGGAAAAGTGTCCAAAAGAATTTAATTTTTCTCCTAAAGTGACTTTATAATTTTTATAAAGTCAAATCTAATTTAAAAGTGACTTTAAGTGATAAAGTTACTAAAGTCTAATTTTAAAGTGA
Source organism: Pinus tabuliformis (assembly GCA_031772625.1). Classification (NCBI taxonomy): domain Eukaryota; kingdom Viridiplantae; phylum Streptophyta; class Pinopsida; order Pinales; family Pinaceae; genus Pinus; species Pinus tabuliformis. The sequence continues at coordinate 234,129,987 of CM062818.1, forward strand.
CTTTAATAAAGTCAATGTAAAATTAGAAAGGAAAAGTGACTTTGGAAATAAATGACTAAGTGGGTCTTTATTAAAATGGGGTGAATTAAAAAAAGAAAGTGAAATTTAAATGAGCATTTAATCTCAGCCCTAGATCTCAATCTATTTCAGCCATTGGATTTAGGGATCACCCAAAAGTCACTTAGGGTTGGATTAAAGGAGGAAAATGTCAATCATTCTTTCATGAGCAGATTGGGAAAAATAGAGCAAGAGAGCAAGGGAGATTTCTAGACAGGGAGGAGAAGGAGGCAGAAGCTTGGCACACATTCCAAGGCAGTATTCTAGCAAGTTCGTACAGCTGAGTTAGCATACAGTGAAAGGCATATTTTTGGGCACGATTTTCAAGGAGGTCGTACAGCAATTTGCACATAAATTGAGGAGCAGAAATCTGAGTTTGCTAGTACGATTTTGAAGGAGGCCGTACAACAGATTTTCAAGGAGGCCGTACAGCAATTTTAGGCACAGAAATCGAGGAAATCGTACAGCAAAATTTTTGGCAGCTTGCACGCTTTTCTAGGCAGGCCTTACAGCAGAATTTAAGGCTGAAAATTGGCACAGAAATCGAGGAGGTTGTACAGCATTTATTGCTGTTTTGTTTTGCTATTGGAAAGTTTTCCAGTTGGCTGTGAGTCACGGAAAACGAGATAAGCTGTAAAATTTGATTGCTGATATTTTTGCTGAATATTTCTCACTGTAAAAAGCATTTTCCAGAAATAAGAAAGAGCTCTCAGATTGGTTTTCCCCAAGAGTTATAGAGGGTTTTTCCAGGGTCACCTTGACCAAAAGTCATTGTGTTTAAATGTGTTAAATGGCTGTTTGTATGTGCTGATTTTTCTATTTCTGCATTTCCAGCATTCTGTAATTTTTCCAGAATTTGTGTTTTCAGCAAAAATTTATTTTCCAATGTTGAATGTATGCATATGGGAATGGGCATTTAACTATTTTGGAGAAATAAGGTGAAACTAAAAACCAAGGTGGGAAATGAGAAATTTTTACATGGTACCAGAGCTTGAGTGTTGAAGTGCGGTTTGGGACGGCAACGAGAAAAATTACAGCCTGCTGATTTTTCACTCAGAAAATTCCAGCACGCTGATTTTTTACAAACAGCAGTTTTATCTTTACTACAGCAGTGCTATTTTTCAGTTTTAGGACAACAGGATGTCATTGGGATTGAGGGTGGAGGATAGGTTGGATGGGCATAGCAATTACAGCGTTTGGAAGGAGAGAATGCAAAGTATCTTTGAGGAGGCAGAAGTTTGGGACATCATGGTGCATACCACACAGAACCATGTTGTTGTGCCTACTGATGCTACTCAGTTGGCTGAGTATAATAAAAAAAACAACAAGGGTAAGAGACTGATTCCAGACGGAGTCAAAGACCATTGCATTCCTCATGTGAGAGGAAAGAGAAACGCCCATGAGATGTGGACAGCATTGTCCAATCTCTACCAAAGTACCAATGAGAACCGGAAAATGGTCCTGAAGGAGAAGTTGAAGACCATTAAGATAGGTAATGATAGTGCAGCTGGATATCTCACAAAGATTACTAATGTGAGAGATGAGTTGGCAGCAGTTGGAGAGGACATTCCACCCACTGAGTTGGTGCAGATTGCAGTGAATGGCCTCCCCCGTTCATGGATGAACTTTGCTGATGGGGTTTGTGCACGTGAGACACTTCCCACAGGGAAGAGATTTTGGGATGATTGCATTCAGACAGAGATCAGGAAAGGTCAGCTTGGGGCAGCCAAGCCAGCGGAGCAGGATGAGGATGTAGCACTGTTGGTAGGAGGCAAAAAAAGCAAAGGGAAGAAGCAGGCTTCCACAAGCAATGGTGGGGGGCAAAGGCAAAGGTAAAGGTAAACAGGATAACACACAGAAGGACTATTCCAAGGTGAAGTGTTGGAATTGTCAAAAGATAGGACACTATGCAGTTGTGTGTCCGGAGAAGAAGAAGAAGAAGGGGAAGAACCAAAACTTGGCTGCGTCAATAGAGGTTGAGGACTTTGCAGGTCGTTTTGACCGGGAGTTTGCGTTCACTGCGTATGAGTCCTCTAGTGTAGGATCACCTGCCACACAGGTTCAGAGGGAGCATGCTTTTCCCTCGATTGACGGAGCATCTTCGGGTATCTGGTATGTGGACAGTGGGGCTTCACGTCAAATTACAGGAGTCCGTGAGTACTTCTCAAAGCTTTCAGAGAGTGGCACTGATATAGAGGTAGTACTCGGTGATGACAGAGTTGTTAGAGCAGTCGAAGTGGCGACACTGACATTTCAGAGGGAGTCCAAACCTCCCTTGAAGGTTTCAGATGTTCTTTATGTGCCAGGGATGAGGAAGAACCTCATATCTGTCTCAGCTTTGGAGGAGAGAGGATATGAAGTACTGTTCAGGGGAGGACAGGTGTTGATGTATCCCAGGGGCACTCCAGCTGATTCAGCTAGAGTGATAGGTGTACGCCATGCAAAGGTGTACAAGTTTGCATTCCAGCCCCTTTTGGCATTGAGCAGTAGTACCGACAGCAGAGCTAGCAGTTTTGCGCTGTGTGAGATTTAGCACCGCAAGATGGGACATATGTATCATGGAGCCTTGAGGACCGTGCGAGAGATCACTACAGGTATGCCAGATTTCGGTACTGATCACTTTGATACTTGTAGAGGATGTGCGATAGGCAAGTTTGCCAAATCCCCTTTTCCCAGCAGTGACAGTAGAGCGACTCGGATACTTGATTTGATTCATTCCGATGTGAGCGGTCGGATGTCTCATGTTTCCTTGAGTGGATATGAGTACTATGTTTTATTCATTGATGATCACTCCAGGACGACCTGGATTTATTTCTTGAAGACCAAGAGTGAGGTTTTCAAGTGGTTTCAGGAGTTTAGAGCTCTTGTGGAGACACAGACAGGTCGGAAGATCAAGTCCCTGAGGTCAGACAATGGGGGAGAGTACACCCTTGGAGAGTTTGTTGACTATTGTGCGGAGGCAGGCATTAGGAGGGAGTTCACTGTTCCTTGCAAACCCCAGCAGAATGGGGTTGTGGAGAGGAAGAACAGATCCATCGTAGGGGCTGCCAAAGCCATGTTACATGATCAGGGGTTGCCATTGTTCTTATGGGCAGAGGCCTGCAACACAGCTGTTTATTTGCAGAACAGGAGTCCGCATCGTGCCTTGGGGCACATGACTCCGGAGGAGGCTTTTTCTAGGAAGAAGCCTAATATTGGTCATCTTCGTATCTTTGGGTGCATCACATACTCCTACATACCCAAGGAGAAGAGGACCAAACTAGAGCCCACCGCAAAGAAGGGTATCTTTGTGGGCTACAATGAGACCTCAAAGGCCTTTCGGATTTACATTCCTGCACAGAGGAAAGTTGTTGTCAGGCGGGATGTGAAGTTCGAGGAGGACAGGGCCTTTAGGAGATCACGGGAGTTAGAGTATCTGGATCAGCCAGACCCTCAGCAGCAGTTGAGTCAGTCGCAGGGATCCAGTGGGCAGGGATCAAGAGGATCTGGAGGTACATCTATGAGATGTCAGGTCCGTCAGTGAGCAATGGCTCGCCGAGCCAGAGGGGTGGTGCTCCGGGCAGCGTGCAGAGCAGTTCACTAGGGAGCCCACTGATGGACAGTTCACATGGTACCTCAGCTTCTACAGGTTCAAGTGCAGGCAGGAGGACAGCAAACAGATAGTCAGGAGTTCAGGCTCCTGATGATGATGAGGAGGAGGAGTTTCATTCTCCTATGGGAGAAGTGCGCTCAGGGAAGAGGAAGCCCAAGTGGCTTCAGGACACCTTGAGAGATGCCACATCTGTTGCTGAGCCTAAGAGGCCGATCAGAGAGAGTAGACCACATGAGAGGTTTTGTAGTTATATGGCAATGGTTACCAGCATCTTTGACTCTGAGCCTTCTAGCTATGAGGAGGCAGCTAGCCAGCAAGTCTGGAGAGAGGCCATGCAGGAGGAGTATTCTTCTATCATGAAGAATGATGTTTGGGAGGTGGTGCCAAGGCCTGAGGGCAAATCCGTGGTTACTTCTAGATGGCTTTACAAGGTAAAGCATGCTGCAGATGGCAGCATTGAGAAATTCAAAGCGAGGTTTGTGCCTAAAGGGTTCTCCCAGGTAGAGGGAGTTGATTATGAGGAAACCTTCGCTCCCGTGGCTCGATATACTTCGATCCACTCCATTATATCGATAGCAGCAAAGATGAGTTGGAAGATCCACCAAATAGATGTGAAGACTGCATTTCTCAATGGCTTCATACAGGAGGAGGTGTACATTGAGCAGCCACAGGGCTTTGAGGTGCATGGGAAGGAGTCCCATGTGTGCAAACTGAAGAAGGCCCTTTACGGCCTGAAGCAAGCTCCCAGGAGCTTGGTACTCCAGGATAGATACATACTTGCAGGAGATAGGTTTCACATAGAGTGAGACAGATCCGAACCTTTACTATATTGTGATAGGTGAGGAGCCTCTCATTCTGGTGCTGTATGTGGATGACTTGGTCATTACAGGTGCAAAGAGACTCATAGAGCACTGCAAGAGAGATCTTGCGGCGGAGTTTGAGATGAAGGACATCGGCTTGATGCATTACTTTTTGGGTTTGGAGGTGTGGCAGGAGGAGGGGCATTTCTTCCTGGGGTAGCGGAAGTATATTGTGGACATCCTTGGCAGATTCCACATGGAGGATTGTAAACCCATGTCGACACCGATGATTACCAACTGGAAGAAGCTTCATGCTTCAGATTCCAAGTTGGTGGATCCCACATTGTACAGGCAGCTAATTGGTTCCTTGATGTATTTGGTCAACACTAGACCAGATATTTGTTTTGCAGTCAACACGATGAGTCAGTTTATGTGTGAGCCTAGGAAGGTTCACTAGGTGGCTGCAAAACACATTTTGCGGTACTTGCAGGGGACAGTGGATTATGGTCTGAACTACAGGCAGGGGGATGGAGTGAGATTGACAGGTTATACTGATTCTGATTAGGCAGGTTGTGCTTCTGATAGGAAGAGCACTTCAAGGTGTTGTTTTGTGTTGGGTTCGGCAGTAGTGTCATGGTTCAGCCGGAAGCAGCAGTGAGTAGCATTCAGTTCAGCGGAAGTAGAGTATATGGCAGCCAGTCTAGCTAGTTGTGAGGCCATCTGGCTTCGCAAGATGTTGTTTGGCTTATTTGGTCAGCCGTTGAGACCTTCAGTGATTTACTGTGATAATCAGAGTTGCATTAAACTCACGGAGAATCCAGTATTTCATGACAGGTCAAAGCATATCGGGATCAAATATCATTTCATCAGAGACAGTTCAGAAGGGTGCTGTGAAGCTTGAGTATATTCCCACTGATGAGCAGGTTGCAGATATTCTTACCAAAGCCTTACCACGGGGCAAGCATGACTACTTCAGAGACAAGATGGGTGTGGTGAGGAACACCTTCCTCGGTAAGAGGGAGTGTTGAAAATTGGTACCGGAGGACAGGGGGTTCCCTAAAGCTTTGATCTTTGTCCTAGGGAAAAGTGTCCAAAAGAATTTAATTTTTCTCCTAATGTGACTTTATAATTTTTATAAAGTCAAATCTAATTTAAAAGTGACTTTAAGTGATAAAGTTACTAAAGTCTAATTTTAAAGTGACTTTAATAAAGTCAATGTAAAATTAGAAAGGAAAAGTGACTTTGGAAATAAATGACTAAGTGGGTCTTTATTAAAGTGGGGTGAATTAAAAAATAGAAAGTGAGATTTAAATGAGCATTTAATCTCAGCCCTAGATCTCAATCTATTTCAGCCATTGGATTTAGGGATCACCCAAAATTCACTTAGGGTTAGATTAAAGGAGGAAAAGGAAGAAAAAGTCATTCATTTTTTCATGAGCAGATTGGGAGAAGGAGAGCAAGAGAGCAGGGGAGATTTCTGGACAAGGAGGAGAAGGAGGCAGCAGCTTGGCACACATTCCAAGGCAGTATTCCAGCAAGTCCGTACAGCTGAGTCAGCGTACAGTGAAAGGCAGATTTTTGGGCACGATTTTCAAGGAGGCCGTACAGCAGTTTGCACAGAAATCGAGTAGAAATCTGAGTTTGCTGGCACGATTTTCAAGGAGGTCGTACAGCAAATTTTCAAGGAGGTCGTACAACAGTTTTAGGCACAGAAATCGAGGAAATTGTACAGCAGAATTTCTGGCAGCTTGCACGCCTTTCTAGGCAGGCCCTACAGCAGAATTTAACGCTGAAAATTGACACAGAAATCGAGGAGGATGTACAACATTTATTGCTGTTCTGTTTTGCTGTTGGAAAGTTTTCCAGTTGGCTGAGGCACGGAAAACGAGATAAGTTGTAAAATTTGCTTGCTGATTTTTTTGTTGAATATTTCTCACTGTAAAAAGCATTTTCCAGAAATAAGAAAGAGCTCTCGAATTGGTTTTCCCCAAGAGTTGTAGGGGGTTTTTCCAGGGTCACCTTGACCAAAAATCACTGTGTTTAAATGTGTTAAATGGCTGTTTGTATGTGTTGATTTTTATATTTCTACATTTTCCAGCATTCTGTAATTTTTCCAGAATTTGTGTTTTCAGCAAAAATTTATTTTCCAGTGTTGAATGTATGGATATGGGAATGGGCATTTAACTATTTTGGGGAAATAAGGTGAAACTGAAAACCGGGGTGGGAAATGAGAAATTTTTACACTCTATTTCTAATTTGGAAACATCTAAGGAAATATATGATAAGTTGGTTGGGATGTTCAAAGTGAACAATGCAAATCAAATCCTCTTTCTCAAAAACAAGTTGAAGGATATCAACATGGATAAAGGGGAGTCTATCCAATCCTACTTCATGAGAATAACTCAAATCAATAATGACCTACTATCTATTGGAGATATTACTGCTGACAAGGAACTCACTCTCATTGCTCTTGGAGGCCTTTCAAGACCATGGGATGTATTTGTTACCACCATTCCCAACAATGACAGGATACCTGGTCTCAATGAGTTATTGGCTAGATGCACTCAAGAGAAGACGAGAATGATGGAAACAGATAAATCATACAATGGAAATGAACCTACCACTTTCTCTGCACATGCAAAGAGGAAGAAAGATGTTGGTCCGTGGAAACAGGGTCAAGGATCTAAGAAGGGATTCAAAGGAAGATGCTAAAATTGTAACAGGTTCAACCATTATGCTAGAAATTGTCCTCACAAGAAGAATCCTCCAAGGGAGATGACAACAACAACAACAATTACAAAAGCAATAGCAATCAAAGGAACACCAAGTTCAACAACAAAGAAAAGGGGAATGCTCCAGTTGCTCAAAATGGAAATGGTCAACCTACCAAAAGGACAAGAAATTCCAAGTATGATGAAAGTAATGTTGTAGAAAAACAAGATGAATTTTATCTTATATCTGCTCTATCTATTGCTTCTCCGAATACTTTGGATCATTGGTTGATTGATAGTGGAGCCTCAAGGCACTTCACTGGATACAAGGAGGCCCTCTCAAATTTGATAGAGAAGAAAACTAATCTGAAGATCATACTTGGAAATAATGCCACCTACCCCGTGAAAGAGATAGGTATTGTCACTCTTCACTTGAATCGAGGCCAAACCATTTATCTACTAGAAGTGTTGTATTTTCCCGATTTAAAGAAGAACTTGGTGTTTATTTTTGCAATGGAAGATAAAGGCTTCAAGGTAGCATTTATTAATGGAAAGGTGCATATTTGGCATAGAAACCCTATATATGCATTTATTCTTGGATTTAGGGTTGATGGTCTCTATCAAGTTGGTGGAAGTCCTTTGGGAGCTTTGGCAAGTGATACTTCTCTTCAATGTGAGCTATGGCACCAGAGATTTGCCACTTACATTACAAAGCCTTACCTAGGGTAAGGAAGATGGTCACAGGTATGCCTGAGTTTAACATCAGCCATGAAGGAGTACGTCAGGGATGTGCTGTTGGGAAACATACAAAGGGACCATTCCCTTCTAGTGAAAGCAAGACAATTGATATTCTTCAATTGGTCGATTCGGACCTATCTGGTGCCTTGCCCTTAACCTCAATGAGAGGATACACATATTACAAATCTTTGTGGATGACTTCTCATGCAAAACATGGATCTATTTTTTGAAGAAGAAGAATGAAGTGTTCAAATGGTTTCGTTCTTTCAAAGCATTGGTGGAAAAGCAAATATGGAAAAAGATCAAGACGTTGAGGACCGACAACAGAACCGAATATGAATCAAATGAATTCAATGACTTTTGTAAAGAGTTTGGCATTAAGAGGGAGACAACTGTTCCATACACTCGTTAGCAGAATGTTGTTGCTAAAAGGAAAAATCAAACAATCATGGAAGCCACTCGTGCCATGATCTATGATCAAGGTCTACTGAAATTCTTGTGGGGAGTGTTGAGAAATCAGTGCTAGTAGAATTAGGGTTTTTGATTCCTCTTTCTTGATAATTACTTGTGAATTATTTTGGCTTGTTTTACTTATTTATTATATTATCTTTCATGAAGTAATTACCAAATTATGTGTGTATGAAGATCACAAGACAAGAGACACAAGATGTAGGCACTCTGTCAGGGCAAAACCCCTATCTATGGGAAAACCCAATCAAATATCTTCCTTCAATAGTTTTCCCGAGATAATCCAAGACTCTTCAACCTAGACACAGACTTTCTCCAACCACCAAGTCAGCCCTTCCTTCCAGCAGCTTCGATCTAGACCTTCGACCTTGCAGCAGCAAAACTTCAATCAGCAGCAACACTTCGACCTCAGCAACTTCAACCCCTGCAACTTCAACCACCTGCAACTACAAAATTTCGATCCTGCAACTCCAGCACTTCGATCCTGCAACTGCAGTACATCGATCCCACAATTGTCCAGTAAATTCGTAGGAGAGAGAGAGATAAGTAGCCCAAAAACTGCAATCCTACAATTGACTTCCTTCTCCTTGTACTTTGCACTTTTCTGCACTACTTCTTGTATATATCAAACTTGTTGAGTTGGTGAGCAAGTAGATCGAATTGCACTTCTATATATAGCCTTCTTGTGGGTCGAATTGCTCCTTTGTAGGCCGACTTCATCAGGCAAGGGCCGACTTGGTGTGGAGGTGACAAAATTCATATTTGACTCAAAAATAATTATTTTTACATGATTCAAAAGCCCAAGAAGGGTCTCATAAAATGTACAATGACTCTAATGACTCAATATAAATCCTAGGAGTCCTCAATGGGGACTTTGACTAATAAAATGATGACCCAAGCATGAAACCCATGCTTTAATAAGTCATTGTAATAATAATAAAAAAATTATTTTTCATTCTTTTGATAAGTACATTTCATAATGACTCAAATACAATTATGAAGACCGAACCTAGTTACATTCTTCAACAGGGAGAAGCTATCAACACTACCGTATATGTTCAAAATACGAGCCTGCAGCAAGCTTTGGATTTCAAGACACCCGAGGAAATCTTCACTGATAAGAAACCTGATGCTTCTCATTTTAGAATATTTGGTTGTCTGGTATACTTTCATGTGCCTAAAGAGAAAAGGAATAAGTTGGAAGCTTCTAGGATGTTAAAATTGGCAACTAGGGCCAAACTCCATGTGGGTCATCTTATTTATGGCAGCTCTTATTATTCTTGGATCCCTCTCATTGAGAGGTGTAGGATTGATCTAAAGATCATCCGATTCTGATAAGTATTCATGGAGTTATGAATTTATTTGTGTTATAAGACAATTCGTCAAGGTTGGCTAGCAACTAAATAAACCCAACATGTGCTCAATGTTTTAGTATAAAAGGAGATGACTTGAGAGTCATTTCACACACACTTCTATCTTGACTTCTCTCCACTTGTCTTGCGTTTTAGTGGAAGAGAAATCTAGGAGTGGAAGCCCTAGATGTTGGAGGAAAAGAGGTTGCCCTAGCCACAATCAAGAAGAAGAAATATGTTGCCCTAATCTAGAGGATGCAGTCATGAAGAGAAACCCTAACATTATCAAGAAGGAGCCCTAAACCTATACATTGGTCCCTACTAAAACGCAGACCTAAAGGCTGCCCTAACGCAGATCTGAAGGTAGCCCTAACGCTATCAAAGAAGGAGCCCTAACCTAACCTAGAGGATGCAGTCATACCCCAATCCTCCACGTTGTCTCAATGGTAATCAAAAGGAGGATATATGATGCCCTAATAGGTCTTAGCTGCAACAAAAGCCATGGGTCTTTTGGAGGACCAATCTGTTGTTAGGAGGGCCGGTATGCTAGGCTACAAGGTCTACTTCAACAAAAGAAGAGGGGACGTTAAGGTCACCCTTGTGACTGTTGGAGAGCAAAGGAAAGGAGCTCATATTTTCTCCTTGAGGACTGTGTGAAGAGGAAGCAAGGTCTGTGTGAAGGTTGCCCTCATAGAAGGTTGTTCTGGATGATGGGACATCAATGGACAGCAGCAACAAAATGATGGGACAGCAATGGATAGCAGCAGCATAATGATGGGACAGCAATGACATTATGGACAGCAGCATGTTGGGACCGCACAATGATGAGACAGCAATGTCATTATGGACAGCAGCATGTTGGGACAGCACAATTGGAATAGCATGACTGTTAGGGATAGCAGCTACAACAATATAACTAGGCAGCAGTGGCAAGCATGAAGCTGCAAGGGACAATTGCAGAATAAATAGGACAGCAATGACACAATGGGATAGCAGCAATGGCAAGATGCAGCAAGCAAATGGGACAGCTAGGCATGGTGCTTAGTACAGTATGGCACATGGGACAACTGTGGCAGCATGGTGCAACAATGGCACATGGAACAGCAATGCAGCATAAGGTGCAGCAGTGTGATGTGTACAGCATGGTCATGAGGTCCAACATTGTGATGATGGGTGCAACATGGTGCAGCACAGTGAGGTGCAGCATGATGACGAGATGCAGCACAATGATAGGTGAAGGAGTCACCTTGGAGAATCAGTTGAAGCAGCATGTCTTCAATTAATCTCATGTATCATCTTCTTAGAGATGATCTATGCTCTCATCTAGATAAGTCGAAGTATTGACTTCTATTGTAAATGTACTCTCTCTCTCTCTCTCTCTCTCTATATATATATATATATATTGAGCTATTGAAGAACATATAAGAAGAATTGATCAAGGGTTTCCCCACATTGGGGCTTGTCCCTGGCTAGCGCCACATCTTGTGTCCTCTTGTCTTGGCTTGTCTTCTGTGATTTATGTTTATGTTCTATCTGCAGTTTACTTTAATGCTGATGTGATTGCTAATCTGGAAAAGATATTGAGTTAACTGTGAAAATTGAAATAAATTGCTCTAAGCGTAGAACATACCTAAAATTAACACAGGAAGAAAGGTATATTCGTCGTCTACAGTGAAAATTCGAAGGCATATAGAATCTATGTACCTAGTCAAAGAGATGTTGAAGTAAGCAATGATGTTACTTTTGATGAAGACACGGCCCTCGTGAAAGCTAGAGACCTCCCCATCTCAAGGAAGGATGATGATGACACTGTCAAAAAACAAGATGAACCTTTGATGGATGAACCTATGCCTGATGTTGATGGCCCTATGGATTCTATTGATCCACCTCTTGGTGATCCCTCTGCCTCAAGGAAAATACCACTACGGCTCAAAGATACTCTCGAAGATGTTGAAAGACATACTTCTCCAAGAGGGACATAAAGTAAGAAGTCGAACAAGTATCAAGGGTACTTGCCTACCATGAGTACTATTGTTCAAACTGAACCTTGCACCTTCAAAGAAGTTGTAAAACACCAAGTATGGAAAGATGCGATGAATAAGGAATATGAATCGATCATGAAGAATGATGTCTAGGATGTGCTGTCTAGACTCAAGGAAAAGTATGTGATCACTTCTAAATGGATCCACAAAATTAAACATGGAGCTGATGGAAGTGTTGAAAAATATAAGGCCAGGTTCGTAGCTCTTGACTTCTCTCAGAAGGAAGGAGTGAACTAAGATGAAATATTTGCAATTTTGCACCAGTTGCACAATATACTACTATCCAATCTATTATTGCTCTCGTTGCAAATCAAGGATGACGCCTACATCAAATGGATGTCAAGATTGCTTTCTTGCACGGCTCACTTAACGAGGAAGTCTACTTGGAACAACCTCAGGGGTTTGAAGTACAAGATAGAAGGACACATGTATCCAAGTTGAAGAAAGCCCTCTATGGGTTGAAACAAGCCCCTAAGGCTTGGTATGAGAGAATTGATAATTATCTTATGAAGTTGGGATTTACTAAAAGCTATGCTGATCCAAACCTATACTTCAAGGTTTAAAAGGACATGCCTCTTATTTTGGTCCTTCATGATGATGATCTTTTTCTAACTGGTGCAGACCCTCTCATTTATCAATGCAAGAGGGAGTTGACTTCTGAGTTCGAGATGAAGACCCAGGATTGATGCATTACTTCCTAGGCCTAGAGGTCTAGAAAAAGCCAAGCGAGATGTTCCTCTCTCAAGGAAAATACATTGTGAAGTTGCTAGAGAGATGTGGGATGGTGGAATGCAAGTCTATGTCTTCCGATAGAATTCAACTTCAAAAAGCTATGTGGAAGTGTTGTTGAGCCCGAATTGGAAAACCCTTCTGAATATAGACAACTTGTGGGGGCCTTAATGTTCTTAGTAAACTCCCAACCAGATATATGCTTCGTTGTAAATACTTTGAGTCAATTTATGGTTGAGCCTCATCACATGCATTGGGTTGTTGCAAATAATCTCTTGAGATATCTTCGTGGCACTACCAACTATGGACTAACATACAATGTCAGGAATTTGAGGCTACATGGATATTCTGATGTTGACCAGGTTGGCAGTGTGGTGGATAGAAAGAGCATGTCAGGATGTTGCTTCTCCTTCAGATATGCTTCAATTTCTTGGATGAGCAGGAAGCAGAAATCGGTTGCTCTAAGCACCGCCAAGGCCGAATACATTGCAGCTAGTATGGCCTGTTGTGAAGCTATATTGTTAAGGAAGCTCTTCAGTGAGCTATTTGAGCACGTGTTGGATACCACCATGATCTATTGCGACAATCAGAGTGGGATTCACCTTTCAGAGAACCCCGTGTTCCACGACCGCTCCAAGCACATTGATATTAGGAACCACTTTATCTAAGATATGGTACAACGGGGAGAAATAAGGCTCCAACACATCAGGACTGATGAGCAAGTTGTTGAAATCCTCATGAAGCCCTTGGGGAAGGTCAAGTTTTTAACCTTTTGAGAGAGGCTTGGAGACGTGGAAGGACCCTCCCATGACGGTCCAGCGTGAGTTGGACACTGAGCTCTAGGAGCTCTTGGGGACCTGGGGTACTTCTTGGAGCTATGTACGACCATAGGGTGAGTGATTCACCTTCCCCTATAGGTACGTTGTGTACATGGTGAGTGGTTCACCTTCCCCTATGAAACCCCATGATGATATATGAGAACATAGGGTGAGTGGTTCACCTTCCCCTATGGCTGATGATATATGCATAGGATGAGTGATTCACCTTCTCTTATGGAATATGAGCAGGATTAGTGGTTCACCTTCTCCTACAACTGCCCTAGCATGCATCCTACCAATATAGTCCGGGACTCTTGGGAAGTACCTCTCATCTGCCCAATGAGTTGGGAAAAGAGGATAGGGACCATAGTACTATAGATGGATGCATCATGTACTGTCGTACTCCCTGTCTCTAGCATGCATGACGTTCAACAAATTGATCTGGGATCAAGTCTAATTGGGGTTTGGTTCTGAGGTCTAACTTTTGTCAATGGAGAGTGGTAAGGTCTTGTGACTCACTCTCAATCGATTCTTCTTCATTATCTATATCAGTGTTCAGCAGAGTTGAGATAAGATGTAGAGATGGCACACAATGGGAGGATGGCATGATGATCGATGGTCAGATATTGGCAAGTGGAATTCTCCCTAGTTGAGAGGGAGTGTTAAAGTTGGCAACTAGGGCCAAATTCCACTTTGAATAGCTCATTTGATGGAGATAATTATTTCATTAAATTCCTATTTTCGAGAGGACCAAAAATCGACCTAAAGATCACTACATTTGGATAAGGAGAAATATGTTTTTTGAAATGAAGCATGTTCGAGTAGCTTTGTGCACCTTCCCGAGAGTTCATGTCCCATTTGGAGCTAGATGTTACCCACTATCTATGGGTAGTATACATAGGAGAAAACTTTTCTCCTAGATGGTCCTCAATCGGCAGCCAACAGCCACCAGATAATACGACGTGCCCTTTTCTCCGCCACCTGAGCCACTCATGTGGTCCCTCGCCCATCTATTATGAATGTATGTTTGAAGGTGGGCCTCCCGACCCTGAAGGTATGACTTCTCATTGGTTTAGTTGAGTAATTTTGTTTACTTTTCATGGACACTTTTGGGCATGGATTGGTGGGGAGATCCGGCAAAAAGAGCGGGCAAGGTTTGTGCTCTTGTCTCCTCTGCCCGATTTGCTATTCAGCCGTATATCCTAGTCCCATGGGATCTCCTTTACTTGCCACTAGCTTTAGGGTTAGTACTATGTGAGAAATCTCAATTTTGGTTTTGTGGTCTTGCTTCCTGACACCATATACATCGCTCCTTTCCGCTCATTTTGACCCCATTCATCATTCTTCCCATTCGGGTCCACATAGGGTTAGCCTCCCCCCCTTGCCCAGATCTTGGATCAGCGTGGTAAAAAAAAAAACATAATTTGGTCACTCTCAACAGGAAATGTACCACAAAATGCAAAAGATGGTCAAGACATACAAATTTAGCACGTGGACAAAAGCCAAACATAAGCTCTACCCCTTATACATGGCCATCACCCTAGTTCCTATGGGCCCTAAATTAGTCCCCTCCACACTCTCAACGGGAAATGTACTACAAAATGCAAAAGATGGTCGGGACATACAAATTTAGCACATGGACAAAAACCAAACATAAGCTCTACCCCTTATATATGGCCATCACCCTGGTTCCTATGAGCCCTAAATTAGCCCCCTCCACATTAAGGAACCCATGATGGTCCCAACCCTTGGTGGCCAATGTAATGCTCCACCTTAAAAGTGGGTACCTACTGCTATATACCACACATCATGCTCTCATCCCCTGGAGCCCCGAGCAATTATGAAGAAAAATCATTAAAAGGCATAAGGCATATGAAGAAGGGTGGAAAAACAAAGGTCGAGGTAACATATGTACCACGATCCCTCCTACAATCATATACCCAAGTGTGGGCTTCCCTCATTATAGCTACCCTTTTGTCCCATGACATGTGGCTTTGATCCTTCCCTTGACCCCACTCTCTTCCATTATCATATCACTTGCCACCTTCCACTTGATGGATGTACCATGGACATGCCACCCCCTTTAAAGGCTAAAACCACCTAATAGGGTCCTTAGCTAACCCCTTTATTGAGCTTGGAGACACTTGTACATGCCAAAGCCCACTATGGAAGGGCATGCCACCATGAAGTGCCTCATTGATTCCATGATTTGTAAACTCTTTTACTTGATTATTCTAATGATTTGTTGTATTAGAGGGCAAGGGGACGCATTGGATCTTATGCAGGATTGCAAGTGGGTTTCCATTCAGGGCTTGGTCTCCCTATACGAGGTCCTAGCCCTCTAGAGGGCCACATGGGCACTTGTAGGGTGAGCGTTGAGAGCCATGGGCCTCCACCATAGCAGAGATTACTTCATGGATCCCTAGCACCGACCATTGATTGCTCATGTTCCAGCTTTGAATGAGGATGATACACCTAGTTCACTATTCCCAGTCAGCTCCACACTTGCACCATACACTTGGCAGATGTTCTAGGGTCCAGAGAATGTCTCCCGTTGCAGAGGGAGGGCTTATGTCGTCATACTAGTGCTTACAAATGGTATACAGGCATTTTCGATCCACTTGGAGACCCATGGGGATGTCCTTGTGCCCCCACACCCACTTGGGAGCACCACAGGTTCTTGCTTGGAAAACAAGGGGTCAACCCCTTGTCCACTATGTTTGGAGTCCATTTTCACATCATGGCACCCCTTGGACTTCATTAGGCCTCCTCAAAGGCCCAACGACTCACTATATTGATCATTCTGCCCTCTTGAGAGGCTTATTCTTATGTTATTGAGCTATCTTGGTGGGCTTGTCACCAAGGAATGTTATTGTAGCACATTATTTTATTATTTGGGGCTTAATTAGGCCAAATTAGATACATCATGGCACCCCTTGGACCTCATTAGGCCTCCTCAAAGGCCCAACGACTCACTATATTGATCATTCTACCCTCTTGAGAGGCTTATTCTTATGTTATTGAGTTGTCTTGCTGGGTTGTCACCAATGAATGTTATTGTAGCACATTATTATATTATTTGGGGCTTAATTAGGCCAAATTAGATAAATCGAACTCATTAGAGATTGTATAAATAGATGAGAGGTGATTCATACTCTCATCGTGACTTGGATTTGGGTTTAGTAGCTACTTGTGAACTTCGCAATCCCTTTTGGAGGACGAGTTTGGATTACATGAATGAATTTTGATGTTTGGATCTATTTCTCTTGTCTTCAAGCTTCATTATTGGCATAATATGATGATTGGATATACTCATTTGCACATGTAAGTAATCTTATTCATGCTTATTCTTGTTATTTACTTTGTCACACAAATGTTGTTGGGATTTTCACTATACAAGTCTGAAATTTACTACTTCTCTATACAAAATTGTGGAAATTTTGATCTTTTATAGCATTACATCATTGCATGGGCAATGTACGTATGGGTGAATGTTCCTAGAGATTATTTTTGTTCAATACATCTTGATAAGTCGTCAATTATTGCATATCGAAGTTAATGCCCTCGAGTAGTTTCTCTCATGTCGTAATGCCATGCGAAGTTACTTGAAGGCCTCCTTGATTGGGTAAATTCTTTCCAAGCAAGATTTTCTCCATGACTCCATCTCTCCCAAATGATAAGGCAATAATCCCTCCATAGGTGATCACTTTTAAAGCTTATTTTTCTCACCTCTCCTTCTCTTTCTAGGCCTGGCCTCCATAGGTCACCTAGGGCATCATTTTTCTCCCATTGTAGCCATCAAAAAAATTCAATCTCTTGTCCACAATTGCGTTGGGGTTTTCTCCAGAGGCTCTCCAAATTTCAAGAAATTCCGATGATGCGATCTTGAGATATAACAAGCCCTAGCTCAAGGATCGTTTATTGCCATACGTTTCCCTTGGCTAGTGTCGTTATTAGGATCATTGAATTCAATTATCAAAAAAAATTGTCCTTCGATCCTCTTCTCCTCCATAATTAGGTCAAGACCTCCCTTGGTGAATCAACTCCACTTCCTAGACCTAATTGTGGGTCCACTTCGTCCTTTGTGGCCCTGCCACTTATTAACTCTAATTCCACAAAGATCACATAGAAGTCAAGTTTCCATAAGGATTTTCCGGTCTAGGAACTTCCTTGATAAGATACATTCCAAAACCCTAGCCTTGAGAATCCCTTTAGCCCTTTTTAGAGAGAATTTCACCTTGCTTTTCGAGCAAGCAACCCATCTAATTGAGCCTCTCTTGCGAATAGGCCCTAAGAATCACTCTCTATCCATTCATTGATCTGTTCTCCCTAGTGATCCTCCATGTACCGTGACTCCTCGCACCAGTGAAAGTCTGTAAAGAGCAGGGAGCCTTAGCTGAAGTAACAATGGGCTACCGCTCCATTGTTGCTTCGACCTAGCAGTTGCTCTATAGGATCCCCTCCTAAGACCCCTACTAGATTGAGCGATAACATTTTTGGTGCCATTGTTGGGGACACAAGACGTGTCTTGTTTCCCTTGCGACATCATTAACATATCATTCTTGGTGACTGCATCGGAAGAACAAAGCCCTAGTTCTTAATCGAACTTCAAAGCTAAATGCTTGTGGGGTGAAGCAAGCATCTATCAAGGCATTTTAATTCACCCTGGCGATTCCATTTTGGCATTATATGCAAGATCATGAAAAATGAATGAAAAAAGTGTCCATGACATTAGCCCCAAAGAAGCACAAGCCTTGTGGGAAAGATTGGATTTGTGGGCTCCACTTTGTGATCATCTAATAAAGCGTGAGAATAAAGACTTCATACTCAATTTCTATAACAAAAGTAGGTTAAACCTCCATAGCATAAGGCAAGAGTACGAAGAAAACCCCATAGATTATCTCTTCTCTGAGCTTGCCTATTATACTGGTGCATTCAATTCCTTGTCTCACAAGAATGAAAAAAAATATGGCTCATTACCAAATGAGGATTTGGATGACCAAGAAAGCAAGGATGATGAGTAAATATCATTGATAGAATCGGAGGCCAATAGTGTTAAAATTGGCAACCAGGGAAAAACTTCATGTGGGTCATCTTATTCATGGCTGATAATATTTTTATTAGATTCCTCTCGTCGAGAGGTGTAGGATTGATATAAAGATCATCCGATTCCGATAAGTATTCATGGAGATATGAATTTATTTTGATTATGGAATTATTATCAAGCCGACCTACAACTCATGTAGGCTCAGAAGCCCAACAGTCGCATCTATTCACCCACCAACGTTGTGTATAAATATAAGAGGACTTTTCCTCATTTAGACTCACTCATCTCATCACATCTCTCTCTCTCTACTGCGCAGATATGAGTCTCTTCTCTAATGCGCTGAAATGGGTCTCTCTCTCTCACACATGTGAAGCCGGAAGCTGTTGAATTTGAAGCTGCAACTGCAGAAGTAAAGATTGACTTGCTTGGCCTAGAAGATCTCCTCTTTGGAACTGCGCTGTAGGTTCATCTGAACCTCCTCTGGAAGCCGAAACTTTTGGTGGTGGAATGAAGTCAATCCGACGAACGGTTTGCAAGATATCGACTGCCCTAGTTTGAAGCCGGAAATTGCTGAAACTGAAGCTGAAACTGCAGAAGCAAAGATTGACTTGCGTGGCCTAGAAGATCTCCTCATCTTAACTGCGCTATAGGCTCATCTGAACCTCCTCTAGAAGCCGAAACTTTTGGTGGTGGAATGAAGTCAATCCGACTGTCGGTTTGTGAAATATCGTCTGCCCTAGTTTGATAATGAAGTCGCTAATGCTGATGCTACTGATCTAGGGTTTGCTACTGCTGATATGAATCAGATTTATTGTACTATTTCTCTCTGCTGAATTATTGAAGATAAAAGAAGATTTGATCAAAGGGTTTCCCCACACATTGTGGGGTTTGTCCCTGGCTAGCCGCCACATCTTGTGTCTCTTGTCTTGGCTTGTTTTCTGTCAATCGTTTAATGTTCTATCTGCACTTTACTTTATGTACATGTGATTGCTAATCGATGGAATATAATAAGAAAAAGAAGTAAACTGTTATAAGCATAGAACATACCATAACTTAACATGGTATCAGAGCTGAGGTGAAGACAAAGCCCGAGCAAGAGCAAGAGCAATCATTGAAGAGAAGATTGGCAAGGCTATCCTAAAAGAACTATGGGGTCCTCAACACTCTTTCTTGCCGAAGACAAACTCCGTGAGAAAGCTGACTATCACGGATGGAAGATGTCTATCGATCTAACCCTTGAAGATCAAGGAGTGCTGGACCATGTAAGAGGCAATATTGTTGAGCCTTCATCAAATGCATCTGCTGCTGCCTGGAACAAATGGAAAAATGGAGAAGTCAAAACAAAGAAGATCATCCGGGACTCTATCGACAAGCGCTTGGTGGCCTACATCTCTGATCTAGACACCTCCAAGGAAATCTACGACAGACTGGTGAGTTTATTTAAAGTTAATGATGCAAATCAAGTTTTGTTTCTTAAAAATAAGTTGAGGGAAATCAAGAAGGGTAAAGATGAAAGTATGCAAGCATACTTCTTAAGAATCACCGAGATCAAGAACGATCTCCTATCTATTGGAGAAACCATTACTGACAGAGAAATGGCACTCACAACTCTCGGAGGATTACCATCTGAATGGTATGTGTTCAGGACTACTCTTCTGAACAATAATGTAATTCCTAGTTTCGAGGAATTAATGGCTAGATGCATTCAAGAACAAACAAGGGTAGAAGAGCAGGAAATGCCCTTGCCTAAAGGTCCTCCTGCTGCTTTTTCTTCTCATGCTAAGAGAAGAAATAATTCTGGGTCTAAATCAAAAGGAAAGGATGGATCTAAGGGTGGAAGAAAAGGACGATGTTTTATCTGCGATGAAGCAGGTCACTATGCAAGGAAGTGCCCTAATAGAAAGTACTCACACTGGGATGATGATCAAAATCCCTCTGATGGCAATCAAAGGAATGACAAAATCAATAGCAAAGGTAAGAGGAGAGCTAGAGATCGAGGAAGAGGACAACCATTCAAGAAGGCTAGAAAGTCCAGGATGTATTAAATGCACCTGACCTCAAAAGGAACCTAGTGTCCATCTTGGCAATGGAAGACAGAGACTACAAGGTAACCTTAAGCAATGGCAAGGTATGTATATGGAAAAATAATGTTAAAGATGCCTTTACTCTTGGGTTTAGTGTTGATTCATTATATCAGGTCGATGGAAGTCCGCTAGGTGTCATGTCTTGTGACACAACTCTTCAGTCCGAACTTTGGCATCGGAGGCTTGCCCACCTTCATTACAAAGCTCTACCCGATGTAAGACAGATGGTAACAGGGATGCCCGAATTCCAAGTAGAGAAAGAAGGTGTATGTCCGGGATGTGCCAAAGGAAAGCTCAAAAGGGGACCATTCCCCTCAAGCCAAAGCAAGACCTCCGATATATTACAATTGGTTTACTCAGGCATACCTGAGGTTGGCATTAAGAGGGAGACTACTACACCACATACTCCTGAGCAGAATGGTGTGGTGGGAAGGAAGAACCACACGATGATGGAAGTTGTCCGGGCCATGCTACATGATCAAAGACTTCCAAAGTTTCTATGGGCTGAAACTACAATCACTGCCGTATATGTACAAAATCGATGCCCTCATCAAGCATTGGGTTCCTAAACTCCTGAAGAGATGTTCACCACCGGTCAAAGGGAAGTCTTGATTAGTCATGATGTCACCTTTGACAAAGATATGGCTCTCAGCAAGGTGGACAATATGCTGACTTTGAGTAGCTCTCAAGAAGCCGACACCAGGGAACCGAAAGAAAAGGATGATGAATCAATGCCTGACGTAGAAGAACCCATGGATCCGATTGATCCTCATCCACATGAGCCTTCCTCTTCTAGGAAGAGGCCTTCATGGCTTACGGGGATACTTGATGATGCTGAAGGACATGCTGCACCCTGACGAACCTTCCATCAAAGTAAGAAACTTAATAGGTATCAAGGATACCTGACCATCATGAGCACGATCATACAAAATGAGCCTTCGTCATTCTCAGATGCCGTCAAGCATCAAGTATGGAAGGATGCTATGACCGAAGAATATGAGTCTATCATAAAGAATGATGTTTGGGAAGTAGTTCCCAGACCCCGGGACAAGACTGTTGTTACTTCCAAATGGCTTTACAAGATAAAGCATGCAACAGATGGAAGTACGGAAAAGTATAAGGCTCGTTTTGTTGCTCGTGGTTTCTCCCAAAAGGAAGGTATAGACTATGATGAGATATTTGCACCTGTTGCCAGATATACGACCATCCGCTCGATCATAGCCCTTGCCGCTTCACAAGGATGGAACCTACATCAGATGGATGTCAAGACTGCGTTCTTGCATGGCTCGATCAAAGAAGAGGTCTACGTGGAGCAACCCGAAGGATTTGAGATTTATGATCGAAAATCTCATGTATGCAGGTTGAAGAAAGCTCTCTATGGGCTGAAGCAAGCACCCCAAGCATGGTATGAGAGGATCGATAGCTACTTGATGAAGCTGGGATTCACTAGGAGTGAAGCCGATCCTAACCTTTACTTTAAGGTTGAAGATGACAAGCCTCTCATACTGGTGTTGTATGTGGATGACCTCTTTCTAACAGGTGCAGACCCTCTCATTCACAAATGTAAGAGGGAGCTGGCCTCTGAATTTGAAATGAAAGACCTAGGACTGATGCACTACTTCCTAGGACTTGAAGTGTGGCAAAAGCCAGGGAAATTTTCCTATCTCAAGGAAAATATGTGGTAAATATATTGGAAAGATTCGGTATGATGGACTGCAAGCCTGTGACTACCTCGAGGATCTTAACTTTTAGAAGTTATATGGTAGTGATGTCGGACCAGACTTGGAAATGCCTCTGAGTTTCAAAAACTCATTTGCATTGATGTTCTTGGTGAACCTCCGTCCGAACATATGTTTTGCAGTTAGCATTGTGAGCTCATATTTGTTTGAGCCTCACTGGATTGATGCCAGGAATCTTCTGAGATGTCTTCAGGACACAATCTCTCATGGATTAAGATACACTGCCGGAGATGTGAGACTATTTGGATACACAGATGCTGACTGGGCAGGTAATGTGGAGGACCGTAAGAGCACTTCCAGGTACTGTTTCACCTTGGGATCTGCTTCGATATCCTAGATGAGCAGGAAGCAGAAGTCGGTGGCTTTGAGCACCGCCGAAGCAGGATATATTGTTGCTAGCATAACCTCGTGTGAGGCAGACTGGTTGCGAAAGCTCTTCAGTGAGCTATTTGGATTTACATTGGATACCATTGTGATTCTCTATAACAACCAGAGGTGGGATTCGATTATTGAGGAATCCCGTATTCGTCAATTGCTCCAGCAGATAGACATCATCTGGGATATGGTAAGTCGATGAGCAAGGAAGCTCCATCACATTAAGATGATGTACATGTTGATACACCTTGTCAAAGCCCCGAGGAAAGATCTAATCTGTGATTTTCCCAAACGACTTGGAGTCGGCAAGAAACCCTTGTACAAGGGTCTTGCATGTTGCATACATTGAGCTTTGGGAGCTCTGAGGGCTTGTGGTTCCTACTGGAGCAACATATGACCACAGGGTGACTCACCCTCCCCTGGTGGTGCACACTGGAACAAGATGATTCGCTCTCTTGTGGGACAAGATGATTCACTCTCTTGTGGAACAGGATGATTCGCTCTCCTGTGTAGCAAGATGATTAGTTCTCCTGTGAGGCCTGGATTGATGTGTTCTCCATGGCAGCCTGGATTGATGTGTTCTCCACGGCGATTGTAGCAGGATTGATGTGTTCTCCTGTGAGGCCTGGATTGATGTGTTCTCCATGGCAATTGTAGCAGGATTGATGTGTTCTCCTGTGAGGACAAGATTGATTAGTTCTCCTGTCGAGGCATCCTACCCATGCAGTCTGGGACTCATGGGAAGTACCTCTCATCTGATCAATGAGCAGGGAAATGAAGTTAGGGACCATAGTAGTACCGATGGATGCATCGTTGTAACTACCGTACTCCCTACGCTAGGATGACCTCCATTGATCTGGGATCAATGATATTGGTCTGGGACCAGTGTTAGGAGTTGTACCATACTATGACGCTAACTTCGGGTCGGTTGAGACTGGTCTGGGATCAGTGGTACATACTCTGAGACTGACTTTGAGTCAGTGGAGGATGATATTGGTCTGGGACCATTGGAGTTGTACTCACTATGACGCTGACTTTGGGTTGGTTGAGACTGGTCTGGGACCAGTGGTACATACTCTGAGACTGACTTTGAGTCAGTATGATACATCCTTGATCATTTCTTCTTCTTCATAATTCGGACAAAAGCAGAGTAGAACAGAACAATGCAAGAGCAGTGCAGAACAGAACAAAACAGTACAGATCAGTGCAGGGCACAACAAGACAAAGCAGAACAGGCAAAATAGAGCAGAGCAGGGCAAGGGTCAGGCTGTACAAGGCAGTGCATTTGATGGATGAATAGTAACGACCGATAGACAGATTGCAGATGAAGTTCTCCATGGTTGAGAGGGAGTGTTAAAATTGGCAACCAGGGAAAAACTTCATGTGGGTCATCTTATTCATGGCTGATAATATTTTTATTAGATTCCTCTCGTCGAGAGGTGTAGGATTGATATAAAGATCATCCGATTCCGATAAGTATTCATGGAGATATGAATTTATTTTGATTGTGGAATTATTATCAAGCCGACCTACAACTCATGTAGGCTCAGAAGCCCAACAGTCGCATCTATTCACCCACCAACGTTGTGTATAAATATAAGAGGACTTTTCCTCATTTAGACTCACTCATCTCATCACATCTCTCTCTCTCTACTGCGCAGATATGAGTCTCTTCTCTAATGCGCTGAAATGGGTCTCTCTCTCTCACACATGTGAAGCCGGAAGCTGTTGAATTTGAAGCTGCAACTGCAGAAGTAAAGATTGACTTGCGTGGCCTAGAAGATCTCCTCTTTGGAACTGCGTTGTAGGTTCATTTGAACCTCCTCTGGAAGCCGAAACTTTTGGTGGTGGAATGAAGTCAATCTGACGAACAGTTTGCAAGATATCGACTGCCCTAGTTTGAAGCCAGAAATTGCTGAAACTGAAGCTGCAACTGCAGAAGCAAAGATTGACTTGCGTGGCCTAGAAGATCTCATCTGAACTGCGCTGTAGGTTCATCTGAACCTCCCCTAAAAGCCGAAACTTTTGGTGGTGGAATGAAGTCAATCCGACTGTCGATTTGTGAGATATCGTCTGCCCTAGTTTGATAATGAAGTCGCTAATGCTGATGCTACTGATCTAGGGTTTGCTACTGCTGATATGAATCAGATTTATTGTACTATTTCTCTCTGCTGAATTATTGAAGATAAAAGAAGATTTGATCAAAGGGTTTCCCCACACATTGTGGGGTTTGTCCCTGGCTAGCTGCCACATCTTGTGTCTCTTGTCTTGGCTTGTTTTCTGTCGATCGTTTAATGTTCTATCTGCACTTTACTTTATGTACATGTGATTGCTAATCGGTGGAATATAATAAGAAAAAGAAGTAAACTATTATAAGCATAGAACATACCATAACTTAACAAATAGCAATAAGGTGGGGAACATCTCCTCTAAGGATGACGAAGAGTTTGACCCTGAATGCCTTCAAGCCCCACAAGAAAGAATTCACAAGCATAGTAGGTCATGCAGGAAGCTAGTCAAGGAATATAATGCTAAGGACCTATTCTTCAATCTATACCAACAAGAGGAGAAGCTCTGTAAAATGAAATGTAATATAGAGAGAACCTACTAAAACCCTCTTCCTAGAAGCATTGTACCAAGCTCATATAACAAATACCTTAGCTATTGTTCTCTAGGAGAAGAGGGAAGAAGAGAAGCCATGCTTGTCTAGTAAGGAGGATAAAGAAGTTGAAGAGGATCTTGGGGATCTAAATGATGAGCAAAAAGATGAATCCTCCTTAGGTCCACATGATGAAAAGAATGATTTTGGGAACACATGTGTTGGGGAAGATGAGTCTATGGAAAGCAAAGTTGAGGTTGACCTTATCTTTCTCAAGGATATTACTCCTAATGACTCCCCTTTTGAGAACCTTGGAGAAGGTGGTCCAATTAGCTTCTTGGAAGTTAACATTACAGATTACTTCCATATTAAAAAGGAAAAAAGGGAAATCATTGGTCCGCAATTTGATTGTGCTCCCATTTATGACACCGACAAAGAGGATGAGGTTGAGATTGGTCTTCCCTTTCTCTCAGGCATTATTTATGATGACATATCCATCGATACCCTTGTGAAGGAGAAGTATTATTTTCCCTTGCATGAAAAGGGGCAGTTGGAGGTAATTGATTCTCCTTTTAGGGAAGACCCTATCTTTGATACTAATGATGATGAAATAGATACGACTCCAACCTATCCGCCTTACGACTCGATATTCAAATCACTAGAGCCTTTAAATTATGATTTTGAGGAGGAAAAGCCCGTTGAATATAATATTTCGCCCTCCCTTTTTCTCTTGTTCATCATCTTGAGTCTTCCACAAGTGATTCCCTCACCCCTTTTCATATGATCTCCAATGACCATCCGCCCTTTTACCTTCCTAGGTATGATGTTGAGGGAGAAACATCCGCTAGATGCATCCCTCCTTCCCCCTCATGCAATCAGGTTTCTGGAAACAATCACTCCATTAAGCAACCAATTTGTTGTCCCCTTCTAAGTTCCAGGTCTCCTTTCTCTTCTCATCATGACCTTGTGGCATCTACAAGGCATAGTATTATGGACAATGATTGTGATAGGGAGCTCTTGAGAGTGATCATTCATTCCTCCATTGTATCCTTAGAGGGAAAGCTCTGCACTCCTAGATTGACTTATCTTCCTTCTTTCAAGAATTCCTTTCACCTCGAATGGAGATCATATTTTACCACCTCCTGCCCGCTTCATCCACCATGTGATTGTGTCCGCATTCGTTTTGGGATTTCCTACATAAGTAATCATATAGACAGGCATATTTATGTTGATCCGATGATATGTTGGCTACACTGGCTCTATGATTACACTTAGTATTAACATTATATCATATGCATGTTAGGGTAGGACGCATTGCATATTGACTTCCTCATTAGAACTAACATCATATGATATTTTCATGGTACACTAGTCCCATTTAGATTAAAAATTACATTTAGAGTAAATTTTACTTTCTTGTTGATTTTATGGCCTAATACTAAGCATGGGTGATCATAAGACACCACAAAAACATGTTGCCCCGTGTGCTTGGTCTTTGATATGTGCAGGTAACAGATCTACGGTACCAAGAGATTGTTGGTGTTCTCATGACCTGTCATTCGAGTAGCTTTGTGCACCTTCCCAAGAGCTCATGTCCCAATTGGAGCTAGATGTTACCCACTATGTATGGGTAGTATGCATAGTAGATAAATTTTCTCCTAAATGGTCCTCAGTCGGCAACCAACAGCGCCATGTAGCGACCAAATATCTCGATGTGCCATTTTCTCTGCCACCTGAAGCCAACCATGTGGTCCCTCGCCCATTTATTATGAATGTATGTTTGAAGGTGGGCCTCCCAGCCCCGAAGGTATGACTTCTCATTGGTTTAGTTGTGTAATTTTGTTTACTTTTCATGCATGCTTTTGGGCATCGATTGGTGGGGAGATTCGACAAAAAGAGCACGCTAGGTCTGTGCTCCTGTCTCCTCTGCCTGATTTGGTGTTTAGCCTTGTATCCTAGTCCCGTGGGATCTCCTTTACTGGCCACTAGCTGTAGGGTTGGCACTATATGAGAAATCTCGATTTTAGTTGTGTGGTCCTGCTTCCCAACACCATATACATCACTCATTTCCCGCTCATTTTGACCCCATTCATCATTTTTCCCGTCCGGGTCCACATGTGTCCACTGGATCCACATAGGGTAAGCCTCCCCCTCCACTTGCCCACACCTTGGGTTGGGCCTGGAACAATGCCCTGGAGGTTGATGCAACTATAGAGAAAAGAAAAAAGCATAATTTGGCCACTTTCAATAGGAAATGTACCACAAAATGCAAAAGATGGTTAGGACATACAAATTTAGCACGTGGGCAAAAGCCAAATATAAGCTCTACCCCTTATATATGGCCATCACCCTGGTTCCTATGGGCCTTAGATGAGCCCCCTCCACATTAAGGAACCCATGACTATCCCAACCCCTGGTGGGCAATGAAATGCCCCACCTTAAAAGGGGGTACCTACTGCTATATAAGTGAAATCAATTAAGAAAAACCCTAAATTGTTGCCCTAATGGATTTCTCAACATGGTTTCACAGCTAAGGTCAGTGACAAAAAGAGGACGCTAGAAGATCACTATTGCTTGAAAAACAAGAGTCTCATATCTAAACTTCAAGTTCGAGTTATCTAGGAGGATCAAACTAAAATAAGTTGTTTTCTAAGCATGATTATCAGACTATACTCTAGTGAATAGACCACAAAAAATCTAAGTACTAAAAGGAAGTCGTGAAGCATCAGTTAGAAAATCAAAAGGGCTAATCTTTAAGCCCAAACCAGACCAAGGTTTTTGTTTGATAAGATCAAATTTCTATGTATAATGTATCACTTCAATCTAAGATCAAAGACATCTTCTATAGTCTTTATAACATGCAAAGAGAAGGATCAAGATCAAACTATTTAAAGACACTATAGCACTGTTACAAATCTACAGTCACCCCAAATTAAGGAAACCAAGATACATGTGGAAAAAGGATGAGAATCTGATTATGCATATATATATAAAAGGTTCGAGCCTCAATAATTACATAAAAGTCGACTTGGAAGGATCTCATGTATTCGACATAATAAAGATTGTTTTAAGAAATCTAATTCAGTGAGACATTTGAAGTCCATCCACCTTGCAATTTGAGAAACGTTGAAAGGAATTAAGCTCTACAATTCTTATGAAGAAACGATCTATGTCAATATTGTTGAAAAGTGTAACTACGTTCGATCTTCATAATCACGTGTAATTGTGATTTTATGTAATTGATGTAAAAAAGAAAAATAAAATTATTATTGTAATGCTTGTCTCATGGGTTTCATGAGCAAGGAATTTTATTTTTAGTTATGGCTCCCATTGTGAGCCTTTAGGTTTTTGTCATCAAGTCATAAAGTCTATTGAGTCAATGTCAAAGTTTGGAGACCCATTTGGGCATGTTACACATTGTAAAAGGAAATTTATTTGTGTCATAAACCCTCCAAGACCTTGTCACAAAGTCACCTTGAAGTCGGCCTAAAGATGTTTCCAAAAAGGCATGTCGGCCTAGGCACTTGTTCAAGTCAGCTTATTTTGGATGCACTAACTACTATATATAGGCAACTCAACCTTCATTTGGAGACACACAATTTTGGTCAATCAAAAGCAAGAAGAAGTGCGAGAAAGGTGAAGGAAGATAGCCATATAACCAGCAATAAGAAGGAAGGAAATATCGAAGCATTTGGCATTGTTTTTGGGCTAGTAACCTCACACATGTGGCAGAAAAGCTAGGGTTTCTGCAGTGGTGTCATAACAGTCCAAGAGAAGGTCATCTAAAGGGTCTCCAAATCAGTTCTATTGCTAGCCGAGTTCATCTAGAGAAGTCTCCAAATATAGCGAAGAAGGGAAACACCTCCAAACTTGTTCCTGCTCCTCACACGTGTGAAATTGCAGTAGTATGCATTGCAGATCTGTGGAAAAGAGGCCAAAGTTTCAGGGTAGCCGAGAAGTGCAATGAAGGAAGAAGTTTGACTTGCGTTGACTTGTGTAAGAAGGAGAAGCAGCAAAGAAGGATCTTGTGACTTGGTCTTGGAGAGGTCATTTTGTCAAGGGTCTAGGTCATGGTCTTGGTGTTCGTCAATTGAAGTTTCTATAAGAAGAAGAATTCATTTGGGTTTTCCTCTCAAATAGGAGAGGTTTTGGCCTTGGCTCACAGCGTACATTCAGTGTCTCTTGTCTCTTTATTGCTTATGCTTTGGTAGTTGTTTGATGAAGAAGAACACTATAATAATCTAACTAAAGAGAAGATCATAATCTATTGAAGTGAAAAAAGCATTCACAAGTAGCTATCATTAATAGAGAAATCACCTAATCTTGATGCCCTAGATTTCTCATCATGGTATCAGAGCTAAGGTGACAAAGTCAAGGAAGGGCATCTTATCAAGGGACACTCAAGGATCAAATCTTGAGGAAGGCATCAAAGTGAATCTAGATGATCATCTTGAAGTCGATATCTACAAAAGAAGTATCAAAAACCCTAGATCAAAGAAGATGTCTACACTAGAATGAAGTTTGGGAATCCTCAAGTCATCTCAAGAGACCTCAAAGACCCTACTCAAGTTGAAGACTTATACATCAAGTTCCTTTCTAGGGAAGCGGGACCAAGGACATTGTCATCAAGATTCTAAGGTGATCTCCCTCTTGTTGAAGCAAGGTTCTTACCATTGAAGACATCATCAAGAAGTCATCATTGATCTGTTAAAATTGCACAGCGTCAGGACAAATTTCTCCTAAGGGAAACCCTAATCCCCAGACAACGTCCATCTCGGCAAAGGAAGAATTATAAAATAAAATTAATTATTTATAAGAGGGTCTGGAAATATGAAATTAAATAATTTGGGTAAAATTCCAAATTTGAAAATTTTCGGATTTCCCTCCATTTTATGAAGTCGACTTGACTTCATTCGATTATCATTTGAACTTGGAGAAGGCTATAAAAGAATATCATTTCTTTCCTCTGGCGTGGTGTGTGTTTTCAATAAATCAAAAGAGGTTTCTGTGTGGCATTTGGTTCGCATTATTTTTGTGGAGGATCGTATCTGCTCATTCTTGTTTTCTAAGGAAAATCGTATGGATTTTTGGCTCGCTTATATACCTTGTTCATTGGTTCGTAAATTTTGTCCTAAAGCCCATGTATCCTATGGCTCGCAAATCTCAGCGATATGGTTATAATTTGTGGCACACTATCTTTTAGTGGTATCGCATCATTTAGAGGCATCGACCTTTAACTACATGGTTTGACTTTACATGGCTCGCACTCACATTCTACAACACATCTCGCATCGCATTATAATTCAGCATATTTCACATCGCACAAGTATCATAACTCAACGGCATTGCATCAGATAAGACTTTGGCACACACGTCAGTGGCATCGCATTGCAGTCTTTGGCTCACTCGTATCACATCATATGTGCTTATGATTCGCATTATCAGTGACATAGTTTGTATATGGCAATGTCACATCCCTTACACAAGTAAATGGTCTGAATTTCTTGCGTTAGAGAAGCAGTCATTACAAGTGGATCGTAAATGATATCTTACAAAGGGCTCGCTTTGGTATGTTGTTTTCTTGTATGTGAATTGCTTCTCTCTATTACAGTAGGTCAATGTCTGTGTGATGGCATAGTGTTAATTTTAGGTATGTTCTATGCTTAGAGCTATTTATTTCAATTTTCATAGTTAGTTCCATATCTTTTCCAGATTAGCAATCACATCAACATTAAAGTAAACTGTAGATAGAACATAAACATAAATCACAGAAGACAAGCCAAGACAACAGGACACAAGATGTGGCGCTAGCCAAGCACAAACCCCAATGTGGGGAAACCCTTGATCAATTCTTCTTATATGTTCTTCAATAGTTCAGCAAAGAGAAAAAGAGAGAGATAGTACGTTTACAACAGAAGTCAACACTTTGACTTATC
The DNA here is from genome assembly GCA_031772625.1 of Pinus tabuliformis. Taxonomy (NCBI): domain Eukaryota; kingdom Viridiplantae; phylum Streptophyta; class Pinopsida; order Pinales; family Pinaceae; genus Pinus; species Pinus tabuliformis. The sequence continues at coordinate 234,161,074 of CM062818.1, forward strand.
AAGATAGGAACATAGATCATCTCTAAGAAGATGATACATGAGATCAGTTGAAGACATGCTGCTTCAACTAATTCTCCAAGGTGACTCCTTCACCTATTGTTGTGCTGCATTTCGTCATCATGTTGCACCTCACCGTGTTGCACCATGCTGCACACATCATCACTATGCTGCATCTCATCACGCTTCATTAATCATGACTGTACCCATCACTGTACTGCATTATGTGCCATTGCTACACCATGTTGCCATCCTAACCTATGTGTTGGATGCACCTTGCTTACTTGTTGTCCCTTGCTTGCTTGTTGTTCCTAGCATGCTTGTTGTCCTTATCATGCTTGGTGTTGCATGCTAGTTGTCCCTTGCATGCTAGCTGTAAAATTGCATGCTTGGTGTATTTGCTACTAAGTACCATACAACTGTCCCAATGTTAGTTAGCTGTCCTTGCATGCCGCTCTCCTTCGGAGACAGATGCTCCGGCTGTTTCGGCAGTTCCCGGCAGTTCCAGCAGTTCCGGTTGTTCCCGGCAGTTCCAGCAGTCCCGACAGTTCCGGCAGTCCCGGCTGTTCCGGCTGTTCCGGCAGTGCCGACATTTTCGGCTTTTCTGGATTTTCCGGCTTTTCTGGCAGTTCCAGCTTCTCCTGCATTTCCGACTTTTCCGGCAGTTCCATCTTTTCCAGCAGTTCCGTCTTTTCCCGCAGTTTCGGCTTTTCCGACATTTCTGGATTTTCCGACAGTTTCGGCTTTTCCAGCAGTTCCAGCTTTTCCAGCAGTTCCGGCATTCTGCCCTCTGGATCAGGGCAACGTTATTCCTTAGGATCTCCCCTCCTACTGAAACAGAGAGGAAGAGATCCCAAGTGTGTTGAAATGACTTGAAGGCCACCTCCATTTATACTAAAACATTGAGCACATGTGGGGTTTATTTGATTGTTGGCCGACCTTGACGAATTGTCTTATAACGTAAATAAATTCATAACTCCATGAATACTTATCGGAATCGGATGATCTTTAGATCAATCCTACACCTCTCGATGAGAGGGATCCAAGAAAAATATCAGTTGCCATAAATAAGATTACCCACATGGAGTTAATCCCTAGTTGCCAATTTTAACAGTCCCTCTCAACTAGGGAGAACTCCATCTGTTGATCCATATGTTCGATTGTACTATCTCCGCCATCAGTGCCCTGCACTGCTCTGCTCTGCTCTGATCTGTTGAGCTCTGCTCTGCTTTGATCTGCTGAGCTCTACTCTGCTCTGCTTTGCTGAACCAGGAAGCAAAAGAATTGATCGAGAATGTCTCATACCATTCTCCACTGACCCGAAGTCAATTTCATCCGAAGAGAGTGTCACATCACTCTTACTGACCCGAAGTCATTTTTATTGATCCCAGATCAATATCACAAGAGAGTGTCTCAAACCACTCATACTGATCCCAAATCAATGTCACAAGAGAGTGTCTCAAACCACTCATACTGATCCCAGATCAGTTTCATTGATCCCAGATCAATGTCACAAGAGAGTGTCTCAAACCACTCATACTAATCCCAGATCAGTTTCATTGATCCCAGATCAATGTCACAAGAGAGTGTCTCAAACCACTCATACTGATCCCAAATCAATGGAGGTCATCCTAGCATAGGGAGTATGGTAGATACAGCGATGCGTCCATCGATAGTACTACTATGGTCCCTATCCTCATTTCCCTGCTCATTGATCAGTTGAGAGGTACTTCCCATGAGTCCCAGACTGCATGGGTAGGAAGCCTCGACACGAGAACTAATCATCCTGTCCACAGGAGAACGAATCATCCTGTCAGTGCATGCCACAAAGAACTAATCATCCTGGCCCACAGGAGAACTAATCATCTTGTTCCATAGTCGCCACGGAGAACAAATCATCCTGGCCCACAAGAGAACTAATCATCCTATTCCATAATCGCCACAGAGAACAAATCATCTTGGCCCACAGGAGAACTAATCATCCTGTTCCACAATTGCCACGGGAGAACTAATCATCCTGACCCACAGGGGAACTAATCATCCTGTTTCACAGTTGCCATAGGAGAACTAATCATCCCAGCCCACAGAAGAACTAATCATCCTATTCATAGCGCACCATCAGGGCAGGTTGAGTCGCCCTGTGGTCGTATGTTGCTCAAGTAAGTACCCCAAGCCCCCCAGAGCTCCCAGAGCTCAATGCATGCAACATGCAGGACCCTTATAAGAAGGTCTCTCAACAACTCCAAGTCGTTCGGGAAAGTCACAGATTTGACCTTTCCCCGAGGCTTTGACAAAATGTCTGTGACCTGTACATAAGTCTCAATGCGATGGAGCCTCCTCACTCATCGACTTACCATATCGAAGATAAGGCAATATCTGATGTCTATCTACTGGAGCAATCATCGAATACGGAATTCCTCAATAATCGAATTCCCCCCTCCGGTTGTCACAGAGAATCACAGTGGTATTCATCATGTGTACAAACAGCTCACTTAAGAGCTTCTGCAACCATGCAGCTTCACACGAGATCATACTCGTAGCTATGTATTCAGTCTCGACGGTGCTTATAGCAACCGACTTCTGCTTCCTACTCATCCATGATATTGAAGCAGAATCCAAAGAGAACCAGCACTGAGAAGTGCTCTAGTGATCCTCCACACTGCCTGCCCAGTCAGCATTCGAATAATTATGCAGTTTCATATTTCCGGCAGTGTATCTCAATCCATGAGAGATTGTGCCCCGAAGATATCTCAGAAGATTCTTGGCACCAATCCAGTGAGGCTCAACCAAATATGAGCTCACCATGCTAACTGCAAAACATATGTCCAGACGGAAGTTCACCAAGAACATCAACGCGAATGAGTTTATGAAACTCAGAGGCATTTCCCAAATCTGGTCTGACATCACTAGCCTATAACTTCTGAAATTTAAGATCCTCGAGGTAGTCACAAGCTTAGAGTTTATCATTCCACATCCGGAATCCAACTCCCTCTTACTTCTGCAAATGAGAGGGTCTGCACCTGTCAGAAATAGGTCGTCCTCATAAGGTGCTGGTATGAGAGGTCTATCATCCACAACCTTCGGGTAATGGTTTGGATCGGTTTCACTCCTAGTGAATCTCAGATTCATCAGACAGCTATCAATCCTCTCATACTACGCCCAGGGTGTTTTGCTTCAAGCCATAGAGGGCTTTCTTCCACCTGTATACATTAGATTCTCGATCATGAATCTCAAACTTCTCGGATTGTTCCAAACCTGTGGACCTGTTGCATGAGGGGAATGGTCCCCTTATAAGATTTTCCTTCGGTACATCTTAGACATGTACCTTCATGCTCTACTTGAATTAAGACATCCCTTTCCATCGATGAATGCCACCCTGAAACCTTTGACTTCCATTTCCGAGATGGACACCAGGTTCTTCTTGCAATCAAGTACATAAAAGAGATTCTGTAAATGAATCGAGTTACCCTTATTCAATTGAGAGTTAACATTCCCTACACCCTTTCCGGGATAGGTGGCATCGACTCCAAGTATAATCCCACGATTGTTTCCATCTCTACCAAATTAGAGAGTGCACCCATCTATCCGATGAAGTGCCTTGAAGCACTACAATCTATAAGCCAGATTCCCAAAGAATCTGAAGGAGAGGGCCAATACAAGATAACGCTTCTTTATCTTATCAGAAACAACATTTGGTTCTTCATACCTGGGATTCCTTGCTTTCTATGAAGAGTCGACCATTTCCTTGATGACCTGCATTACCTATCATTCCTTTGATCATTGAAGATGTCCCTGGAATGATTGTTATCATCATCAAGTGATGTGGCCCTGCCATTCAAACACTCCTTCGCATAATGGTCGAACTAGTTATCTGCCTTTCCTTCCACCCTAAGATTCGGTCTTCCAATGAAGTGATCTTTAGGTAGGCCATATTCCGTTGCGCCATTCTCATAATATTCTCTACTTCGACTTCACCCTTGGTGAACTTGAAGAGGGATGAGGAATCAACTGATCATTTTGTCCTTTCCCAACTGTCTTCGGTGATTGCTCTTTCACTCTTACTTGGGCATTGTCTTCACCTCAGCGCCGATACCATGTTAATTTTAGGTATGTTCTATACTTAGAGCAATTTATTTCAATTTTCACTGTTAGCTCCATATCTTTTCCAAATTACCAATCACATCAACATTAAAGTAAACTGCAGATAGAATATAAACATAAATCGCAGAAGACAAGCCAACACAAGAGGACACAAGATGTGGCGCTAGCCAGGGACAAACCCCAATGTGCGGAAACCCTTGATCAATTCTTCTTATATGTTCTTCAATAGTTAAGCAGAGAGAGAGAGATAGTACGTTTACAACAGAAGTCAACACTTTGACTTATCTAGATAAGAGCATAGATCATCTCTAATAAGATGATACATGAGATCAATTGAAGACATGCTGCTTCAACTAATTCTCCAAGGTGACTCCTTCACCTATCGTTGTGCTGCGTTTTGTCATCATGCTGCACCTCACTGCGTTGCACCATGCTACACCCATCATCACTATGTTGCATCTCATCACACTTCATTAATCATGACTGTACCCATCACTATACTGCATTATGTGCCATTGTTGCACCATGTTGCCATCCTGACCTATGTGTTGGTTGCACCTTGCTTGCTTGTTGTCCCTTGCTTGTTTATTGTCCCTAGCATGCTTGTTGTCCATAGCATGCTTGTTGTTGCATGCTAGTTGTCCCTTGCATGCTAGCTGTAACATTGCGTGCTTGGTGTATTTGCTGCTAAGTACCATACAACTGTCCCAATGTTAGTTAGTTGTCCCTTGCATGTTGCTCTCCTTCGGAGACAGATGCTCCAGCTGTTTCGGCAGTTCCCGGTAGTTCCGGCAGTTCCGATTGTTCCCGGCAATTTTGGCAGTCTCGGCAGTTTCGGCTTTTCCGACAGTTCCGGTTGTTCCAGCATTTTCGGCTTTTCCAGCGTTTCTGACTTTTCTGGCAGTTCTGGCTTTTCCGGCATTTCCAGCTTTTCTGACTTTTCCGGCAGTTCCATTTTTCCATCATATGAGGGTTGTTAGGACTACGTTTTGTGCCCTAACCAAACCCAGAGTTGCAGTAGTCAAGAAGACCCTTAAACAGTGAGTTGGAGCAGCGTTTTGTGTTTTGTCAGGTCCGTTTTGTGACCAGTCTTGGATCATTTATAGGGAAGATTTTGGAAGTCAAAGAGGAGGGGCAGACCTCATGGTTAGATGCCCTAAACCAGTGACAATTTCCACAGTGATTCTGCAGCAGACTTGGAGCGAAAGTTTGATGTGTGTTGGGTTAAAAAGTTTGACCAGAACGTAGATTAATTGATGGGCAGCTTCAGGAGACCTCAGGAGTTGTCTGGAGGAGCCCACGTGGATTGTTGGGAAGCCTACCAAGCAGCCAAGGTGACAACGGGAACATCAAATAGGAAGGCAAGAGGACAGCAGCAAGGAGTGTTGCAGATGTTCCCTTGGTTGATGAGTTGATGATGTCCTAAGTGAGGACATGAACTTTGGAGCCTAGATTTGTGCAATAGCTCCTCTATAGCAAAAGCAAAGGGTGGTCGATGAGAACTTTGTGGGCGGTCGTGTGTAAGGGTCTCCTAGGTGTGGGGATGCCCTAACTAGGAGCAGATGATATAGTGTGGACTTGGTCTCTCGTGCACTGTTGGAGGGTAGCGTGAGAGAAGACCAAGTGTGGACGTGATTAGGCACTTATGGTCTGCTGGAGGACAGCGTGATAGTGTCCAAGTTGGAGCCTAGTGAGAAACACCTTGATGGACAAAGGTAGTTGCGAGAGAGGCAGTTGTTGAGCTCAAGGGTTGACGAACCAGAGGAGCAGTTTGTGGAGCCCGAGACTTGTGTGTGGAGAAGGACTTCTACAGCAGATGATGGGCAATCCTCCTAGCCCGTCTTCATTATGGGAGATGAACATCTTGCACTGATAGATGGCAGCCCTCCGTGCCCAATGTTGCTCTTCATCAGAGCAACATAGGAAGACCATAGTGGACTGAAGTCCCTGAGTCGCCGAGGAGCAGTAATGGGCAGTTGAGAGTTGTTCACAAGTGGAGTTGCAAACAACTTGATAGGAGTCTCGATTTGTTGTGGCCTTGATGGACTAAGGGACAACTAGAGAGCAGATTGACAGTTGAGGTTTAGTGGCCAGATGGACTTGGAGCATTGATAGAGGCAAGAGCTGCAGATTGGGAGCCGAACGACCAGGCAGGTACAGGGTATGACCGAAAGGAGCTGAGAGAATCGACTACATCAGCTAGTTGGTCAAAGTATCTTGCTTATGGGTAAAATGGTTGTCGATGGACTGACACCAAGCCACAGTTTGTATCTTGTATCAGTGGATGTATGAGGGCCCTTATCCCTGGTACGGGAGCCCTAGACGGTTGTATTATATCAGTTGGATTAATGTAACGAAGTTAGGTTGAAAAATTAAAGTTGTATATATTTTGTGCATGTGTCATTTACTGTTATTTTACTCCATTGCGCAAAGTAGTTTATGGTTGACATTCTTGGTTTGGTAGCGTCAGTGATTTTAAGACTCTAACCTAGATCCAAGGTCGTGGAAATTCAACAATATTAAGGTTCTAATATGAGGTTTTTCGTATGATATCTAGGGAGTACTATCTTTATCCAAGTCTAGCTATAAACAAGGATCATATGAACCATTTAAGATTAAATGATTTGAAAATTTATGAACATACGCACCTTGAGTTTACACACCTTTGATTTCATTTGACTTGTTGCAAGTGTATTTTATTACGTGACAATATTTACTTGATTTCCTTGAGCTGGTACCTTGTGCTTTCATAGGACAGACTTTGGGTCCCCTTCAAATGAACGTTTTTGCCTTATCAAATCCTCCTTTCGTTGTCTTTAACAATAGTCCTTGCTTTTGAAATTTCTACGAATTGTGTCACTGTACAGTGGAGCAAGGTATACCCTTCTATTTATAGTTGTTCCTCTATATTGAACTGTGATTTCACCGATCCTCGTACTACTGCAAATTGATACGAACTTGTCTTATCAAGATACACCAAAATGTATCACTGTTATATCAAAGTGCCCACTGAGATTTGCACTGAATTTATACTGCACTTGAGATTACACGAACTCATCACTACCATTCTCTTCTCTGAGATTGATCGAACTTCTTTACTGTGACATATTGGAACCTATCATTGAGATACCTGAACCTTCACCTTCTTCTTCAAGGTGTCTTGAACTAGCTCATTGTAATCTTAGTTCCATTAGCTCTGACATGTCAATTTTGATTTTGATCTAATTGACATGTTCTTCAAGACAAATGCAAACAAAAGCTTTCACTGAGAATGCTTCAAGATGTATAAGTGGTCTTCAAATTGCCTTTGACCTTGACCATAGCTCTGATACCATGTTGAGAAATCCAAAAGGTGGCAGTTAATCGATTTGTCTTATTATGACATTATCTTGTGATGCTTTTCATTATTATTATTTGTTCTTTCGAATTATCTTCTCTTATCATCAAGACTAATGCCAAGCAACAAATAGAAGAGAACACAAGATGTAGGCACGCTGCCAGGGAAAAACCCCACTCTAGGGGAAAACCCAGTCAAAATTCTTCCTTTAGTAGATTCAAGATGAGACGACCAAGACCCTTACAACTTAGACTCGAGACTACCTCCATCCATCAAGTCAACCTTGTCATTCTTCAGTTCTATTTCTCCTGTAGCATTCATTCTTCTTCAATCTTAGATCCTTGCAATGGCATCGAACTTGTATCTTGAGATAGCAATGATCTTTGAACCATCCTTGTGTGATAGTACCGAATTTACTCACTGAGAAAGCACTGAAAGTTGTCCACTGTCATCACATCGAAGTTCATCCTTTAGCATCAAAAACTTTATCACTGTGATAGCATTAGCATTGTGATTTGATGACTGTGATAGCACCGAGATAAAGAACAGAGACTTCCTCGTTGTAATAACACCGAGATATTCATTGTGGTAGCACCGAGATATAACCACTATAATATCACCGAATTGTATTAGCACCGAAACTGTGATATTCGATTTGTCACACTGTGAATTACATCGAGATCATCGCTACAATTAGTCTGGGATCCTTCATTGTAATAATACCAAAACATGTCTCTGAGTTGTTATCCGAACTTGTCTTTGTGATAGGACCGAATTTTGTCTTTGAAATAGTCAAGTTTCTATTCTGTGATTTGAGCAAAGGTCGTACTCCTATATATAGTTGTTTCCATATTGAAATGAGCCGACATGAGCATGTGAAGAGATGCATCACTGTATTAGGCTGACATGAGATTATTGAGGGAAGTCGATTTGATGATGATTCTCCAACCACTCATATTGATCCCAGATCAATGTCACAAGAGAGTGTCTCAAACCACTCAAACTGATCCCAGAACAGTTTCATTGATCCCAAATCAATGTCACAAGAGAGTGTCTCAAACCACTCATACTGATCCCAAATCAATGTCACAAGAGAGCGTCTCAAACCACTCGTACTGATCCCAGATCAGTTTCATTGATCCCAGATCAATGTCACAAGAGAGTGTCTCAAACCACTCATACTAATCCCAGAACAATGGAGGTCATCCTAGCATAGGGAGTACGGTAGATATAGCCATGCGTCCATCGATAGTACTACTATGGTCCCTATCCTCATTTCCCTGCTCATTGATCAGTTGAGAGGTACTTCGCATGAGTCCCACACTGCATGGGTAGGATGCCTCGACACGAGAACTAATCATCATGTCCACAGGAGAGCGAATCATCCTGTCAGTGGATGCCACAGAGAACTAATCATCCTGGCCCACAGGAGAACTAATCATCTTGTTCTATAGTCACCACGGAGAACAAATCATCCTAGCCCACAAGATAACTAATCATCCTGTTCCATAGTCACCACGGAGAACAAATCATCCTCGCCCACAGGAGAACTAATCATCCTGACCCACAGGGGAACTAATCATCTTGTTCCACAGTTGCCACAGGAGAACTAATCATCCCGACCCACAGAAGAACTAATCATCCTGTTCATAGCGCACCACCAGGGCAGGGTGAGTCGCCCTGTGGTCGTATGTTGCTCAAGTAAGTACCCAAGCCCCCCAAAGCTCCCAGAGCTCAATGCATGCAACATGCAAGACCCTTATAAGAAGGTCTCTCAACAACTCCAAGTCGTTCGGGAAAGTCACAGATTTGACCTTTCCCCGGGGCTTTGACAAAATGTCTGTGACCTGTACATCAGTCTCAATGCGATGGAGCCTCCTCGCTCATCGACTTACCATATCGCAGATAAGGCAATATCTAATGTCTATCTACTGGAGCAATCATCGAATATGAGATTCCTCAATAATTGAATCCCCCCTCCAGTTGTCACAGAGAATCACAGTGGTATTCATCATGCGTACAAACAGCTCACTTAAGAGCTTCTGCAACCATGCAGCTTCACACGAGACCATACTCGTAGCTATGTATTCAGTCTCGACGGTGCTTATAGCAACCGACTTCTGCTTCCTGCTCATCCATGATACTGAAGCAGAATCCAAAGAGAACCAGCACTAAGAAGTGCTCTAGTGATCCTCCACACTTCCTGCCCAGTCAGCATTCAAATAATCATCCAGTTTCATATTTCTGGCAGTGTATCTCAATCCATGAGAGATTGTGCCCAGAAGATATCTTAGAAGATTCTTGGCACCAATCGAGTGAGGCTCAACCAAATATGAGCTCACCATGCTAACTGCAAAACATATGTTCGGACGAAAGTTCACCAAGAACATCAACGCGAATGAGTTTATGAAACTCAGAGGCATTTCCCAAATCTAGTCTGACAACAATACCATATAACTTCTGAAATTTAAGATCCTTGAGGTAGTCACAAGCTTAGAGTTTATCATTCCACATTCGGAATCCAACTCCCTCTTACTTCTGCAAATGAGAGGGTCTGCACCTGTCAGAAATAGGTCGTCCTCATAAGGTGCTGGTATGAGAGGTCTATCATCCACAACCTTCGGGTAATGGTTTGGATCGGTTTCACTCCTAGTGAATCTCAGATTCATCAGACAGCTATCAATCCTCTCATACTACGCCCGGGGTGTTTTGCTTCAAGCCATAGAGGGCTTTCTTCCACCTGTATACATTAGATTCTCGATCATGAATCTCAAACTTCTCGGGTTGTTCCAAACCTGTGGACCTGCTGCATGAGGGGAATGGTCCCCTTATAAGATTTTCCTTCGGTACATCTCAGACATGTACCTTCATGCTCTACTTGAATTCAGACATCCCTTTCCATCGATGAATGCCACCCTGAAACCTTTGACTTCCATTTCCGAGATGGACACCAGGTTCTTCTTGCAATCAGGTACATAAAAAAGATTTTGTAAATGAATCGAGTTACCCTTATTCAATTGAGAGTTAACATTCCCTACACCCTTTACGGGATAGGTGGCATCGGCTCCAAGTATAATCCCACGATTGTTTCCACCTCTACCAAATTAGAGAGTGCACCCATCTATCCGATGAAGTGCCTTGAAGCACTATAATCTATAAGCCAGATTCCCAAAGAATCTAAAGGAGAGGGCCAATACAAGATAATGCTTCTTTATCTTATCAGAAACAACATTTGATTCTTCATACCTGGGGTTCCTTGCTTTCTATGAAGAGTCGACCATTTCCTTGATGACCTGCATTACCTGTCATTCCTTTGATCATTGAAGATGTCCCTGGAATGATTGTTATCATCATCAAGTGATGTGTCCCTGCCATTCAGACACTCCTTCGCATAATGGCCGAACTAGTTATCTACCTTTCCTTCCACCCTGAGATTCGGTCTTCCAATGAAGTGATCTTTAGGTAGGCCATATTCCATTGCGCCATTCTCATAATATTCTCTGCTTCGACTTCACCCTTGGTGAATTTGAAGAGGAATGACGAATCCACTAATCCTTTTGTCCTTTCCCAACTGTCTTCGGTGATTACTCTTTCACTCTTGCTTGAGCATTGTCTTCACCTCAGCTCCGATACCATGTTAATTTTAGGTATGTTCTATACTTAGAGCAATTTATTTGAATTTTCACAGTTAGCTCCATATCTTTTCCAGATTAGCAATCACATTAGCATTAAAGTAAACTGCAGATAGAACATAAACATAAATCGCAGAAGACAAGCCAAGACAAGAGGACACAATATGTGGCGCTAGACAAGGACAAACCCCAATGTGCGGAAACCCTTGATCAATTCTTCTTATATGTTCTTCAATAGTTCAGCAGAGAGAGAGAGATAGTACATTTACAACAGAAGTCAACACTTTGACTTATCTAGATAAGAGCATAGATCATCTCTAAGAAGATGATACATGAGATCAGTTGAAGACATGCTGCTTCAACTAATTCTCCAAGGTGACTCCTTCACCTATCGTTGTGCTGCATTTCGTCATCATGCTGCACCTCACCACGCTGCACCATGCTGCACCCATCATCACTATGCTGCATCTCATCACACTTCATTAATCATGACTGTACCCATCACTATACTATATTATGTACCATTGATGTACCATGCTGCCATCTTGACCTATGTGTTGGCTGCACCTTGCTTGCTTGTTGTCCCTTGCTTGCTTGTTGTCCCTAGCATGCTTGTTGTCCTTAGCATGCTTGTTGTTGCATGCTAGTTGCCCCTTGCATGCTAGCTGTAACATTGCGTGCTTGGTGTATTTGCTGCTAAGTACCATACAATTGTCCCAATGTTAGTTAGTTGTCCCTTGCATGCTGCTCTCCTTCGGAGACAGATGCTCCACCTGTTTCGACAGTTCCCGGCAGTTCTGGCAGTTCCGGTTGTTCCCGGCAATTCCGGTTGTTCCAGCATTTTCGGATTTTCCGGCTTTTACGACTTTTCTGGCAGTTCTAGCTTTTCCGGCATTTCCAGCTTTTCTGGCTTTTCTGGCAGTTCCATTCTTCCGTCATATGAGGGTTGTTAGGACTGCGTTTTGTGCCCTAACCAGACCCAGAGTTACAGTAGTCAAGAAGACCCTTAAACAGTGAGTTGGAGCAACGTTTGCTCTTTTGTCAGGTCCGTTTTGTGACCAGTCTTGGATCGTTTATAGGGAAGCTTTTGGAAGTCAAATAGGAGGGGCAGACCTCATGGTTAGATGCCCGAAACCAGTGACAATTTCCACAGTGATTGTGCAACAGACTTGGAGCGAAAGTTTGATGTGTGTTGGGTTAAAAAGTTTGACTAGAACGTGGATCAATTGATGGGCAGCTTGAGGAGACCTCAGGAGTTGTCTGGAGGAGCCCACGTGGATTGTTGGGAAGCCTACCAAGCAGCCAAGGTGACAACGGGCACATCAGATAGGAAGGCAAGAGGACAGCAGCAAGGAGTGTTGCAGATGTTCCCTTGGTTGATGAGTTGATGATGTCCTAAGTGAGGACATGAACTTTGGAGCCTAGATTTGTGCAATAGCTCCTCTATTGCAAAAGCAAAGGGTGGTCGATGAGAACTTTGTGGGCAGTCGTGTGTAAGGGTCTCCTAGGTGTGGGGATGCCCTAACTAGGAGCAGATGATATAGTGTGGACTTGGTCTCTCGTGCACTGTTGGAGGGCAGCGTGAGAGAAGACCAAGTGTGGATGTGATTAGGCACTTATGGTCTGATGGAGGACAGCGTGATAGTGTCCAAGTTAGAGCATGGTGAAAAACACCTTGATGGACAAAGGTAGTTGCGAGAGAGGCAGTTTTTGAGCCCAAGGGTTGACGAACCAGAGGAGCAGTTTGTGGAGCCTGAGACTTGTGTGTGGAGAAAGACTTCTACAGCAGATGATGGGCAGTCCTCCTAGCCCGTGTTCATTATGGGAGATGAACATCTTGCACTGATAGATGGCAGCCCTCCGTGCCCAATGTTGCTCTTCATCAGAGCAACGTAGGAAGACCATCGTGGACTGAAGTCCCTGAGTCGCTGAGGAGCAGTAATGGGCAGTTGAGAGTTGTTCACAAGTGGAGTTGCAAACAACTCGACAAGAGTCTCGATGTGTTGTGGCCTTGATGGACTAAGGGACAACTAGAGAGCAGATTGACAGTTGAGGTTTAGTGGCCAGATGGACTTGGAGCATTGATAGAGGCAAGAGCTGCAGATTGGGAGCCGAACGACCAGGCAGGTACAGGGTATGACCAAAAGGAGCTGAGAGAATCGACTACATCAGCTAGTTGGGCAAAGTATCTTGCTTATGGGTAGAATGGTTGTCGATGGACTGACACCAAGCCACAGTTTGTATCTTGTATCAGTGGATGTATGAGGGCCATTATCCCTGGTATGGGAGCCCTAGACGGTTGTATTATATCAGTTGGATTAATGTAACGAAGTTGGGTTGAAAAATTAAAAAGTTGTATATATTTTGTGCATGTGTCATTTACTGTTATTTTATTCCGTTGTGCAAAGTAGTTTATGGTTGAGACTCTTGGTTTGGTAGCGTCAGTGATTTTAGGACTCTAACCTAGACCCAAGGTCGTGGAAATTCAACAATATTAAGGTTCTAATATGAGGTTTTTCGTATGATATCTAGGGAGTACTATCTTTATCCTAGTCTAGCTATAAACAAGCATCATATGAACCATTTAAGATTAAATAATTTGAAAGTTTATGAACATACGTACCTTGAGTTTACACATCTTTGATTTCATTAGACTTGGTGCAAGTGTATTTTATTACGTGACAATATTTACTTGATTTCCTTGAGCTGGTACCTTGTGCTTTCATAGGACAGACTTTGGGTCCCCTTCAAATGAATGTTTTTGCCTTGTCAAATCCTCCTTTCGTTGTCTTTAACAATAGTCCTTGCTTCTGAAATTTCTACGAATTGTGTCACTGTACACTAGAGCGAGGTATACCCTTCTATTTATAGTTGTTCCTCTATATTGAACTGTGATTTCACCGATCCTCATACTACTGCAAATTGATACGAACTTGTCTTATCAAGATACACCAAAATGTATCACTGTTATATCAAAGTGCCCACTAAGATTTGCACTGAATTTATACTACACTTGAGATTACACGAACTCATCACTACCATTCTCTTCTCTGAGATTGATCGAACTTCTTTACTGTGACATATTGGAACCTATCATTGAGATACCCGAACCTTCACCTTCTTCTTCAAGGTGTCTTGAACTAGCTCATTGTAATCTTAGTTCCATTAGCTCTGAAATGTCAATTTTGATTTTGATCTAATTGACATGTTCTTCAAGACAAATGCAAACAAAAGCTTTCACTGAGAATGCTTCAAGATGTATAAGTGGTCTTCAAATTGCCTTTGACCTTGACCATAGCTCTGATACCATGTTGAGAAATCCAAAGGGTGGCAGTTAATCGATTTGTCTTATTATGACATTATCTTGTGATGCTTTTCATTATTATTATTTGTTCTTTCGAATTATCTTCTCTTATCATCGAGACTAATGCCAAGCAACAAATAGATGAGAACACAAGATGTAGGCACGCTGCCGGGGAAAAACCCCACTCTAGGGTGAAAACCCAGTCAAAATTCTACCTTTAATAGATTCAAGATGAGACGACCAAGACCCTTACAACTTAGACTCGAGACTACCTCCATCCATCAAGTCAACCTTGTCAATCTTCAGTTCTATTACTCCTGTAGCATTCATTCTTCTTCAATCTTAGATCCTTGCAATGGCATCGAACTTGTATCTTGAGATAGCAATGATCTTTGAACTATCCTTGTGTGATAGCACCGAATTTACTCACTGAGAAAGTACTGAAAGTTGTCCACTGTGATCACATCGAAGTTCATCCATTAGCATCAAAAACTTTATCACTGTGATAGCATTAGCATTGTGATTTGATGACTGTGATAGCACCGAGATAAAGAACAGAGACTTCCTCGTTGTAATAACACCGAGATATTCATTGTGGTAGCACCGAGATATAACCACTATAACATCACCGAATTGTATTAGCACCGAAACTGTCATATTCGATTTGTCACACTGTGAATTACATCGAGATCATCGCTACAATTAGTCTGAGATCCTTCATTGTAATAATACCAAAACATGTCTCTGAGTTGTTATCCGAACTTGTCTTTGTGATAGGACCGAATTGTGTCTTTGAAATAGTCAAGTTTCTATTCTGTGATTTGAGCAAAGGTCGTACTCCTATATATAGTTGTTTCCATATTGAAATGAGCCGACATGAGCATGTGAAGAGATGCATCACTGTATTAGGCCAACATGAGATTATTGAGGGAAGCCGATTTGATGATGAGTCCTTTGACAGCAAGGAGACTTTGATGGATGAAGGAGTCTTCAAACCAAATTGACTTTGACAATAACCTAGAGCATACAATGAGGCTTGACCTATAACAATTGACCCAAGCATTAAACCAATGCTTTAACAAGTCAATTAAAATAATAATAAAATTCTTTTTGCTTTCTTTTGACAAATATATTACATTTTGACTTCAAGTACAACTATGAAGACCGAACCTAGTTACATTCTTCAACAGTGATTATGCAAGATCTCTCCATAAGGTTGAACATCTTGAAGCTTGCTTGGACTAGTGGATATATCTGATTTTTTTGATAGGGAGAGATGAAGAATCTTGGGGCGACAAGATGCTTGAGATGACACCTGGTCGGCTTGTGATGATGTCAAGATCCCAAAGTAGGGAGGGTATCATTGGTCTTGTGGAGATCCAACCTTGGATATGATAAGTAGATCCCTTGGTTGGTGTTAGAGTTGAAGCTTGATGGTACCTATAGTGGCTAAAACTTGGAATACACCTTAGTCCCAATCGGTTAGATACCTTGGTCAAGTATCTAATCTTTAACATTGTGTATGTTATGATTCTTCGTAAAACATATCATTTTGAGTTCATCCTAATTATGAATACCTCCCTAGTTAAGAGGTAGTGTTGAAGAATGTAACAAGTGTCGGCCTTCATAATTGTATTTGAGTCATGATATAATATATTTGTCAAGAAAAAGAAAAATTATTTTATGAACATGGGTTTCAGGCTTCTAGGTCAAGCCTCCATTGTAGGCTTTTAGGTTTGTGTCAAAAGTCAAAGTCATATTCATTATGTAAAGGACCTTCCTTGGGTTCCTCATGTTAAAGAATAAAATATGTTTTTATGTCAAAATGTTCAATAGGCCTCCATCTACCAAGTCAGCTCCAGCTTCTACTAGTCAGCCTCAATGAAGGGACATGTTCCCACACAAGAAGAGGATATATATACAAGTGTTATTCGATCTATTGGAGTGACACACATGAAGTCGATCTGCAATTTTCAAGTGAAAGAGATGCGAAGGTGTCAAGGAAAGAGTTCTCTCATCGTCACAAGGAAAGGAATTGTCATAGCAAATGAAATCTTTGGAAACTGAAATTTCTGCCACAAGTATAAGAGAAGTGTTGAGAAATCTAGGGCATTAGAATTAGTTGATTTCTCTTCTTGGCGACGGCTTGTGAATGCTTTTTACTTGATTAGCTTAGGATCTTCTTTACGTTAGATTCTTAGTAGTCTTCTTCATCAAACAGTAACCAATGCAAGAACATAAATAAACAAGAGACACAGCATGTAAGCTATGAGCCAAGGCCAAAACCTCTCACTCTTTGAGAGGAAAACCCGCACAAATTCTTCTTATAGAGATTCCAATTGATGAATACCAAGACCAAGACCCTTGACCTACTAGCCACTACCAGGTCAAGAAACAAGTCATCCTCCTCCTTGATTGCTTTTTCTAGGTTCCTTAAACTTCAGACACTAAACCATATCTGTTACCTTCTAATATACCAACGAACCCTTCCTTCTTTGTAACATCAATGAGATCTATTGTGACCTTTCTTCTGTGAGAGATCGAATTCTTCTCGCAGTGACCGAATCACTGTAGCATAACACGAAACTGTGACTACTTCAAGAGCTTTGGACTGTGGTCTATTCACAGACCAATATACTTCTTCATTGCCACTGTGATCTACTTTAGAGATGGATTTGAATTCCCTTCCACAGAACTGTAGTCTTGTCCTTCACTGAGAATATAGATGATCTGAATCCTTGTTGTCTCTATTCACCGAAATTTCAGAGATATATATCAGAACTTGCCTTTGCTGCTACCCATTCGAAAACCACAAAGATCTATGAGGTTCTGTCCCTAGATCTCCTCGTTGTCCTTACCTTATCCGAATTATGCACTGTGAATAGACATCTGAAATACTTCACTGTAACTGCCCTCTGAAAACTACAGAAGGATCCGAACTTGTGAACTATATTTTATGTGAAGCTTTTCCACCCTATTTATAGTGATTGGTCCATATATATTAAGCCGACATGAGCACCAAATGGAGATGTCTTCTTGAGTGAGCCAACATGAGCCATTTCATCATCTTGTAGGTCGACATAGGAAGAGGAGGATTGTGCTTATCTTTTGGAGGGCTTTCTAGACACTTGATTGACTCATATACATTTTACATATGCTCAAGAAGAGCTCTTCATACATGACATTAAATCTTTAACTTTAATGACAAATCCTAAGGCTCTCAATGGGAGCCACCTAAAATAAAATCACTTGCTCATGAAACCCATGAAGCAAGGCTTAAGAAAATAATTTTATTTACTTTATTACATCAATTACAAAAGTCACAATTACATGTCATTATGAAGACAGAACCTAGTTACACTTTTCAACAGGAAGTCAAGAAATGTTGTAGGACTGAAGGTACAAAACCAAGCCTTAGGATTACAGAGTAGACCGAAATTCTTGTTGAGGAGAAGACAAGTTAAGGAAGGAGCTAGAAAGTTGATTTGGTTAACATGGAGGTTGACTTGGTGGATGGAGGGAGTTTACAATCCCCGTTGTCTCAATCTGATTTGAATCTACTAGTGGAAGACTTTGACTGGGTTTTCCACCTACATCTTGTGTCCTCTTTTTGTGTTTGTGATCTTCATTGTTTGGCATTTGACTTGATGATCAGAATACGATAATTTGAAGGAAGACCTAATAAGAATGCATCACAAGAAAATGTTAAAGTAAGAGAAATCAATGAAGAAAAACCCTAAGTTGTTGCCCTAATGGATTTCTCAAGAGAGAAAGGGCTCTATGAAAAATGTCACAAGCAGGGAATTTCAAAATTCCATGGATTATCATAAGTCTACTTCATTTAAACCATTGAAATTTGATGCATAAGCTGATCCCATCTACGAGTTGCCTAACAAGCATCAAGAGTGATTACCTAAATTTGATAGAAGTAATGTCTCTAGTGGCCAATGCCATGTGGATAACTTTCTATACAAGGTTACTTTCAGATTTTATAATGAAGTCATTGTGGATCAACAAGATATAGATGATGATGTTATGATTCCCTTTGCATTAACACTAAAGGGAAGCGCTTGGGATTGGTATAGTAAATTGCATCCAAGAAGCATCTTTGACTTTGATCAAGTTGAGGAGATTTTTGTAAAAAGGTGGGATGGTTGTCAAAGCAAGGAAAGTGGTCTTAGCAATACCCAAGAAAATGAAGAAAAGGAAGGCCCCTTTCTAGACCACCTGGAAGAGATTCGCAGTAAAGGTAGCAAAGGGGAAGAAGACCAAGAACGATATCTCTTGTCTAAACATGAGGAAAGTGATAAAAAGGATCATGAAGAAAGGGATCCCTTAGGAAATGGAAATAAGAATAGCCCCGTCTTCTCTAAGAATTTTCTCCCTAACATTATGCATATCAAGAACCTCGAGAAAGATGACCTTGTTGGCCCTTTGGATGTTGACATTAGTAGTTACTTACATATTGAAGAAGGGAAATGCGGGATCAATTGCTATCATTTTGATAAAGACCCAATCTATGATATTGATGATGACATAAGCAGGGACTCTATCTTTCCATATGACCCTAGGGATATATCTGAGTCATCAAGGGATCCTTCCTCCCCTCCTTTTCACACCATCGATGATGATGATAATCCCTTTTCCACTTTTGAGTGTGGCCTTGAGAAGAAGCAACTCATTCAATACATCACTTAACCCCTGTTGGAAATACTGAGAGGGGGGTGAATCAAATTTTTCTTTTAATTGTTATTATTACCAGTTAGATTCTTCACAATTTAATTAGAGAAACGTATAAGAATAATTTTATTGAGTATAAAAGAATAGATACAATGTATGATAATTATTACCAAGCACCAACTTGGTTTTGATGAGGCTCCAACCTCTAGGGCTTCGACCCTATCTAATCCAAGGCACCTACCTTGTGTTAGGAGCACCAATCTTGTTGTTTAATAGAGAATGTGTAAGGTACTTACTTCAATGTTCTTGGTATATTCTTCAATGTCTTCACTACTTCAGCAACGAAAACACTTTGGCTTTGCTTTGTACTTGTCCTTGATTTACTTCACTGTCCACTGTCCAAGAAAGAACTCTTCATTGTCCAGGCTTATAAGATTACAGTCAACAGTCTGAGAGAATACAAGTCATGATCTTCTGCAATGTCCGAGTTACCACAGTCCGAGGCACTGTTCTAACAGTCCGAGCTATAAAATAGCAGTCAACATTTGAGAGAATGCAAGTAAGGATTTTCTATAATGACCGAAGTATCTTCTCCTCAGTCCGAGTCTAACTGAGGTAATGAAACTACCCAAATAGTCATTGATGCATAAATAAAAGAAGTGCCAAAGAACGTTGCTCAGTTCTGAAGGTGTAAGGCTACAGTCTCGAGGCAAGCCACTCCCACTGGTTCGAGAATTTATGTAACGATGCAATCAAAACAAGAGACTGTCCGATGTTCGCTTAGAAACTTCATCCGCAGGCTGTCCGAGATTTTCACGCTTACTGTAATTCGATTAACCCAGAAATATGCGTTTACCGTATTTTATTCAGAAATATGCGTTTATCCGTAGGTTGTCCGAGATATTTGTTTACCGTATTTTCACTTACGTTCACGAGATGTGAACCTTGGTTTATCTGTTGTGTATATCTTCGTTGTAATTCTATGTGTTTTCAAATGAGATTGTGCCACAATATGTACACGTAGAATGTTGTCTATGTCTGAAGTGGAGCCGACCAGTCATGCCGACATGTAAGGTTTGAACAGTGAGATACACAACGTCGTCCAATGTGTATTATAAAAAAAGTCTACACCCAAAATAAAAGGCTTTTGGATATGTATATGATCATTTGGTCATTTAATTAGATAGGAAATATATTTTTTAATTCTTTTTGCTAATTGGTAAAGTGTCATGTGTTTTGGTTTTATTATGAAGTTGCATCAAGTAAATTGATGATTAAGTGAATTAGGAAATTTGTGGCAAGAGTTAAAGGGTCCCATTAAAATGATATGCATTTAGAATTTCATGTAATAACTTAGGGTATAGGGTTTTAGAGTTAGGGTTTGGCTAGGGTTTTTAGGGATGGATTCAATTAGGGGTTGACTTAGATCTTAGGGCTTTGCACCTAGGGTTAGGATTTTAGGGTTGTAGCCTTTTAGGGCTTTCACTAGCCATTAGGGTTTAGGTAGAAATTTAGGGTTTCAATAATCTATGATAGGGTTAGGGTTACATCAAGGTTTAGGGCATGTATCACCAGGATATTTGCCATCTCCAACAATGCCATATTGACATCAATGACAACCTAGATTAACAATCTCCCCCTTTGTCATTGATGGCAATATTCTTGCCCTTTCAACATTCTCTCCCCCTTTGACATCAATGGCAAACGAGGTGCCAAGTACTCCCCCTGTCATGCTGCTTCTTATCAATAGTTGTTCTTCATAGGTATGTTACTCCCCCTGTCATGGTGCCCTACTCTTGTGAAGATGATTATTTAATGTGATGCAAGAGCAATAACCCCCATCTTTTGGCGAAGATGTTCAAATGCTTCTCGAGGAAGAGGTTTTGTAAAGATATCAACAATCTGCTCCTTGGTATTGATATATTCCAACTTTATGTTTTGTTCAACTACTTGTTCACGAAGAAAATGATACTTGATTGGTATATGTTTGGTCTTTGAGTGCATCACTGGATTTTTGCTAAGACTGATAGCACTTGTGTTATCACAATAGATGGTGATTGGTTGGTTGGTATCTATGTTAACATCTTTTAGAGCTTCCTTCATCCATAATATTTGAGTACAACAATCTACAGTAGCTATATACTCGGCTTTAGCTGTAGATAGTGATATGGATGTTTGTTTTTTACTGAGCCAAGATACTAGACAATCTCCCAGGAAGAATGCATTTCCACTAGTACTTTTTCGATCATCGACACTTCCGGCCCAATCAACATCGGTGTATGCAGTCACAATAAGAGTTGAGCTCTTAGGGTACCAAAGTCCAAAATCAGGAGTTCCTTTCAAGTATCTAAGAATTCTTTTTACAGCTAACAAATGGGATTGTTTAGGAGCTGATTGAAATCTTCCCACCATTCCTACTGCTTGCATAATGTCAGGTCTCGTAGCAATTAAGTATAGGAGGGCTCCAATTATTGACCTGTAATGAGTTGCATCTACCAAAGGAGAGTCATCATCTTTGCTTAATTTGCAATCTGTGGTCATAGGTGTGCTCATGGGTGCACAGTCTTCCATTCCATATCTTTTAAGCATATCTTTAAGATATTTTGCTTGAGATATGAACATCCCTGCTGTGGTTTGAGATACTTGTAGTCCAAGGAAGTAAGATAATTCTCCTATCATCGACATTTCAAACTCTTTTGACATATTTTGAGCAAACTTATGGCTCATCTCATCATTATTGCTAGCAAAAATCAGAGCATCAACATAGACAAGAGTGACTAGTAACTTATCCTCATCCATCTTCATGTAGAGATTACTTCTTGCCACCCCCTTCTTGAAGCCTTGTTGTTGTAGATCTAATCTTGCGTACCAAGCTCTAGGAGCTTGTTTCAACCCATATAATGCCTTTTTCAACTTACAAACAAAGTCTTTTCCTTTTGCTAGATTAAACCCTTCTGGTTACTCCATGTAGACTTCTTCCTTGAGTTCCCCATTCAAAAATGCTGATTTTACGTCCATTTGATAGATTTTGAATCCTTTGGAGCAAGAAAATACTAAGAACACCCTTATAGCTTCCATATGAGCTACTGGTGCAAAGGTTTCTTCAAAGTCGATTCCTTCAATTTATGAATAACCTTTACAAACAAGCCTTGCCTTATTTTTGATGATTTGTCTATCTTCATTCATTTTGTTTTTGAACACCCATTTGGTTCCAATTATATTTTTATCCTTTGGTCGAGGTACCAGCTCCCATGTCTCATTCTTCTCGATTTGAGACATTTCTTCTTCCATGGCTTTTACCCAATGAGGATCCTTGCTTGAGTAAAAGTTTATGGTTCTATCATAGAAAGGAGAGCAACATCATCTTTCCTTGGTGTACTTGTCATCCTTCGTCGGGTTTGTATCCCTTCGTCTACATTGCCAATAACATGCTCTTCCGGGTGATGTTTTTGGAGGAATTTTACCTTTGAAGGGGTTTGAGATGGTTCTTTTTCCTTTTGTTTTTCTTGATCTTTTTCCTCTTTTTCAAGTTCTTCGTTTTCTTCAATGAGAGGGTCAACTTCATGATCTTCAATTTCCATTTCTAGAAGATCTTCATCAATCTTCAAATCAAAGCTTTCCACTATTTTCCGTAGTGGATTATTGTAGCACTTGTAGGCTTTGTTCCTAGTAGAATATCCAAGGAATATTCCTTCGTCAACTCGAGAATCAAATTCTCCTGGTGAGTCATCATTGATTTTTATCAAGCATTTGCTTCCAAAAATCTTGAAATATTTTACTGAAGCAGGTCTTCCTTTCCATAATTCATAAGGAGTCTTCTGATTATTTGGTTTTAGTTGAGTTCGATTCAAGGTATAAAGTGTTGTTCCGACAGCTTCTCTCCAAATTTTGGCTGCAAGTCAGCGGCTATTAACATTGTTATTGCCATTTCTTGAACAGTTCGGTTTCTTCTTTCAACTACCCCATTTTGCTTGGGTGTTCTAGCAACAGAGAGTTCTCTTTCGATTCCATGTACTTTACAGAATGCATCAAATTCTTTTGATGTGAATTCTCCCCCTCTATTTGTTCTAAGACATTTAATCTTATAATCTTTTTCATTTTCTACAAGAGCTTTAAGATTCTTAAAACATTCAAATGCTTCAGATTTATATTTTATGAAATATGTCCACATCATTCTAGTATAGTCATCAACAAATAAAGCAAAGTACCTTTCTCCTTGGACTGCCGGAGTTCTAGTTTGTCCACATAAATCAGCATGAATGATCTCCAAAGGGTTTGATGTAGAGAACTCCTTGATCTTGTGGCTAGTTCTAGTTTGCTTTCCATGTTGACATGGACCACATACACCTTATTTGGCTTAAATAACTTTGGGATGTCTCGCACTGCATTTGATCTTGTTGATATCGATCAAGTTATCGAAACTTGTATGTCTTAATTGCTTGAGCCACAACAAACTTTCATCTGTTTGACTTAGGTAACATTTATATTCTTGAATTTTGTTCAAAATGTAGACGTTATCTAATGTTCTAACTCCTTTTGCCACAAGTTCTCCTGAGGAAGAGTTCCTTATTTCACAATCTTTAGTGCTAAAGACAACTTTATGTCCTTGATCACAGATTTGGCTAACACTTAAGAGATTGTGTTTGAGCCCATCTACTAGCAAAGCATTTTGAGCCTTTCCTTTTCCATTAATAAGGGTAACAGTTCCTTTTCCAGCAATTTTGGCAGATCCACTTCCAAAGGATACATTTCCTTCCTTTTTGTTCAATGAGACAAACTTCCTTTTGTCACCTATCATATGTCTGGAGCACCCACTATCCACAAACCAATGATTTTCATCACTGTGAGCACATAGAGCTAGGCCACATTTATCTGTATTGGGATTCTCATCTTTTGCTTCTCTTCTTTTGAGGGGGCAATTTTGTTCATTATGTCCATTATCATTACATAATGAGCAAATTGGATCAAATTTGGCCAAAGGATCAAAAGAGTTGTAGGTCTTGATTTGTCCTTGCCCTTTGAGATCATATGGTTTGTTTGTTTGATTCTTCAATTTTGGTGTTTCATTCTTACGAGCCATGCAATGTTTAGCTTGGTGACCAAAATTTTTACAATAATAACAATGCCCAAAAAAGATAGTTTGGTACCTGTTGTAATAGCCATGATTTGAATCAACATTCTTCCTTGGAGTTGCTCTTTCTTCATTCTTTGGATTTGAGATGGGCCTTTGATGAAATGTTTTTTCTACCTTTGGGTCGTTGGAAAGTATGTTCGCATAGCTTTTTGCATTATTCTTAGTACTTGATGATTCTCCTTTAAAACCTATCCCAGATTTGTCATACTGAGGTTTTTGAGCATTTAGGATAATGTCAAGTGTTTGAGAGCTTTCCCAACTCCTTTTGACTTGCTCCAATTCCTTCCTCAGAGATACTATTTCAGCTTTATGATTTTCACAAATTTCTTCCTTTTCTTTTAGCTTATTTTCCAAGAGGTCTTCCCTTCTTTTTGCTTCCTCCTTTTCTACCTTGAGAGAGATGATTTTATTTCGTAATTTCTCATTTTCTTCAATGGCACCCATTAACAATTCATCTACATTTCCTTCTAGTCCTGAATCATCATCATTTGTGAATGCCTTGAATAATACTTCTTAGCTTCCATCATAGTCATTTTCTTCATCTGATTCATCATTACCTCCTTTGTGATGAGGGAAATGATTAGTTAATTTCTTTTTGATGACTAAAATTCATCTTCATCAGACTCATCTTGCTTAGAGAAGAAATTCTTCTTATTAAACCCTTTCTTTTTGTATATTGTCCTTTTAGAATCCTCCTCGTCATCACTATCATGCTTATGAGGACATTTTACAGCATAATGACCTATTCTTCCACATTTGAAACAAATAAGAGGGTACTTACCCTATAGGAGAAAATTTTCTCCTAGATTTGTCTTCAGCCGGCAGCCACTAGATAACTCGATGTCCCACCATTCTCTACCACCTGAGCTAGCGATTATGTGCCCTTGCCCATTTGTTATGATCGTATGTTTGAAGGTGGGACTTCCAACCCCAAGGGTATGGATTTTCATTATGTAATTGGACGTTTATGCTTGCATTTCTTGGGCACATTTGGACATGGATTTGTCGGGGGATTCAGCGGAAAGAATGTTGAGAAATCTAGGGCATCGAGATTAAGTGATTTCTCTTCTATTAGTAACTGCTTGTGAGTGATTTTTACTTCTTTAGATTAGGATAGTGTTCTTCTTCATCAAACAACTACCAATGCATAAACCATAAAGAGACAAGAGACACAGAATATAGGCTATCAGCCAGGGCCAAAACCTCTCCCACTTGAGAGGAAAACCCAAACAAATTCTTCTTCTTATAGAGATTCCAATTGACGAATACCAAGACCAAGACCCTTGACCTATTTTCCACTCCAAGACCAAGACACAAGTTCCCTTAATGATAGTCACCCTTCTGCTCCTTCCTTTGTCTCGACTCCTCTTCCACTTCGACCTCCTTCTGCTTCAAACCTTCGGCCTCCTTAATTTAGAAACCCTAACTTGTACATAAGACCTCTTCTTATGCCTTGATTTCCTTCGCTTGGGATGGAATCTCTTCCTAGCTTGATTCGACCTTCCTTATGACTTGAATTGCTTCCAATCTTAGCTGCCTAAGAGAACTGTAATTAATGCAGCATAATTCCTATACATGTGTCTCCAAAAAGACCCCAAAACAGATCTAAATAATGCCACAGACCTCGCTCTCCCTTTGCTTCACTTCGCTGGCTCTAGGACTATCCTTTTGACCCTTTCACTTATCTTTGCATCACTTGTTGACTTCAAAACCTTGCCAAAAAAATTTGCCTCTGAAATGAAGTCAAGCAACCCTATTTATAGTTCTTTCCCTGTCAAAATAAGCCAACTTGTAGGAGGGTGAGCCAATGTGTCATTTGTAGGAAATCTTTATTCTATTTTGTAGCCGACATGAAGGAGAGGTCTTGTGCTTGTCTTGGATGGCTTTTCATACCTATTAAATGACTCATATAAAATGTAACAAGCCCAAGAAGGGTCTTTCTTACATGACATAGGCTCAAATTGACTTTTATGATAAATCCTAAAGGCTCACAATGGGAGCCATCACTAAAATAAAATTCCTTGCTTATGTAACCCATAAGACAAGCATTACAATAATTTTATTTTTCTTCTTTTCATCAATTACATAAGATTACTATTACACATGTCAGTGTGAAGACCAAACCTAGTTACACTTTTCAACACTCCCTCTTAACTAGGGAGGTATTCATAAAGGTACTTGGTCATTCTCAATCTGAAGAATTTCTCATAAGAAGAGTCAGATTGGTAACCCATCTGTGTAGCATCATATCAACCAACATTGTCACATAGCAAGGCCTTGACTAAGAGCGCTATCTCTCCACGAGATATGAGCACAATGTTGGCGAGATCAATGATGTATAGACACCCTCATCATTGTCTCTCTTGGAACATACCCCACCCGGGTTCTTAGGGTGTGTTCCACCAAAACTATTCTTATCTTGGATTCCCAGTCCTCAAAGAATATTGATCCTCTACGACTACTCTTATCTTGGATGTCATAACACATCCTCAAAGAGCATTGGATGCCAGATGTTTACCCAATCCTCCATTTTGTCTTCCCAAGTGAAAACAAGAATGATGTGTCTATCTCTCCCTCTTAACTAGGGAGGACATATCTATTCCAATAAAGGAATGTCTTCATTCCTACGGAAGGAATGTACCTAAGCTCCCTCTTGTCTTGGGAATTTCCAAGTTTCTTCCAAGTAAGAAACTTGTTTCCAGGCTCCCTCTTAATTAGGGACCTACAACAGCTCCTCAGGTGGAGATGATGGGACAACAAGCTGCTTGAAGAACTCCTTTTCATGATGTCATGAACTTCATTTTGTTATCTAGGAGTCTTCATGTTTGGAACTTCTACATAGGGCACCAACCATCCATCAATTTCATTTATGAGTTAGCCATGTCATCATCGGAGAGAGATCTATCAGTCCATATTTGGACTTCCTTCATGTCATGCTACTTTCTTCATGCCACATTTACTTAAGGATCTTTCATCCTACTATATGTGCATCATTGGTGGAAGACATCCATAGCTCTTCCCTTGGTAGCCCTGCATAAACCCATCTAGATATTTGTTCAAAGATAAAGGAATGAACATTAGAATCAGCATTACCTTTGTGATGGTCTTTCATCATAACATCTTCTAGTTTGCATCAACGTCCTGCATACATATCGACACATCTCCCAAAGATATATATTGTCAAGGGTCTCTTTATTTTTCAGACTCCATCAAAGTCTTTATATCTTCCATGGAGATATCCTAGTCAAATCTTCTTGGTCTTTCAAATCTTGATTGTCTTTACCATGGTCGCATATTCGACGATCTCTTCCTTCCTTTCTTCACACGTTTCATTCCTAGGAGCTTCCAATCAAAGTTCCTCAATTGTAGTCAACCACCTCATACTTCATATGACGACATATTATGTTGATTTCATCTAGTGAATGTGTGACCCATGCATTCCTGCATTCCCTTGAGGGAGGAGATCCTTTCTTTTGATCGTGCTCTCAAGATAGAGCATTGATTCATGATATCTGCAATCATATGACATGACTTCCACAACATCAAATGTAAGCATACATACCTCATTTTTCCTTTGGGTCATCCAGACTTCCTGCAGCAGTTTCCTTGATTGAAAGAGCTTCAATCCCTTGATCTGCTTCACTTTTATGTCATCATACCATCATCCCATGAATTCCACAAGTTTGGAATTCTTGATGAAACACTTGCTTCCCCTCATGATCGGTGAACCTTTCAATGAAGATTCCATCAGAGAATCTTGAGGATCTAAAGTATCCCCATCAGCAGATGTTTCCTTTCGACAGATGTATGATGAACCTTGTACTATATGACCTTGCCACTTGTGTTTTCAATGAGATTCCCAAGAGCTATATCCTTGACTTCATAGACTTTAACCATCTTTCATGCTTCTCTATGATGATGTCCCGAGCTCTTGCTTTCAATGCTTCTATGATGCCTTGATGCATCCCATTATTTTACATAGGGAATCATGATAGCCATATCTTAAAAGACTTAGGAACCTGAAAAGAACTTATGTGAGGAAGACCATCTCAATAGTGGAGATCTATTACTTCTTCCTTCTTGGATTTCTTCTTTTCAGCGTCCTCCACTTCCTTGGTGATGTGGGCTTCTTCTCTTCCTCTCTTGTTATTTTCCTTCTTGAGGTTAGGGCAATCTCTCTTATAGTGCCCATATTCTTGACACCCATAGCATTGTCTTTTAACCATGTTCGTCTTCTTTTTCTGAGGACCAAACTTTCCAAATTGTCCCTTTCTTTTTGTCATTGCAGCATAAGCTTGATTTTGCTCACCCTCTCCCAAATCAAATTTGGCCTTTAGTCTAGATTCTTCAATCTTGGGGAGTGATCATAGATCCTAGAATGGAGTAGCTTCTTTCTTCCCATAAATACTTGAAGTAAAGTTACTCCACGCCTTCAGTAGCGCATTTAATACAATTGTAGTCATTTCTCTATCAGACATGACTTCACCCAAATCTTGTAGTTGATCCCGAATCTTAGATATCCTCCTAAAATATGAGGCTATTCCATCTTCCCTTGACATCTTTAGCTTGTAGAGTTCTTGCCATAATGAGATGACTTCTCCAACAGTGCTTACGGAATACAACTCTACTAGTTTGTCATGGATTTATTTTGAAGTTTTGAGTTTAGATACATATGGGATGAGGGAATCCTTGATGGATTCTATGAGAATCCTTTGAGCCCTAACTTCCCCTTTCATATACTTGGCAAGAGCTTGAGCATCTTCCTTTCTCGATTTAGTGATAGAACCTTTGAAATGTTCCATAACCTCATTTTCAATGAGATCCAGATCTATCCTTTTCTTCCATGCAAGATAGTTTGAAGCCCCTATTTGTTGCTTTCCTTGTAAAAAGACATTTTAACAGATTCAAATGTGGACATAAATATACTTACTTGATAGGATGCCCCTTCTTGTTGTTGCTTCCTTGATGTTGATGATGATATAAAGGATAGAAAACTTCTCCTTGATGAAAGTAGTTTTCTTCAAGAATGATCCTTGATCCCACAGAAAGTGAAATGACACCAACTTTTGATCTAGCTTCCTTGGATGAATAGTCTTCAAAACACTTTAACTTGAGTAGATGTAGGGTTTTGGCCTTCTCCCTCTTGATGATGATCCCAATACTTCTTTGTAGACTTCTTTGATCTAGGGTTATGATGCTTCTTTTGACTTCAAGATGATCTTCATTTTGATGCCTTCCTTGAGATTTGATCCTTGAGTGTCCCTTGATAAGATGTCCTTCCTTGACTTAGTCACCTTAGCTTTGAAACCATGTTGAGAAATCTAGGGCATCGAGATTAGGTGATTTCTCTTCTATTTGTAACTGCTTGTGAGTGCTTTTTAATTCTTTAGATTAGGATCTTCTTTTACTTAAGTTATTAGTGTTCTTCTTCATCAAACAACTACCAATGCATAAACTATAAAGAAACAAAAGAAACAGAATATAGGCTATCAGCAAGGGCCAAAACCTCTCCCATTTGAGAGGAAAACCCGAACAAATTCTTCTTCTTATAGAGATTCCAATTGACGAATACCAAGACCAAGACCCTTCACCTATTTGCCACTCCAAGTCCTAGACACAAGTTCCCTTAACAATAGTCACCCTTCTGCTCCTTCCTTTGTCTCGGCTCCTCTTCCACTTCGACCTTCTGCTTCAAACCTTCGGCCTCCTTAATTCAGAAACCCTAACTTGTACATAAGACCTCTTCTTATGCCTTGATTTCCTTCGCTTGCGATGGAGTCTCTTCCTAGCTTGATTCGGCCTTCCTTATGACTTGAACTGCTTCCAATCTCAGCTACCTAAGAAGATTGTAATTGTTGCAGCATAATTTCAGTGTATGTGTCTCAAAACGGACCCCAAAATAGATCTAAATAATGCCACAGACCTCGCTCTCCCTTTGCTTCACTTCGTTCATTCTAGGACTATCCTTTTGACCCTTTCGTTGATCTTCGCATCAATTATTGACTTCATAACCTTGCCATAAAAAATTGCCTCTGGAATGATGCCGAGCAGCGCTATTTATAGTTGTTTCTCTGTCAAAATAAGCTGACTTGTAGGAGGGTGAGCCGACGTGTCATTTGGGGGGGATCTTTATTCTATTTTGTAGTCGACATTAGGGAGAGGTCTTGTGCTTGTCTTGGAGGGCTTTTCATACCTATTAAATGACACATACAAAATGTAACATGCGCGAGAAGGGTCCTCCTTACTTGACATAGACTCAAATTGACTTTTATGATAAATCCTAAAGGCTCACAATGGGAGCCGTCACTAAAATAAAATTCCTTGCTCATGTAACCCATGAGACAAGCATTACAATAATTTTATTTTTCTTCTTTTCATTAATTAAATAAGATTACAATTACACATGTCATTATGAAAACCAAACCTAGTTACACTTTTCAACAAAGAATGGGCTTAGATTGTACTCTTGTTTAAGCCCTCCAGAGGGTCATAATGGCACTTGTAGGGTGAGCATTGAGAGCCATGGGCCTCAACCACAATGGAGCGTTGATTACGATGCCATGGGGTTCTTCAGCACCACATATTGCTTGCTCATGCCCCAGCTATACAAAGATGATGTATGCACTTGGACCACGTTGCCCAGTCGGCCACATACTCGCACCTAACACTTGGCAGTTGACCAGGGCCTAAATGGGATTTTGTCTCATCTAGGGAGACATGGGATGACATGTTGAAGAAAGTGTAACTAGGTTCAGTCTTCATAATGACATGATCTTTGTATTTGATAAAAAGAAATAAATTATTTTTGTTTTGGTAATATTGTTACGTGGGTTTCATGAGCAAGAAGTGTAACTAGGTCAAAGACTTCTTCTTGATGTCTTTAGGATTTTGTGTACATGTCAAAGAGTCATGTCATGAATGGAGAAGCTCTTTAAGAGCCTGTGTAAAATGTATTGGTGTCAAACCAGCACTCCAAGACCAAGAAGAATCCTCCAAGAGCAAGCTCACAGAAATCTGCAAGCAAAACAACAAAGGAATGTAACGTCAACTCCAAAATGAATTAAAAAATAAATATATGACATGTCAACTTAAAGAAAGGGTCATGTCGGTTTGAAAGTTCATGTCAACTTGCATATATGGGATGACCACTATAAATACCCATGAAGAGTCAACGAAAAACATACAAGAAAATTTCGGAAGGCTCTGAGATTTCGTGTGGAGGAGCAGAGCCGCGGTTAGGGCTTGACTGCACCTCGTTTGGGGTTTAGGTGCATTCTTGACCATGGCCTAATGGAGCAAAACAGCACTCGCTTAAAGATGAAGTCGTAGTCATGAAGAGGAGCCATAGTAGAGGGTGGCCGCAGTGATAAAGAGAGAGTCGCAGTCAAGCATGGAGGAGCCGCAATCATAGCTGTAGTTCAGTGAGATAGCCGCAGTCGAGACCTTGCATGAATGGAGCATAATGATTGACGCAGTAGTGAGGTAAGCTGTCCAGGCATATTGGATAGCAGTATGAAGACGATCCAAGTAACATATTCATTGCATAATGCAAACAGTGATCAGAATTACAAGAAGTGTCAAGGGTCATATCTCGGCATCTCTGTCTTAACTTTCGGATCTGTATAGACAGATCACAATAACATAATGCTTCGGCATACCTATAAGTATCTCGGTAGGATGAAGAAGATCTCAGTCGAAGGGATTGTGTTGATGGATCTTGCATAGTAGTCATGATATATGGATCTCGGTGACATTCTTATGGCAATACAAACATCTTGTACAGCAGTGTCTTAGAATATAAGGCAGTGATAAAAGAAACAGTGATCACCACTGTGAGGAGTGTTAGTCTCATCAAAGGTAAGAGACCAGGATCATAATCCTACAGTGAAGTAAGGTGCAGTTATGATCTCAAGATACAGAGATCATCTTAGCCTCAAGGAACAGTCATGATGTATAATGCTCTCATCAACCTTGCATCAATGACGAAGCTCTTGAAGATGAAATAGTGATCTCAGAGGTGCAGCAAGTTGATGATCTCAGCAGCGTTCAAGCAAGTGGATTGATGTCTTGGTCTTGGAGAGGCAGAGTGTGTCAAGGGTCATGGTCTTGGTATTCGTCAATGGAATCTCTATAAGAAGAATTTTACGCATGGGTTTTCCTCTCCAAGAGGGAGAGGTTTTGGCCCTGGCAGATAGCCAACCAGTTGTGTTCTTGTCTCTTTTGTTTGATAGCAGTTTGATGAAGTTAACTTACACATGCTAATAATGAAGTAAACAATCAAGCTAAGATAAAATTGCATTAACACTTCACAAATTGTTATCATGTATCGAAGAATCACCCTTAATATGCATGCCCTTAGATTCTTCAACATGGTATCAGAGGAATTGGTTCAATAGTCAAAATAAGGGCAGAGAAGAGACATTCAAGAATCAAGACATCAAAGCAGCTGAAGATCT
This sequence comes from Pinus tabuliformis, assembly GCA_031772625.1. Classification (NCBI taxonomy): domain Eukaryota; kingdom Viridiplantae; phylum Streptophyta; class Pinopsida; order Pinales; family Pinaceae; genus Pinus; species Pinus tabuliformis. Next base: position 234,193,715 of record CM062818.1, read on the forward strand.
ACATGGCAGAATCAAACCCTAGTCATGATCAAACCCTAGATCAGAGATCAGTATGCAGCAGCAAGGGTTTTAGATATCAACAGTCTTCAGATCTCAACAGTAGTTTTGACAAGATCATCCACAACTCAGTTTGGATCCTTCTGTAGATATCAGATCTGAGAATGTATATGAACAGTACTCAAATCAGAAACTATTCTATGGATCGTGGCAAGCAACTTCAATTCAATATGTATCAGCAATTTGTTGAAGGGCAATCTAAGGATCTCAGCCAAAATATCTACTTCAACTACTGCCAACATGATCAAGGTGAAGACTACATCTTCACAATCAAGTAAGTACCTTTTTCATAATCAAATTTTGTTTTATGACTTCATGATTGCAAGAAGACCTACATATTGGATGGGTCATCAAGGGTCTTGCATGGAATAAGAAGGATTATCATTATCCTTAGAGAAGTCAGTACATCAAGGTCTCCTTTGAGGTCACAAAAACTCTTAAGGTTCTATGAAGTAAGAAAGGAGACATAAGAGGATATACTCTCTGAGATGAAGTGCAGAAGGTGCCAAGGAATGGAGAAATATCTTCATGAGATCTCAATTGAGAGATCTGGGAAAATGATGAATGGATAATCATCATTGATAAGCAAGGTGACAATTGTTTATGAACAAGAAGATCACCTCAATCAACAGTTTGCAGTCTCTATGCCAGATAGAGAAAGGTAAGTTGAAAAGACTCAACTATGTGCAAAGGAAGGATTAATAAGACAGAACAACACTATGAAAAGATTATGGATCTGAAGGATAAAGGAAGCTAAAGGGAAGAGGGAGTAATAGATTTCCAATATGAGTGAAATGACATCCCTCATAAATGGGTCCTATCAGAAGTCCTTGCAGATATAAGAAGATACATCGTGGCATCATGAAAACAAGAGCTCATATGAATCATGGAGGATATAGCTCTTGGGAATCTCGTTGTACATTAAAGGAAAGGAAGATCCAGGTCAGAGGAAACATTTTCTAGATGGGGATATACTAGATCCTGAAGGATCTCTGATAGAGATCTCAGTGGAGGATCTCATAGTCCGGGAAGGCAGCAAATGTCTCGTCAGGAATTCCAACTTTTGGAAATCATGAGATGAAGGACTAATGACAAATCAAGGGATTGCAGATCCGTTCAATCAAGAAGGCTGCAGAAAGTAGCCTGATGGAAAAATGAGGTATGTATACTTGTAATTGTATTTGCATTTGATATTGTGATGTCATGTTATATGGTTGCAGGTTAAATGGATCAAGCATGATCAAAAGGGAAAGGATCTCCTCCTCTGAAAGGATGCAGAAAGACATAAGTCAAACTAGATGAAATCAACATAATATGTCCTCATAATGTAGTATGAGGTAGTTGATGACCATTGAAGAACTTTGAGAGCTCCTGGGAATGAAAGACATGAGGATGAAAGAGATCGTGAAACATGCAACCATGATGAAGGTAGTCAACATCCAGAGGATCAGGAAGACTTGACCAGGAAACCTCCCAGAATGATGTGAAGACTCTGATGGAAGTCTGAAAAGATGAGGACCCTTGACAATAGATATCATTGGGAGATGTGTCAACATGTATGCAAGATGATTGATACCTACAAGAAGATGTCACTGGAAGAAGGCCATCACCAAAAGGTAATATGTGATTTGTTTTTGGTGTCTAACCTCTTGGAAAAGTTTGGGTATGTGTGCAGGATCAAGGAAAGGGGAGTTGTGAAGGATGTCAAAACTATGTACCTTGTGATCCAGAGCAATCATTGTTGAAGAAAAGTGAAGACAGGTGAGCTTATGAAGGAAGCCCCAGATGTAAAGCCAAGGAGGATACTTTTTGAGAAAGAAGGAATGGCATGACGGAGGAAAGTGATGGATGGTCGAACCCTACATGTGAAGAAATTGATGACATCGAAGTCTTGAATCATCCATCAACTAGAAGACCCTATAAAGCACTGATGATAGAGTCCCTGGGTAAGAGGGAGCTCTGGGAAGTTCCTATGAGCAAAAGGAACTTGAGCAAGTCTCTGAGCAAAGAGAAACCTGGAACTCGTCCCTGATTAAGAGGGACAGTTAGACACAACATTCTTGTCTTCAGTTTGGAAGAAAAAATGGAGGATTGTGTAATCATCTAGCATCCGACACCCTTTGAGGATGTGGTAGGGCATCCAAGACAAGAGTGGGCAAGAGGACCGATATTCTTGAGGGCTAGGAACCCAAGATGAGAATAATCCTAGTAGGGTATACTCAGAGAACACCCGGGTGGGTATGACCCTAAGAGAGACAATGATGATGCGTGTCTATCAGTCATTGGTCTCGCCAACATTGTGTGCTCTGATCTAAGTAAGAGATAGAGTTGTTAGTCAAGGCCTTGCTAAATGGTAACAATGTTGGTTGAAATGATGTTATAACAAATGGATTGCAAATCCGATTCTTCTTATGAGAAATTCTTCAGATTGAGAATGACCAAGTACCATTATGAATACATACCTAGTTAAGAGGGAGTGTTGAAGAAAGTGTAACTAGGTTCGGTCTTCAAAATGACATGATCTTTGTGTTTGATAAAAGGAAATAAATTATTTTTGTTTTGGTAATCTTGCTACATGGGTTTCATGAGCAAGAAGTGTAACTAGGTCAAAGACTTCTTCTTGATGTCTTTAGGATTTTGTTTATATGTCAAAGAGTCATGTCATGAATGGAGAAGCTCTTTAAGAGCCTATGTAAAATGTATTGGTGTCAAACCAGCCCTCCAAGACCAAGAAGAATCCTCCAAGAGCAAGCTCACTGAAATCTGCAAGCAAAACAACAAAGGAATGTAACGTCGGCTCCAAAATGAATTAAATAAATAAATATATGACATGTCGGCTTGAAGAAAGGGTCACATCGGTTCGAAAGTTCATGTCGGCTTGCATATATGGGATGACCACTATAAATACCCATGAAGGGTCAACGAAAAACATACAAGAAAATTTTGGAAGGCTCTGAAATTTTGTGTGGAGGAGCAGAGCCGCAGTTAGGGCTTGACTGCACCTCGTTTGGGGTTTAGGTGCAGTCTTGACCTCGGCCTAATGGAGCAGAACATCACTCGCTTAAAGATGAAGCTGCAGCCATGAAGAGGGATTGCGGTAGAGGGTGGCCGTAGTGATAAAGAGAGAGTCGCAATCAAGCATGGAGGAGCCGCAGTCCAATGAGATAGCCGCAGTCATGAAGAGGAGCCGTAGTAGAGGGTGGCCGCAGTGATAAAGAGAGAGCCATAGTTAAGCATGGAGGAGCCGCAGTCCAGTGAGATAACCGCAGCCAAGACCTTGCATGAATGGAGCATAATGATTGACGCAGTAGTGAGGTAAGCTGTCTAGGCATATTGGATAGCAGTATGAAGATGATCCAAGTAACGTATTCATTGCATAATGCAAATAGTGATCAGAATTACAAGAAGTGTCAAGGGTCATATCTCAGCATCTTTGTCTTAACTTTCAAATCTGTATAGACAGATCACGATAACATAATGGCTTCGGCATACCTATAAGTATCTCGATAGGATGAAGAAGATCTCAGTCGAAGGGATTGTGTTGATGGATCTTGCACAGCAGTCATGATATATGGATCTCGGTGACATTCTTATGGCAGTACAAACATCTTGTACAGCAGTGTCTTAGAATATCAGGCAGTGATAAAAGAAACAGTGATCACCACTGTGAGGAGTGTTAGTCTCATCAAAGGTAAGGGACCAAGATCGTAATCCTACCGTGAAGTAAGGTACAGTTATGATCTCAAGATACAGAGATCATCTTAGCCTCAAGGAACAGTCATGATGTATAATGCTCTCATCAACCTTGCAGCAGTGACGAAGCTCTTGAAGATGAAATAGTGATCTCAGAGGTGCAGCAAGTTGATGATCTCAGCAGCATTCAAGCAAGTGGATTGATGTCTTGATCTTGGAGAGGCAGAATGTGTCAAGGGTCATGGTCTTGGTATTCGTCAATGGAATCTCTATAAGAAGAATTTTACGCATGGGTTTTCCTCTCCAAGAGGGAGAAGTTTTGGCCATGGTAGATAGCCAACCAGTTGTGTTCTTGTCTCTTTTGTTTGATAGCAGTTTGATGAAGTTAACTTACACATGCTAATAATGAAGTAAACAATCAAGCTAAGATAAAATTGCATTAACACTTCACAAATTGTTATCATATATCGAAGAATCACCCTTAATATGCATGCCCTTAGATTCTTCAACACATGTGTCATCATTCTAGCCCTTATTGATGGAGCATTGACATGTTTGATCCAGTTGGAGATCCATGAGACCCTTGATTGTGCCCCACAACCACTTCGGAGCACCACAAATGTTCTGCTTGGAAACCAAGGGGCCACCCCTTGGTCATCATTTTGGGAGCCCTTCTCTTCATCATGGAAGATGGAGGACTTATATTGGTCTTCCAACGACCCTTTGCACCATTATTATATCATTTCGACCTCATTAGGAAGGCTTATTCTACACTTTCAGGCTATTTGGTGGGATTTTCACCAAAGTTGTTGTTATTTGCACAATAAAATATTGATCAGGGGCTAAATTAGGCTAATTAAACCAAATCGAATTCCTAAAGGCTCATATAAATAAAAGAGAGCCTCATTTGTAAAGATCATTATCACTTGACTTGGAGATCTCTTCTTGAGAATTTTACATTTGTTCTTGGATGTTTATTGGAGCTCTTTTGATGCATTTCGATATTTCTGGGAGCTGAATTTTGTTCTTTCTTGGAGCCGCTATCTTGACATTGAATTGGATATATCTCTTGCTATTTGTAAGTACTTCTTTGTTAAAAGATCTTTATGTAATCATCTCTAATGTGTGGAAATTATGTGTCTAACTCTTTCTTTTATACCTTAATTGTTGAACATCATTGTTGAAGATTGTTAGATTGCAAATTTGTGCATGTTACTCATTGAATGGCAAGTAGATGAATGTTCCTAGTGGAGTAGAACTCATTTTGTTCCATGAAAATCCATTGATCTTGGGTGGGTAAATGCTAAAGAGTGATTGCTAGGGCATCACAATTTAGCCTCCTTGAAGATAAATTTTAGCCGAATATCAAATCACATAAACTCTATAGCCCATGAATAAAGCACAAATCCAAGTGAAATTGGTGATCACCCTCTTTACCCTTTCTTTTCCTCCTAAATTTCTACCCAACCCTAGATGACTAGCTAGGGCCTTGTATGAATTGCATTATAGGGATGACATCAAAAAACTAATTGGATAGACTACTGCATTGTTTTCTTCTCTAGTGACCCTCAAATTTTGAGGTAATTCTCACGACGAGTTTGAGAGAAAACTCAAAACCTAGCTCAAACTTTGGATTTGATCTTGAACTTCTTTGGTTAGCAGCATCCAAAGGTCATATTCTCTTGAAAACTTGAAGGAAGTTAATCATTCATTGACCTTTTCTCATCCTTGCTTGACCTAGATATCTCTTTGAGGATCATCTTCTAAGCCCTATGCCTTGCTCAGGTTCTCCATAGGTCTCTCTTGTGGTCCCAAACCATTATATGGTCATTGTCTTACAAAGCCTTAAGAAAGGCCTAGCCTCCTTAGGAAGCCTTTTGGTCTATGAGTGTCCCTTGTGATTGAATAGCCCTTCCTCCTAGGTCTAGGTCTCCTCATAGGCCTTTATTGGAGAGCCATTAGCTTCTCTTTGAAACAATTGAGCCATTATTTGAGCCTCTCCTTCGAATCAGCCTTGGAAATCACTCAATACCTAGCCATTGATCCTATCATCCTAGTGATTTCCCTCATATCAGGAGTCCTCCCATTAGTGAAATTCCATAAAGAGCAGGGGGCATTAACTAAGGTGACAGCTAGTCCTTGTCCCATTATTGTCATTTGTTCTAGTAGTTGTCCCTTAGGTACCCCTCCTAGGACCCCTGCTAAATTGTGTGGCAACATTGCCTTTGTTGGATATAGTGAGAATTCAAAGGCCTTTAGGGTTTATATTCCAGGACAACGATATATTGAGACATGCAAGGATGTTATATTTGAGGAGGATGTTGCATTCTAGAAATCCAAGGGTTCACACTTCGATTTTGATGAGGAAGTGGAAACTGCTCCAAAGAATGTGTAACCAACGCCCCAGGAACCTGTATCTATGAATGAAGCTCGACATGAAGAAGATGTTGATCATGAACCTGTTGAATCTACAAAACTATTGTTGACAAGACAAGAAAAAGACTTGCTTGGTTAGAGAAAACATTGAACGATGTTGAAGGTCGTGTTGTTGCTCGTGGGACTTTCAGGGAAAGCAAGAAGCCTAAAAAGTACTCTAGTTATATAGCCCTGATGTGCAAGATCATTGAGTCTGAGCCATCCTCCTACAAAGAAGTTGTTCAAGAGCAAGTATTGGAAGAAGCGATGACTGAAGAATATCAATCCATATTGAAAAACGATGTTTGGGAGATTGTGCCAAGACCTGAGGGTAAATCCATTGTGTCTTCAAAATGGATCTACAAGATAAAACATGTTGATGGAAAATATAAGGCTACTTTTATGGCTCATGGATTCTCCCAGAAAGTAGGAGAAGATAATGAAGACACCTTTGTTCCCATTGCCATGTATGCATTTATTAAATCTATTATTGCTCTTGCATCTATCGCAGGTTGGAAGTTGCATCAAATGGATCTCACAACAGCCTTTCTGATGGGGTCATTGAAGAAGAAGTCTACATTGAAAAACCTCAAGGTTTTGAGGTCCACGATAGAGAGACACATGTTTGCAAATTGAATAAGGCCTTGTATGGCCTGAAGCAGGCCCCTCATGCATGGTACTCCCGTATTGATGGGTATTTGTTGAGTCTTGGTTTCAAGAAGAGCGATGTTGATCCCAATCTATATTTAAGTTGTTGATGGTGAACCCTAATATTGTTATTGTATGTAGACGAATTGTTTCTGACAAGAGCCGAAGTATTGATTGTTCAGTGCGATGATAGATCTTGGACTCATGCATTACTATTTGGGATTGGAAAATTGGCAAAAACTTGACGGGATCTTTTCGATTCTTTAGATATTTGGCATGATGAACTACAAGTCAATGTGTAATGTTCCAAATACAAATTGAGCAGCAAATTGCTTCAAAAAATTTATCCGTCGGCTCCATAAACAATTTGCACAAATTAAGCCACAAAGTTTACGGCAAAAACGGGAAACAGAATCTGCAACTGAATAATAGACAATATAAACATGTAGAAGATCTTAGCCTTATTTTATTAATATAGAAAATATTGGTACAAAAACTGGAAATGGCTGAGATAATGACCTCAAAAGATATTAGCTCCAACACCGAATCAGGCCCACTAGATTTGAATTGAAAACAATAGTTGCAACCTGTCACCTCAATGAATTCAACAAAGGAAGAGTTGGGTGCTCGCCCACTCTCATTGAATCACCCGAGGGTGTCCGTCTTGGGGCCACTGCTGAAGCTGGGAATTCTCAGTTCTCCAAACATCTCCACAAGAAAGAAAATTCAACTCTAAGACGTCTCCAAATGGTTTCCTCCTCCTCTTTTATAGATCTCCATAGATAGATCCCCAAGCCTCTAGAAGCATCTCATTTTATTATTTTATTATTATTCTAGAAGCTCCTCCATTGACTTATTTCAAATGACCTTTTAATTTCATTTTATTTCACTTAAGTCACTTTTGGCCTTTTCCCTCCAATTAATTATTTTTCCTTAATTAAATAACTAATTAAAGCCATTTTTAATCAAGGAAAATGGTAAATAGCCCACCATACTCTCTCCAAGATCACTGAAAGTCACTTCTCATCATCACATCTTGTAGATCTCATTATGGTTCCAACGAGCTATTACGTTAAGGTATTCCATCAAATATTTCCCCTGGAAAGCCACCTCAAGCGAAATTAATTAAGTCCGGCCCAATAATAACCCCGTTTTTTGAAAGTTGTTGGAATGCAACAGAATGAAAGGAAAGTCGTGAGGATGATTGAATATGCCAAGCGAATGCCATCGAACCCCATAAAAACTCCTCAAAACTCCCCCGAAACCCCTAATGACATAAACCTACTCCCTTGACCTGGGCATCCTATGTCTTGGAAATCCACCCTGGTTTTACTATAGAGGAAAGTAAAAATGGGGACATGAAAAATCCTCTCGCCCAAAGATTGCTTGCCCTCAAGCAATCCATACATGTCCTTTGTAGAGGCATCTGCAAACTGATACCAGGATCCCATATGAACCACTGGACCACATCATGCCTCCATGCAATCCAAACATGAATGGATCTCTCAATACCCGGATCCCAAACAAACCGCTAACTCATCCGCCATCCATGGATCCACTTGGATCCCAAACAAACCGTTGACTCAATCCGCCATCCATGGATCCACCTGGATCCCAAAACCACCATAACCAATCATCCTCGTCCATCCCCCATGGCTCAAGTTGTGCTCTATCTCTGACCATAGATGTTGCTCCACCAATAGAATACCAACTCATCACCTCTCTCCAATCCAACCTCTAGCATAGGCTAAGGTCAACCCCACTCTATTGATGTTGGGCTAGTGCTACTGGAATACTAATGAACTATTAGTCCACATCCCACTGCCCACTGAAACATGTAGTAACCCTCTCACCTAAGGGCTCCTACTGTACTGTGCCCCTGACTAAGAATGATACTCCATCAATAGGATACCAACTCATGATCTCCTACCAATCTAAGGCATGGACATCAGTGTAAGGAACAAGTCCGTTATGCTGATGTTGGTCCATGCTCAACTCATGTTGCTCTGTCTGATCAATCGACAATATCCACCGAGAAAACCCTGCCTCTTTCCCTACAATGGGTACAAGTGGCCAAACTATGTTGCATGCCCTGTCTAGGTACTCTTGGAGAGGGCTGCTCTGAAACTCCCAAGTGTACTCCTCTTGCTGCCTCGCTAGGACCCTCAGCCGCCCCTCAACATTAGACAACTTGTCTGTTGACTCGGCACACACCCTTATAAGCTCCTCAATTTTATTATTTTACTGCAAGATGGTGCCTCGAACTATTTGGATCTTTTGCTTCAATGCCATAAGATTTGTCTTGAAATGCTCAATCTTCTCCCGACGGCTACTAACTGAAAGTGCAACAATTCTGCTAGTTGCCTATGCATCTGTCTGCTCCTCATCAATGGTTGGTCCAAAAGATGGTTGCTTATCCTCCTCTATCATGGGCTCAACATGAACCTCCAACTGGCTCTCCACAAAAGGCTCACCATGCATATTGTGTATAACATCCTCAACTGAATCATGCTCCCCTATGTGTTCTCAATGTTGAATCATCACTGGTGACTCACCGCCCTGACTGTCTCCCATAGGATCCACTGACTGCTCATCATACACACTGGAATATAAATTTGGTCTGTTGTCAACAACTCCACATGACTACTCATGCTCCCCATAGGCATCCTCGTATGACCCCATGGACTCATCCAAAGAAGAATCCTCATCCTGAAAATCGGAAGGAATCTCCTCCTGCTCTACCCCTGTCATCTCCTCGGTGTCACTCAAGCATGAGTGGTCAGGTCCCCAAGGTTCCTTGCAGATGAAGCAAAGACCCTTCCTCCTCAGCTCATTCTTGTTGCATGGTTGGTCACCACCAATCCTCCACAACTCCTCCTGGGTCAATTGTCTCCTGAACAATTTTAAATTTTGCTTAACCAACCTTTCAACTAGTTCGTAAGCAACCAGTGAGACAGACTGTTCCTTCCTCCAAATGGCCAACAACCTGGACTGCAGCATCCTACAAATGTCATCATGGTTACCCATGACTCCAACCATGATTTCTAAGATCTTGAGCCTCTTCTCAATGGCAAGACCCAAGATGTTACATAGATCCTAAAGATTATCTTCTATTAGCTAGAAAACTTTTCTCATAATGTCATCATTATAGGGAAGCATAGGTGAAGTTATTCTAATAATCTCACTAAGACAGGAGGCTACTATAAGTCTGACCCCTTCACAAGGGTGCTCCAAGAATCTTGATTGAATCAAAGCAAGCATTGTTGGTTTGAGTGCCCAATTTAGGACCCTCAAATCTGATTGGCTTACTTTAGAAAGGTGTGAATCTAGCTTCTCCAGATTAAGGAAAGTTTTTGTGGTCATCTTTAGGTTCTTCAAATTAGATCCAAGTGCAAAGAGCCAATTCCCTACCTCCCGCTCCTTCTGCAAATCCCTTATTTGCTCTAGTTGTATGATAGCATGCACCTCCTTTGAAAAGGGCCTATTGTTTTCTCTTTGATCCAAGGAAGCATTATAGCCTGAAACACCAATTGTAAGTGATTTCTCAAATTGTTGTTGGTACCGTCTTCTTTTGAAGTCATTAAAGGTTTTTTTGAGATTTTCAAAAGTCTCCTCAAATCCCATCATTTTGCAGCAAGGGTGATAATGTTGTACAAAATCTGGCTCAACCTCTACTCAAATTTACATGGCATCAATAATCAACATACCAATATAATCATTCAACTAGCACATGCAACCTCACAATACTCTGCCCCAATAGATAAATTTGGCTCCGGCAAATAAATTAGACTTCGGCAAATAAATTGGGCCTCAGTAAATAAACTAGGCTCCAACAAATAAATTGGGCTCCAACAAAATAATTTTAGCACAACAAGATGAATTCGTCCCGAAAAAATAATTTTAGCCCCGCAAGAGAAATTTGACACAACAAAATAAATTTGGCCCAAAAAAATAGCTCAAATAATTAATTCGCATTGCCCATAAATTATGTTGTTGCTGCTAAATACGAACTAGTGTTTTTGCTCTCAATACTACAAAATTCCTGAGATTTTAATTTGAGGCTCCTCACACCAAACCCATAAAAACCCAGGAATGGTTTGAATTAACTCCAAGCCAAGATCAAGCCCACCAAGTGGTGTGAATTATCTTGTTTACCAATAAACAAATTGTTGAAGGAATGTTATTTACAACTCGAATACTGCCCAGAAAATTCTAAAATTTTAATCACAAACTCCTCTCACAAAACCCAAAAAAATCTTGGGCAGATTCTAGCAGATACAGAAAGCCCCAATTTAGTGTGAGTTTCCTACTCTGCCCCACTCTGCACACTACTCCAAATAAGATAAATTTGTACCACAATGCTCCTACACTTCAATCCTACAAATTCACTACAAAATCACCAGCTCAAATGAGAGAAATCTCTTGCAAAACCTCCAGAAAATAAACTGGGCTACAACAGATAAACTGGGCCCAACAAATAAACTCAACCCCAATAGATAAATCTAGCTCGAGCAAATAAATTGGACTCCAGCAAATAAACTCAACCCAACAAATAAATTCGACCCATCCAGAGAAATTCGACTCAGTAGAATAATTTTGGCCCTGCAAGATAAATTTGGCCCAACAAAATAATCTCAGTGCAGAAAAATAAATTTGACCCAACGAAATAATTTTGGCCCAGAAAAATAATCTCGGTCCATAAAGATAAATTTGGTCTAGCAAAATAATTTTGGCCTAGAAAAATAATTCTGGCCCAGCAAGATGAATTCGGCCTAGTAAAATAATTTCGGCCTAGCAAAATAATTTCAGCCCTGCAATAAATCTGGTCCAACAATTTTTTTCTTTTTGACACACCTGCAACAATTATCCTCCGGCAAATAGATTAAAAATTTTAATCCACAAACTTTGCTCCTTTATCCTTTAGGGACAATACGAAAACTTTGATTTTAACCCACAACTGGCCAAAATCATGCTTTGATACCACTAAAGTGTTTCAACTATAAATTTAATAGCAAATTGCTTCAAAATTGTATCCATCAGCTCCGTAAACAATTTGCACAAATCAAACCACAAATTTCACAGCGAAACAAGGAATTCTTTAATACCATTATAATGTTCCAAATACAAATTTAGCAGCAAATTGCTTCAAAAAATATAGTCGTCGGCTCCATAAACAATTTGCACAAATTAAACCACAAAATTTACGGCAAAAACGGGAAAATAGAATCTGAAATTGAATAATAGACAATATAAACATGCAAAAGATCTTAATCTTATTTTATTAATATAGAAAATGTTGGTACAAAAACTGGAAATGGTTGAGGTAATGGCCTCAAAAGATATCAGCTACAACACCGAATCAGGCCAACAAGATCTGAACTAAAAACAATAGTTGCAACCTATGAATTCTGGATGAATTCACCAAGGGAAGAGTTGGGTGCTCGCCCACTCTCACTGAATCAGCCGAGGGTTTCCGTCCTGGGGCTACTGCTGAAGCTAGGAACTCTTGGTTCTCCAAACCTCTCCACAAGAAAGAAAACTCAACTCCAAGATGTCTCCAAATGGTTTCCTCCTCTTTTATAGATCTCCATAGATAGATCCCCAAGCCTCTAGAAGCATCTCATTTTATTATTTTATTATTATTCTAGAAGCTCCTCCATTGACTTTATCTTAAGTGACCTTTTAATTTTATTTTATTTCACTTAAGTCACTTTTGGCCTTTTTCCTCCAATTAATTATTTTTCCTTAATTAAATGACTAATTAAAGCCATTTTTAATCAAAGAAAATGGTAAATATCCCACCATACTTTCTTTGATCACTGGAAGTCACTTCTCATCATCCCATCTTGTAGATCTTCTCATTTTGGTTCCAACGAGCTATTACACTAAGGTATTCCATCAAATATTTCTCCCAAAATGCCACCTCAAGCGAAATTAATTAAGTCAGGCCCAATAATAACCCCGTTTTCTGAAATTTGTGAGAATGCAACAAAATGAAAGGAAAGTTGTGCTGATAATAGAATATGCCAAGTGAATGCCATCAAACCCCATAAAAACTCCTCAAAACTCCCCCAAAACCCCTGATGACATAAACTTGCTCTCATCACCTGGCCATCCTGTGCCTTGGAAATCCACCCTAGTTGTACTATAGAGGAAAATAAAAATGGGGGCACGACACGATGGAAACCCCTATGGTGACGAACTTGAAGAAGATCTGGGATAGTGACTCATAGTTGTTTGATCCTACTATGTATCGCAGATTGATTGACTCAGTAACTATCTTATGTATACCATGCCTGATATTTGTTATGCAGTTAATACATTGAGTCAATCCTTGGTGGAGCCTCATCGTGTACACTGGGTTGCAGGTTTGCAACAAAACACATACTGAGGTACTTGCGAGGTACCATTGAGTATGGTCTGATGTATGCTTCCAATGGTGAATGGCCACTGTATGGGTTCACTAATGCTAATTGGGCTAGTAGCTCTAATGATTGAAAGAGCACCTTTGGATATTGTTTTAGCCCGAGCTCCGCTATGGTTTCATGGTCTAGTAGGAAACAAACCTCTATTGCTCTCAGTACATCTGAAGTTGAATAAATTGTTGCTATGCGGCTTGCTGCAAGGCTATATGGTATCGAAAATTGTTCTCTAATTTATTTGATCAAATGTTGGAGCAAACTATTATCTATTGTGATAATCGAAGTTGTGTGAAGTTATCTGAGAACACGGCGTTCCATGACAAATCAAAGCATATTAAAATCAAGTATCACTACAACCAGAATGTTGTCCAAAGAGGAGTTGTGAGGCTCAAATATGTTCCTATTGATGAGCGGGTTGTTGATGTATTTACTATTGACAAAACCGTTGTCCCGAATGAAGTTTGGGTATTTCAAAGAACTATTTGGAGTTGTTAAGAACCCTTCTGAGTGAGAGGGAGCACTGATTACATAGCATCATCATTAGACCATCTCCCATAGGCTGTGTGTCGTGTGACATTGTGGTCCGGGAGATGGATTCCTCCCATAAGTTGTGCCGTGAGACATTGTTGTCCGGGAGCTGTATTGATTATTCCTCCCGTAGGTTGTGCTGTGAGACAGTTTTGTCCAAGAGATGTATTGATGATTCCTCCTGTACGCTATGTGCCATGAGACATTGTTGTCTGGGATATGTATTGACGATCCCTCCTGTAGGTTGTGTGTGTCGTGAGACGTTATTGTCCAGGAGATGTATTGATGATTCCTCCTATAGGTTGTGTGTCATGAGACATTGTTGTCTGGGAATGTATTGATGTTTCCTCATGTAGGTTGTGTTGTGAGACTTTGTGGTCTAGGAGATGATTAGTTGGTTCCTCCCTTAGGTTGTGTGCCATAAGACCTCATGGTCAGGGAGATGCTTTGAGACGATGCTATGTATCTTTCCTTATGATGAGTATGAGAGAAAAACTTAGATTGTGTTCTTTTCAGTTAGGTTGTGGGCGGAGAGACGTATGGATTGGTTGGGAAGATTGACCTTATGAGAGAATGAAAAACTACCTCCCTAACTAAGAGGGAGCATTGAAAAATAATATAGCTATAGTCAGCATGTTTCATTGCAAACATGGAGAAGAAATAGAAAAAAAAATTGACACCTACAAGTCGGCCCAACTAAGCCCTACAAGTCGGTTCCAAGAAGGTCTTCATGTCGGCCTACTAGGGCTAATTAGCCCTCGCATGACACCTATATATAAGTGTTCGTTGGCTCTCATTTCATCACCACAATCACACAACAAGTTCGGTCTTTTATTGCATAGCTTATTCACATGTGCGAAGAGGATAAAGTATTCTTTTTGGCTGTGATTTCTATCTCTTTCAAAGGCTCGTTGACTATAGTGACTTGGGTGCTTTTGGGATCATCTTAACTTCTGTTTTGTTCATCTTTTAAGGCCGAAGAACCTGATTGGGAGTTTGCCCTTTTGATGTGGCATTCAACTGAAGTTGACCGAGGGTTTTGCTTGTAATCTTGGGCGGAATTTTGGACAGTTTGTTGGCATATTTTGTGGTGATTACAGTGACAATTTCGGCCTCCTATAACAGTGACTACAGGCCTAATTTTCGGCCTCTTTTTGCAGACCTTACTCATTGGACAGAACTGGTTTTTATCTCTTTTTATGAACAAACTGTGATTTGCATTTCATTGTTGACTATTTTGGATTTGTTGGAACATTTTGATGTACTATTGATGGACAGAATTTCTGTTATAAGGAAAGATTTTTTGGGTTTTTCCTTGGCTGTGAGCCTAATCTTGGTGTCTCTTGCTTATTGTCTATTGTTCATTGCCTACTGAGATCTCTATTTACTGCTCTTGTTGAAAAATTAATGGTCAAAGTTTTTCATATATAGCTACTTGTTGATTAAAGGACAAAAAGGGAATTGTTTGTATCAACAGAAGTAGTTATCAATTGTGAAAAACTATTCTAGTCATTGCATCACTAGAATTTCAACATGATTGATTATTAGTGGACTAGGATGCCCCATTAACCCATTCATGCAGCAACACTTTTCCTCAGCCTCACATTTTCCTACAAATGCAACCTTGATTTTAATGGTGAGGTGATGGAAGAGCTGCATACTTTTCTTTATAGGACAGTAACTAATGTTGAGGTTTGTAGCACAATCAATCGCGAGATAGAAAGGTATCAGGAGGGTACTAGACTATTTGGCTTTGATGATGCCATTAGTGGAAGGACCACTTTGATGCCACGTAAGTCATTAAAATTTAGAACTTCAAATTTTTTAAATTCACTTGTGTTCGATTTGAAAGTTTAATTATGTTTTCTTCATTTTCTATTTTCCATTTTAATGAAATGTAATTCAGTTTAATTTCTTGCTTATTTGTTGTAGATGCTCGGTGGCGAAACTATGGTGCAAGGGCACCAATTTTACAAAAGATTACCATCAAAATTCTCAATCAAACCTATAGCACTTTAGGATGTGAGCGCAATTGGAGAGTATTTAAAAAAATACACACAAAGAAACACAAATTAGAACTTCAAACTTGAACAAAGCAATTACGTCTAATGTAACTTGTGACCCTCTCATATATTGTGACCCTCAACACTCATTATATTTTTATGACCCTCTCACAGGTTGGAGTTATCATGTCTTAATGACTTGGTGTATGTCCATTACAATCTCCAACTATGAATGAGGCAAAACGATAGAACACCAATGCCATTTCCTTGTACAATAATGATGTATTGTCTAAGTGGAGAGTGGATTCTGAGCAGCCTATCATGGAGGAGGCACCTAGATGGTTAGAGGGGGGACAAACGAGGAGCCGGAGGAGGAGGGGGAGGAGCAGGAGAAGGATCAATAGGAGGATGAGGCAGTATCAGCACCACCTTTTAGAGAGATTGATGAGCCTACTCTATACCCACCAGTCACCACCAGACACTTGTTGCAGTGCCAAAGCCTTCTGCTATTAGGGGCAGGCCTGGCAAACAGCACATCATCTTTTCTCATAAAAGGTGGAGAGGGCATTAGCTAGCTACTAATTTTGTTTTTGTTGTCATTGTACATCTATCTCATTATGATAAGATACATTTATATATGTAATGTCAGTTTGTATTGGTTCTCTATTTTTGAATCCTTGATTGGATAATTATCAGACTTCAGGATTCAGTATCAACATGGATCATTTTTTATTTGGCTTCCACTATATATATATATATATATATAGATATCAGTGCTTTCTCCATATTTATGTGCCAGAGTGTTTATCTGATATTTTTGTTGTTTTATATATTTAAATTTTTTTTAAATGAATATATTATGTATTTTTTATGTTTTCCTATTTTTCCCAATTTTTTCGCTGATTTTTCCAAAACAATGTTTTCTGGACCTTTGCTGATTTTTTGCCGATTCCAATTTTTTCAACATTGGCCTTGCTAGATGAGCCAAAGAATCTTTGTTTTGAGGACAATATTGGTATTTTTCATAAAGGAAGTCAACACCATTCAATTGGTACCAAGGATAACACATTTCTATCAACCATTGAGTTACAATATTTCAATCTGAAAGATAGACATGATTGAAATGGATTGTGGCCAGATAAAATGCCATATAAACCTTGTTATGTGGATCCAGAAAAGGAAAAACAGACCTGAAGCTAGAAATTGCAGTATGTGGTAGCCACGTTCTTCACCATATAATGTTTGTTCAACTTTGTTGGCTTACATCAAAGCTGAAGGTCCTTGTATATTCTCAGACGAGCCTTCAAAGGGTTGTTACTACAAGTTCCATCAGGAGAAAAAAGTGTTAAAGATGAGATTACAATAGGCTCTTATCCAGCGAGAGGTTTGGTTGACATGGCTTGCTTGCCTTTAAGGGTGTACACTGTATACATTAAGAAATTAAGTTTCACATAATATAAAAAGGGTTTTGGAGCTTCTACTTTTGAAAATCAAAACAAAGCTTCAAAATATCAAAATATAAATACCATTTTTCCCAGCATTAACACAAGCAGATTATTTATGTTAAATTTCACTACATGTAAGAAGACATGAAACCTAACACCCTAGAAACTAGTAGAGCAGAAAACTTGCGAAACTTCTGGCTTATATGCTATATCTACAAACACATAGCTAACTGGACATGCAAACAGAAAACAGTAGTCTGCAGCACTTAAAAACACATCTCTGTTTCTCATCAACTCAGAAAATCATAAACTCAGAAAAGAAATCAGTACAACAGGTCACTCACTGAAGTTCAACAAAACGTTGTTTAACACCTTACCTCTGCCAATATTTTACAGACTAAACGGCAGGAGGAAAGGAATGGAAACACTAGAACAGTGCACCTTCCTACATGAGGCAACTACCAAGAGAGATGTGTGCCCTGTTACCCACCAAAAGTGGGTGACCCCATAGGAGAAATTTTTCTCCTATCATCTCTTCTGGCTGGCAGCTGGCAGCCCCTGACAGCCACTAGTAGCCGATGACGATGTGCCATTTATATCTCCGCCACCTGCATCAGTCATGTTTCCTCACCCATCTAGCAAGAGCACATGTTGGAAGGTGGGCTTTTGATCAAAAGGTACTTTATTCATTTTGCAATCAGGTGCTTATGATTGTTTGTATTTGGGCATTTGACATGGATTATGGGGTAGCTTGGAAGAAAGAAGGGTCTTGGCCATGATCTTGCTACCTCGCCTTGAATGGGGGGCTACTTTCCCTAATGGCCGAACAGGTATAGGAGGGGCACTACTTGGGAAATCATGATTGAAATAGCATAGCTCCATCTCTCCTTATTCCTTACCACTTTCCATCTTACATTACAAGCCCCTATTCCATACTTACCACTTTCCATCCTACATTACAAGCCCCTATTCCACCTCCATTCTTCGGGTTCAACTAACCACTAATTCATTGAGGTTTGGCACCCTCACGTCCTCATGCCTAGGTAGGGCCTGGAAATTTGCCTTGAGAGGTTGGTGCAGCTAAAAGAAATGGAAAAAACATATGATGAAAAAGAAAAATCAAAATGCAAAAGGTAGTCAAGATATTCAAATTAACTCGTGGGCAAAAGCCAAGCATGAGCTCTACCTCACTCATTACGGCCATCACCCGGTTCCCTAGCCAATCTTGCCCTATCACATAAAAGACAAAGAACCCTTACCAAGTGTTAGATAGTTTAATTCTTGATTCCTCTTTCGTGATAATTACTTATGCATGTTAGCTATCTTTATATTACTTTTATGTTATCTTCATCGAGCAATTATACAAATGTTCAAAGCATAAATATCACAAAGAGACAAATAACACCAGAAATTAGGCTCCAATCCAGGGCAAAACCCCACAAGAGGGAAAACCCAACAATCCTTCTCTTATAGAATCGGATCAAAATGAGATATCCAAGGCCCAAGACCCAAGACCAAGACCAAAAACTGCCACAAAGATTCCAAGTCAACCCTCCTCCAAGTCTCCTCCAATCAAGTCAAATTCAACGAAAGTCAACGCTGGTCAAATCCTCTGAAATCTGGACAAATCACAGAAAATTTCAGCCCTGCAATAGAGGCTGAATTTTGGCCCTGTAATGACCTCAGAAAACCACAGAAAATTTGCACATGTGAACAAAACTAGGGCAGAAAACTCATCTTCTCTCTCTCCTTTGACTTTGGTTGCCCTTTTCTTCTTGATCAAGTGCAGAAATGGTGTGATTTGATGATGAATGAATGATCTTCCAAGAGGTCAAGTTGACTTGTATATATAGTTGTCCAGGAGGGTCGAATAGGTGCCACATAGGCCGACTTGTCCAAGGAGGGTTGACTTGGTCTTTGTTTGACTCTTTGACTCAAAATAAAAATTATTTTTCTTTTCTTACAAAAGTCCAAATGGGACTTGACTCAAATACATTTTTCTTTTTTACTAAATAAATTCTTTTTTATTCTTTTGACTCTATAAGCATGAAGAACATGTTTTTACCAAAAATAAAATAATAATAATAATGAATATAATAAATACATTGATGATGAAATTACATTACATTATGAAGACCGACACTAGTTACAATTTCAACACTCCCTCTTAACTAGGGAGGTATTCATAATGACACAACAGGATATTCTCAAGTTGAAATATTCATATAAGAAAGGATCTGGATTGATAAGCATCAATGATGATTTACATCAACATAGCCAACACTGTCAAAATACCAAGGCCCTGACAAGTAAGCTCTATCCTTCCACTAGATCAAGGCACAATGTTGGGAGGCATAAACTTGGACACCACCGCCTCTCAAGGCATATACCCTACCCGAGTGTTCCCAAGGTATGACCTCATAGGACAATTTCCTAATCCAAGGAAAAATACATCTTCCAAACCATTTGTTGATTTTTAATGTACCTTGGACAAGTGGTTTCCCATGGGTTAGTCTCTACCTACGGCAAAGTGTCCAGAATAATTTTTTTCCTAAGTGTGACTTTATAAAGTGAAAGTGACTTTATAAGTAGTAAAGTCAACGTTAAATTATAAAGTGAAAAGTGACTTTAGACATAAAGTACAATGTGGGTACTTTATTTAATAGATGAGTTAAAAAATAGAAAGTGAGAATTAAATGCACATTTATTCTCATCCCTTGATCTAAATGAATCCGAGCCATTAGATCTTAAAGTTGCCCAAAAGTCATTTAGGGAAACAAAAGGGGGAAAAGAAAAGAGAGACTACATTCATTCTTCATGAACAGATTGGAGAAAAGAGGCTGAGAGCTGGAGAAAAGTTCTGAAGGAGAAATTTGATACAACAAGGTGAAGGAGTGATTTTTGGGCAAAGTTGGGCATGGAAATAAAGGCATAGAAGACAGCATAAGGTACAGTACGAACAGCATTGAATGCTTGAGTTGCACATCGTTCGAGAGAAGTTTTTGAAAAAAAACTTCGTACAGCGGTACAGAAATCCGTACAGTAATTATAGTACAGTTCGTACAGTTGTATCTGTACAGTACATATTTTCAGCTTCAAATGGGCACAATTTTCAAGGAGGTTTGGGTTGAAGAAATAAGTTGTACTTTGATGTTTTGTTTTGTCTGCAAATGTATTTTTTCCTTAACTTGAAAGATAAATAAATTTGAAGAGCTCTCTAACAGGTTTTCCCCGGAGAAGATTGAAGGGGTTTTGCCTGGGTCTAAGTTGACCAAAAATCTGTGTGTATTTAAATGTGTGTTGTTGGTCTGGTTATGTCCATATTTATTTTCAGCATGTGTTGAAAGTCCCATGTGTTTTAATCTGAAAATTTCATTTCCATAATTCTATATGTTAAATATATGTTTATGGGAAAGGGCATTTAACTGAATGGGAGTGATAAGGTGAAATTAAAATTGGGTTGGGTTTGCAGGGAAAAAAAAATTGGTCATTAAATTTCAACATGGTATCAGACCTACAGGCTAAAAATTGCAGTTTGAACAACAGACAGTAGTTTAGGACAGCAAACAGTGGTTTGGACAACAAACTGAATTTTTGGACAGCAAACTAATATTTTGGGATGGCAAGGTGAAATTTCACACAGACTGAACTTTTGGGACAGCAAGGTGTGTTGGAAAGTTCATTTCTCCATTTTCTTGGTTTTGTAAATTTTGGACAGCAGTCATGGCCATGTTGTTAAGGATAGAGGACAGACTAGATGGGATATCCAACTATGTCATTTGGAAGGACAAAATTCGGACTGTGTTTGAGGAGGCAGCTCTGATCTCAAGATTTTGATCTTCTTTTTTGTCATATTCTCAACTTCTACTTTGAACTCTTGGAACTTTTCAAATACGTCATCTTTAGACTTTAAGAAATATATTCAAGTCTTTCTGGAATGATCATAAATAAATGTTACATAGTATAGATGACCACCAAGTATTTTTCTGACATGGGTCCACAAACATCAGAGTGGATTAGGTCCAAGATTTCCTTGGATCTTGAATCACTGCTAGGGAATGATTTCTTCACATTTTTACCAAGGGGGTGCCCTTTACAAACTGCTTCATATTCTTCCTTCAATTGGGGCATACCGAGAACGTAGAGGATGTTGTTCAGATGAATGTTCCCACCAAATTCTAGCTCTAGGGAGGTAGATCCAATTCCTTTGACCAAATAACTATTTAAACATTTTTTAGACAAGCTTGGGCTTGTGAATATCTCCTCCCAGATTGAGAGGAAGTTAGGATGGACACCTCCATGTGTCATGTACTGTGGCCAGGGCCAACAACCATATGTCAAGTACATGAACACAGATAAGGAGAATGGTAGATTGGATAAGCATCATGGACCGACATTCTTGAGACATGCATTGTGACCAGGACTAATAGTCATAAGTCAAGTACATTGATTTGGTATAAGAATGGTCCGGAGGACCGACATTTCCTTGTGTCAAATATTGTGACAACAGATTAGGAAATGGTCCTGTGGAGGATGCACTTTGGTGAACCTAGGTGGAGTATGTGCCTCAAAGAGGCGGTGTTGTGTCCTACGAAATGCCTCCCAGTGTTGTGCTCCGATCTAGTGGAGAGATAGAATTTACTTGTCAAGGCCTTGGTATTTTTACAATGTTGGTTATGATGATGTCATCATCAATGATGCTTATAAGTTATCAATCTGGATCCTTTCATGTATGAATATTTCAACTTGAGATTAACATGTTGACTCATTATGAATACCTCCCTAGTTAAGAGAGAGTGTTGAAGTTGTAGCTAGGTTCGGTCTTCATAATGTAAACTTATCATTGATGTATTTATTGTATTTATTATATTTATTATATTTTTGTCAAATCATGTTCTTCATGCTTAGAGTTAAAAAGAGAAAAGAATTTATTACGAGTCAAAAGAAAAATTGTTTGAGTCACGTCCCATTTGGACAATTGTAAGAAAAAGGAATTCGAATTTTATTTTTGAGTCATTAGTCCACAAGATGACCAAGTCAGCCCTCCTTGGACAAGTCAGCCTAGTCCTCCAAGAGACACCTATTCAACCATTCTGAATAGCAATATATAATGGACAAGTTCAACCCACTTGGAAGCACATTCATTAACACAACAAGAAGCAAATTTGAACCTAGTGAAGGAGAAGAGAAAGCCCACTCAAAGGAGAGAGAAGACAAAAGTCAAAATAAGAAGAATATTCCCTTGTTGACCAAATCTTTGATTACAAAAGTTCGCACATGTGAGAGATTTGTTTCTCTGTGGAAAAGGTCTGAAATTTTTGACGTAACCATTGGCCAAATTTCGGCCCATTGTTGTAGGTCCGAATTTCAAAACTTTGGCCAAATTTGGAGCAGTTTGACCAGCATTGACTTTGACTTTGGAGCTGATTTGGAGGAGGGTTGGACTTGGTATCTTAGTGGCAGTTTGGTGTTGATCTTGGTCTTGGATATCTCTCATGTTGATCTGATTCTATAAGAGAAGGCTTGTTGGGTTTCCCCTTGTGGGTTTTGGCCTAGCTACCAACCTAATTATGTTGTCTCTTGTCTCGTTGTGATCTCTATATTTTCCTAAAAGATTGAACATTTGTATAATTGCTTGATGAAGAAGACATAAGAAGTAATAAATAAGATAATTTCTAATTCAGTTGCAATTGAAGGTGTTCAGGAGCGACCTCTTTTTCGAGGTACGTTGTTGGTTCGAGGTTTAGGGTTTAGCGCTTCAAACCTGCAGAACCAGAATCAGCTCTGGACGCGCATAGGGTTAGAATAGTGGAACTGCTCAGAAGAGGACAAGGACTGACCCATCAAATGGTAAACGGGGGGTCCATTGGGACCCCATCCTTTAAACAAATAGTTATGCAAAAGCAAGCAGCGCAGGAGGGAGTAAAGATAACAGGATATGGAAAGCTTAAGCAAGATAGCGAAAAAAGCAAAGAGAAGAAACAAAGGGTACTCAGAGAAACAAGCAGCAACCCAAAAATGAAAGAAAAAGAAAGCGACGGAAAGGAGGACAGCGAAAGGAAGGATGATACAGGGCAAAGACACATAGCCCATAAAGAGAAACAAATAGAGGAAGGAGGGGAACGGGAGGAAGGGAATCAATCAAAAGAAGAAGAGAAGAAAGAAACCGAACCAAACCCCAGCAACAACAAAGCAACAAGAGGAGCATGCAAACCAAAAAAAGCAGAAACCCTAAGAGTGGTGATCACAGATCCGGAGATACAAGCCTATAGAGAACACATGTCGGAACATGCAGCAATATGCAAGTTCATGGGACTGTGGCCAACTGAAAGAGCGCCATGTCAGCGGATCAGGCAGCAATGGAAACCCAAAGGTGATGTCAAACTGCACTTAGGAGCAAAAAGTTTCTTCACTGTTGTTTTTACGAATTTAGAGGATAAGGATAGAATTTTTGATGGGGGTCCTTACTTCTTCGCTTCAGCGGGTCTCTACATGAGGCCCTGGAAACCCAACTTCGTGCCAGAAAAAGAGACATTCACACAGGTCCCAGTGTGGATCCGTCTTTTCTCTCTTCCAATAGATCACTGGGGCCTGGCGACACTAAAGCAAATAGGGGATCAACTAGGAACTTTCATCAAAGCCTCAGAAGCAACGATGCAAAGAAAATACACTTCCTGCGCGAGAATTTGTGTGGAAATGGATGTATCTGGAGCTTTACACGAAGGATTATGGCTGGAGTTTAGGGATGAAGACTATTTCCAAGCTATCGACTATGAGCAAATCCCCTTTCGCTGCAGAAAATGTCACGAACATGGACATTTAGTAAGAAAATGTCCATTAAGCAAAATAGGGGAAGAACCTAAGCCAGAGCAAGCAGCAAAAAGCAGGGATGCCTTTATAAAGCCAAAAGCAAGACAAAGGGCTAACAGAAAAAGAACGAACAGAATAGGAGCAGCACAAGGCAACACCAGCAACGCCTTTGAAATCTTGGAGACAGATACAGATTCAGAAGAACAAAATAAGGAATCAAATAATAGTGAAGGGAACAAAGAAATGACAGGTCATGAAACAAAAGAAGGGGAGGAACATCCCCTCAGTATAGTAGTCCTAATGCAGGAGCCAATAGGAGAGCGAGAGGAAGATGCAAATATGCTCACCAGTGATGGTGGTAGTGAGGAAATGGAGCTAAATGAGGTTCTAGAGCAGGAAGGAATGAACTTACCAGTCATGGCAGAAATCTGGAAAGCTCAAGGAATAGAGAATATTCCGGAAGAAGAGATTAGAAAGATCAACAATCTATTCATTGCAAGGCAGAAGGCGGAGATGGATAGGCAAAACAGGAAGTTAGGCATAGCAAAGGGAATAGGCAGCCATTCAAAGAGCCTACTATGCAACTCAACCAGCTCGAAACAGAGAAGGAAGAGAGGCCGAAGAACAAACGGTGAAGTATTGCAGGAACTAGGGATTTTAATGTTAAATTCGGGCAAGATGAAGGCTCTGAATGCCTTCCCATCTTACCAACAATCTATCTAGTTAAAAATGAAAGTTATATCGTGGAATGCAAGAGGGCTTAATAGCCAAGCGAAACAAAGACTTCTAAAGAGAAAATTCCAAAAAGAGAAACCAGATATCATGTTCATACAGGAAACCAAATGTGCTAACAACAACATGGCGAATATCAGCAAAAGGCTTGGGAAACACATAGAATTTATGGAAGTAGCCAGTCAAGGTTGGGAAGGAGGTTTAGTAACTCTTTGGGACTCCCGAGTGATTCAAATCCTCTCGGCAGAAGCTACAAAAGCGTTCATAGCCATGGAAACTCAATTGATAGGTAATTCTGAAACTTACTTATGCACAAATGTTTATGGACCTCAAAAGCTAGAAGATATATTCTCCTTTCTCCGCTCCCTTTTAAGTTTAAAGATTAAATATCCCAACTCGAATCATGGGGGGAGATTTTAATATGATAACCTCTCTTTTGGAAAAGAAAGGAGGAATTAGAAAACTCAATAAAGATGCTGAGCTCTTCGTTGAATTCATTGATTCTGCCAAACTAGTGGACATCCAGCCAAAAAGTGGAACTTTCACCTGGAATAATAGGAGAGGAGGCGAGAAGCAGATAGCCTCTCGTTTGGATAGATTCCTTATTTCAGAAAGCATTATACTTGAAGGAATAATAGTGGAATCCAACATCCTTCCTAGTGGAGGATCGGATCACTGGCCAAAATCTTTGGTAGCGGCC
Source organism: Pinus tabuliformis (assembly GCA_031772625.1). Taxonomy (NCBI): domain Eukaryota; kingdom Viridiplantae; phylum Streptophyta; class Pinopsida; order Pinales; family Pinaceae; genus Pinus; species Pinus tabuliformis. Next base: position 234,219,168 of record CM062818.1, read on the forward strand.
ATCCAAGGAACCCCCAGAAACAAGCCTTTTAGATTCAAGAAGTTCTGGTTGAATCACCCTAATTTCATTCAACTGGTGGAGAAATGGTGGCACGAGCCAATGGACATCAGAGGAACCAGAATGTTTAAACTTCAAAGCAAATTAAGATACATCAAAAACAAAATAAAAGAATGGAATACAACAGAATTTGGGAACATTTTTAAGGAGAAAACTATCATAGAGGGAAAGTTAGAACAGATTCACAAAGAATGGGCTAATGGGCACAACAATGAGGACTCAGCAGAGCAGGAAAAAGTCCTGATGCAACAATGGCAAGCACGCTGTCAACAGGAAGAGACCTTATGGAAACAGAAATCCTGGATACAATGGCTAAAGGAGGGGGAACAGAACACTAAGTTCTTTCATAGGTCTGCGCTAGACCACAGAGGGGCTAATAAGATACTCTGTCTCAACAATGAAAGAGGGGAAACTTTACAAAGTCACCAAGAAGTAGCAGCACTGCTCACAAGGCACTTCAATCATATAGCACAGGAGCCGCAAGCAAACAGGACAGAAGCTATTGAGGAGCTAACTCAGGCTATTCCTAAAATTATTACAAATGAGCAAAACCTAGCTCTTATTAGGGAAATCTCTTTGGAGGAGGTGGAAGAAGCGGTTAGAAGTATGCCGAATGACAAGGCACCTGGGCCTGATGGTTTCACCATCAATTTTTACAAAGCCTGCTGGAGCTTTGTTAAGACTGAAGTTTGGGAAGTAGTAGAAGATTCAAGACGCTCCTGTTCTATCCTTAAATCGCTAAATTCTACCTTCCTCGCTCTAATTCCCAAGGTAGAAGAGGCCAACTCTCCAGAGAAATTTAGACCTATAGCCCTGTGTAATGTAATATATAAAATCATATCTAAAGTCATAGCCAACAGATTGAAGCCCATTCTTCCTGGCCTCATTTCGGAAGAGCAGTCGGGGTATGTTGAAGGAAGACAGATCTTGGATAATATTCTTCTAGCCCAGGAAATGGTTCATACTCTTCAGACCAGGAAAGTAGCAGGGATGTTGATGCAGCTTGATCTTTCTAAAGCCTATGATAAGGTCAACTGGAACTACCTTGAGGCCATTCTGAACGCTTTTGGCTTTGATAAGCAGTGGACTAAATGGATCCTCGCCCTGATTAAATCCACTAAGTTTTCCATCCTTGTCAATGGCTCCCCCTCCGACCCTTTCTCTCCCTCCCGAGGCATCAGACAAGGAGACCCTCTGTCTCCTTTCCTTTTTGTAATCCTCATGGAAGGACTGAGCAGACTCATCAACAAAGCAAAGAATGAGGGAAAAATCAAAGGACTACAACCCCTTCATTCCATACCAGCGACAACGCACCAGCAATTTGTGGATGACACAATGCTGCATGGGACGCCAACTGTGAAAGAAGCCATGGCTTTCAAGAAAATCCTAAATCTCTTCAGCAAGGCTTCAGGTATGGAAATTAATCTTTCAAAATCCACTATTTTTTTCTTCAATACTCATTTAGCCATTCAGAAGCATCTATCTAGTATTCTAGGCTTTCGAAGAGGTAGCCTACCCTCTAAGTATCTAGGAGCCCCTCTAACAGACAAACCCTGGCAAAAGATACACTGGGAGAAAATCATGGTCAATATGAAGAAGAGATGTCAGCACTGGGTACACAAAGCACTCAATTTCGCTTGAAGATTAGTCCTCACCAAAGCAGTATTGCAAGCCATTCCGCAGTACCTGCTCTCTATCATCCCTGCCCCTAAAGGAATCCTACAGCAGATTAGAGCGATCCAGAGATCTTTTGTCTGGAATGGCAATGTAGAAAAAAAATGGGCACTTGTTGCCTGGAACAAACTTTGCAAATTGAAAGAATCAGGGGGCTTAAATCTTGTCGATCCCTCCATTATCAACATGACCTGTGGAGCCAAGCTCTGGTGGAGATGGTTGAAGGAACCCAATCTTCCATGGGCCAGACACTGGAAGGAAAAATATACCCCAGACTGCAACATTCAGGAATTAATAAGGCTGCAGGAGGTTCCTGAAGGGTCTCCTATATGGAATTTAGCAAGAAAGAATCGCGACATTGTGCAGGATCACAGCTTTTGGGAAATCCGAAATGGGGAAACTGCCTTATTCTGGGAAGATGCTTGGCAGCAACTCCCAAAGCTTGAAAGACCAGAGTTCGCAGGCCTTAAGAGACAATGCCAGGACAGGGGCAGATACACAGTCCATCAATACTGGAATCACAGCAGCAGGGACCATGAGTGGAGAGAGTGGTTGATCAACGCCACAGAAAGCTCAAATTAGAAAACCAACAATATAAGAAATCTTCTCGACCAACTAAACAAAAAGAAGATAAGAAAAGCTGAAGAAAAAGACCAGCTAAGATGGGGCATGAAAGGGAGTGGTAATTTTATGCTCAAGGAAGCCAGGGAACATCTCGAGAATGCAAAGCAAATGGAGGTGATGCAATGGAGTAATAAGGTCTGGGACACTCTGTTTTGGCCTAAAATTAAAACATTCCTATGGCTCCTAATGCGAAGAAAAACCCTCACTTGGGAGAATCTTTGCAAAAAAGGGTTCCATGGCCCTTCTCGATGCCCCATGTGCAATTCAGCTGAAGAAACAATGAACCATCTCTTCAACACTTGTGAATGGGCTTGTCACCTGTGGAAATGGGCGGAAAACATCATGCAAAAAACAGATCGAACCAGGGACTCCATCCAGGACACCATCATGAATTGGCAGAGCGGGTACTCAAATAATTTAAGAATTAACAGCATATGGAAAACCTTGCCGGGATTTATAACCTGGACCATATGGAAGGAACGGAATAGAAGAATCTTCCAGAATGAATACAGAGACATAGAGCATTCGCTAGATACTATAACCCAAAATATAAGACAATTAATTCTGGTTAAGTGCAGAGTGGAAACAGACGACCAAGCTTCGGCTAGAGACTTACACATTTTAAAAATCTTCAAACTGGATAACAGCCGAAGTATGAGCACCACGAATTGCCAGCAAAATCCAAACACCGCGTCAATTGGCTGGAAGCGTCCCCCTGCAGGCTTTCTTAAGCTGAATTTCGACGGAGCCTCCAGAGGCAATCCTGGCTTGGCGGGCATCGGAGGCATCATAAGGAACCATGCAGGGGAAATTCTTCACATCTATAGTAAAGCCTTGGGGGAAGGGACTAATAACGAGATGGAGTTTGCTGCCATGGAACAAGGACTCAGAATTCTCAGAGACACTCAGGGTGGCACCGCGGTGGTTGAGGGAGACTCAGAGTTGGCAATTACAGCGGCAAGGAAGCTCTACGGAGGAGCGAAAGCAAGTAAGGTTACTAAACATTGGAGACTTGCCAAGGTTACAGACAACATAGCAGGTATGCTGGGAGTAATGAAAGGTCTGATTTTTCAGGCGGTGCGACGAAGAGCTAATATGGTTGCGGACCACCTGGCGAACTATGGAATCGAGCACCCAAACACCATGTGGGACAGCTGTTGGCAGAATATAAACTGCCCGGAATTAAAAGAAAAGTGCATCCAGCTCTCCAGGCAAGATCTGGGTGACGACAATCGGGAATGAGTGGGAGGAAGAACATAACCACGTCACACTATGATGGGACACGCTGGCACTGCAGATGCCATTAAAGAGTGGCAGGGGGTAGAAGGACACGCGAGTTCGGCGCAATTATGGCGCGAGCAGAGGAAAGAGGATATAGGACCAGATATGATAAGTAAGGATATGCGCCGCCGAGACCAGATCAAGAGGGGGGACACTTGGCAGGTACTGGAGCGGGAGAGAAAAGGTGACCGTAAAGAAAAGAATGTGAGCCACTACACAAACAATTCAACATCACACAAAAATTATTATGACAGGACATGCAAGTTGCGTAGAGACAGACGGTATGCAACTGGTAACATCCCAGGCAACCTCTATTTAACTTCCACCAGAGGCAGAGGAAAAAGCACTGTTTTATCGTGTAGCAGACCAGAGCCCATCCATTCTGCAGAAAGCATCCAGAATTACACCGTGAGAGTTGGCACGACAATGGAAGGGGAAGGAAGTCGCAACGCGTCGGCAAATAAAGATCTCAAGAATGCCAGAGAAATGTATGAAACGCGAACCTCGCTAAAGAACAAGCATAAGATCATTGACCTGGAAGCCATGGTCCATGAGGAAGAAAAGAAGCTATCGGACCAGGACATAGAAAGGGAAGTGGATTGGCTTCAGGACCCCGGCACTGTAACCACGCGGGCCACTCAGTTCGTCAGGACTCAAGCAGAGAGCTGGCGCATGAAAACACTACTTGCTCAAGCCTTGAGCATGCAGGCCAATAACGCAGATCAATTGCGAAGAGACTAGCATATCTCAGAGGCCAAGACGGAGGAACACATCGCAATCTTAGAGAGCCTGGACTTTAAGGTTAGTGCGTTGGAACAAGAGGTCGATAGCATCTCCAAGAAGCTCACAGTGCTGATCAAACTCCTAAGGCATACTATTGGACAAGATTCAAGGCAAGCCGAGCATCCGAAGGATGAACCGATGGGAGATCATCAAGGCCAGCATCCCAAGCCTGCGCAGGCAGGCATCTCAATTTCTGAACCAGCTCCGGAGACTTCCAGAAATTATGTGGTGCTCAAAATGTAAAGGAGTTGTTTTGATTGCGGCTGGTTTCCTTGTTCCTTCGGCTGGTCCTCTATGTTCCCTGCTGTTAAGCTGGTTAGTTGGTCTGTTGCTGTTCCCTTCTGTTATGCTGATTAGTGTGTCTGTTGTTTCTGTGATCTGGCTGCTGCCTCATTCAGGCAGATGTTTAAGTGTTTATCTTTTGTTAAGCTATATGACAATGCCACCCTACGTGGTGTGCTTATGACAGTTTGGTTAGCCCTTTTTGGTCAATTTTGAAGGTAGGCCTGCAGTCTGGCGGCCCTCGATCTGCTAATGCAGATTTTTTGTACTATATTTTCCTCTTTTTAATATAAATAGCTGACTTACAAAAAAAAAAAGACATAAGAAGTAATAAGAAGACATCTAATATTCACAAGTAATTATCAAAAAGATAAATTAGGTGTTAAACTTCATTGCACTTGATTTCTAAACAAACAATGCCCAAAGGTGCTAGGGCATTCCATCAAGAGAGGTATATATCATCATGTAATATCCACCTTTAGCCCATGCGAAAGCTAGATCATCAAGTGCAAAGCCTTTTCTTCATGATAGGCATACCAAGTAAAACATCATAAAGGCATCTGACACATCCTCATCCATGTCATCAAATATCAACCAAGGCACCTAGTGAAACCAAAAACCCTAGGCCATCCAAAGCTCTATCAACCTGTAGCACTTGCCTTTGTGATAAAAAACACTAGAGTAATGAAAAATTCACTATTGTAGGCTTCATGAGAAATTTGGGGTGAAAAGGCCTCTCTCAGTCATAGATAGAGCCATATGACTAGATGAAGTAGCAAGGAGCTTCCCCTCAAGGATCTGAACCATTTTCTTAACATGTCAAGAAGGCCTAGATTTACCAATGGATTTCCTCAAGGAGGCTACCCGAGATTGGAATGCAGCCGCTTTAGCATTGGAATGGGAGGATAGACCACCCTTGGATGCAGATCCATGGCCAAAGGGCATAAGATGGTGACAGCAACTAGGTGAACAGAGCAGAGCTTAGGGTTACCACTACTTTGTCCGTTAGAATTCTACATTAGAGATTCTATTGTCTTATATTAAGGAGGTGCTACAGAATAATTAAGTTCTGAAATTGGGTAAAGTTATACCTTATATTATCAAGGGTAAGGCAAGTTAAAAAGAAATGGTGTTCATCCTCAATCTCCTTTGTATCGCAAATTTCGTAAATTTGTTCATCCCAAGGTGTCTTTGAGTTAGTCTAGTAGTCAGCTTCACTCAACAAGTGACAAACAATAGTCCCGATTTTGACAATATTTTTTTTTTTAAGCTCATAATGCTGGAAAATTAGTTTTTGATCAGGCAAATTAGGATTTATAAAATCTTTGTTAATGATTTCATTGTCTTCATCAGTGTTATCTTTAAGCTTAATAGGGATGTAAATTTAAAATTATAAATATTACTAATTTGATTGCCTTCTTTTATGTCCCTCTAGCTAAGACAAGCCTCTAACCATTTGTAAGCCTAAAGTGGCTACTACTCACTAGAAGACATAACAGGGAGCCTATTTTTGCTCAACTTGAGCAATTTGTTTTTAGAATCTAAAAAATACTCAGTTTAGAACCATCTCATGGACAGCTGATGGAAAATGGAATCTTCGGCCCAAAATATAGGAATTTGTATCCAAAAACATGTAAAGCAAACAGATGAACAAATAAGCAAGACAGCCACGGAACTAAATCAAACATATCGCAAGTGCTGATCCAAATTCTTAACAAATAATAGAGACAACTACAGAATTAAAGCAACAGTCAAATCAAGAGAATAGAAACAAGAACAAATGAAAATCTGGTACAACAAATCACCTGCTTGATTGTGCCAGCAATACCCGGATTGAACATCCAGTCAAGGCACTGTACTTTGCAATTGCATTGCAACCATCTTGATCTTTATGGAGCTACAGGACCCTTTCATACCATATGCAATATAAGAAAATATGGAGCAACTTCCAAAGAGCCACGTACTTACCAACAAACCCTTTCTGATCACCATTGTGCTTTCAAGACAGAACTATGCATTATTTCATGAAAAACTGCAGTTTCCTACCATATTCATAGAAAGCTTAAAGAAGACCTCAAAGCATCTGAATTCTTGAAAGCTGGCAATCAATGAATAATGGTCATCAGCTGTCAAAAAGAAGTATGTAACAAGTCAACCTTGCCTGTCTCAAAGACCAACTTGCGACTTGAGCATGGCATAACCAAATTTCTTCTGTATCATCAACATAAACCAAAAGCACATTAAAATAGAATAAAGCTTACCGCAGTTTGAACATTCAAGGGATTCTGTTAGACCTCAAAGAAGTAGCTACAGCCCAAGGATAGCATGGAGAACACATTCTCCATAAATTAGAACAGTGAGGCTAAAACCACCCCAGGAATGTAACAATAACTGCAATGAAACAAACTCAAGATGACACTTCAAAATTGCAATCTAAAAATATGATGAAAGTTCAAGAAAATGGCTCATAATTGAAGAAGTGTTACAAGCAATGAGTCCTCAGTTCTCACCAACTGTAATCCTGCTGGGAACATAAAAATTGAACATTGAACAGTAACCTTCACAGCAGGCACATCAAGGTTATCAAAACCTTATCTGAGTCATCTTCCATATACCTTGCAATTCAAAGGTCTAAGTGAGGAATAGATGATACTAAACTCATTACACAACTGTATGGGGGTAAAATCTTCTTATTCCAATTAGGAATGGTAGAACTTATGATGCCCTTTAGATATCTCTAAGAGGACTACCTATTCTCAAATTAACTTTGTTCCCCACAGAAGCAACCTTCAGTGCTATCCATAATATCACGTGTAATAGAATGTATCCACAACACCAAGAAAAATAGCCCTCAGAACATTTTTTCCTGCAGTTTAAACCCATATATTAGAGATGGATAATATACAATGACTATCTACAAGGTTAATGACCACAAAGATTAGGTCAATGGGATTAAAAAAATACATCCAGTATAGACACAAGTGGTTATACAAAGGCAACTCCTATCAATGAGGACTTAATAAAAGACGCCAAAAAGGAGTTAGAGGACAGAGAAATACATGTAGATAATAAAATACATAAGACCCACTAGATAAAATTGAAGAATAATTAACAGTTTAATGAAGTTGACACCCATGAAAAAGTCAAATGAGTTGACCATTGACACCTCAAACATCTGAATATTCCAGTTCTGCAGTCACATACAAGGAGCTGGATATCCTGAGTATCAAAGTACAGAAAATTTGATTCACTCACCATGGTAAACTGTAGACTCATAAGAAGAGGTCAAGCAAGCTTCACTAATCCCAAAATTGGTTAGAAATTTCATGACACTAATCCAAAGTGATAAAAAAGTCAAAGACTGTCAAATTGGAGACCTCAGTGGCATGTGAACATAGCCTACAAGCTGACACATAGAACTATCACAAATTTAATTGGACCTATTACCACCCAAATTAACAGGTCTGGCTAAGGTCTTTATCAGATGCTAAGGTGGTGCCACACAGGACAAATGTCCACCATCACCTCAGCACAAGTCCCCACTCTTTAAACCAACTCCTACAAAGCCAGGGGAGACTTCCCTACACTAAATACTCTTCAAAGCAAGTTAGTAGACCAATGTCTAATAATACCTCTTGGCTTGATGGAATCTAGGAATTAATTTTAAAGATATTTGTTGATCTGAAGATGAAAATCTCATTGCAGAAAATGCAGACTGTTACCGACCAAAAGTGGGTGACCCCTAGGAGAACTTTTCTCCTAATCATCTTCTTTCAGCCAGCAGCCCCTGACAGCCACCTTGTAGCCGATGTGATGTGTCATTTTATCTCTAGCACCTACATCAGCCATATGTTTCCTCGCCCATTTGTCAAGAGCACATGTTAGAAGGTTGTGAATCCAATCCAAAAGGTATGTTATTCATTGTGCAAACGGGTGCTTATGCTTGTTTTCATTTGGGGATTTGGCATGGATTATTGGGTGACTTGGAAGAAGGAATGGTTTTGACAATAGTTTTGTTCCCTCACCTTATATGGGGGATTAATCTTCAATCCTAGTCCAGTGGGACCTCCCCTATTGGCCCATGGCTTTAGGAAGGGAACCACTTGGAAAACCCCAATTAAGATGGTGTGGTCTTGTTTTTCCCATTCCATATTTATCACTTCCATCCGTACATTACAAGTCATATACTCCATCTTTCCTCTTTGGGTCCTGTTACCCACCATTTTGTGGGTGATATCCCTAAGAGAAATTTTTTCTCCAAGATGGTCCTCAGCGAGCAACCAGCAACCCCTAGCAGCCACCAGCTAGCTCATTGGGACATTTCTCCACGACCTGAACCAGCCATGTGTAATGTTCCAAACTTAAACAAACAGTGATATACAAAAGAAAATAAGATTCATACATAGAAAAAATAAACGATCAGCAAAGACTCAATCCGCATCAAAAATGAGAACCAGCTGAGCCATTTTATTAATGGAATGGAGCAAGTACAATAGCGTAAAAATGCACCTGGGCTTGCCTCAAGGGCAAGCTTGATAGAACCCAGGTGTCAAACAGTTATCTCAATGCTGGAAAGTAACTGCTCCTCTAATGCTCTGCGCTATCTCCCAGTAACTTACAACTGCTGGCTGGAAAGTAGCTGCAAGAAACCCCGTCTCTGGTGCTCAGAAAATGATGAAACTTAAGCCACAAGCTCCTTGGTCAAACCCACAAGAACCCAGAAAGGGTTTGCCTGAATCCAACCTCCCAAATTCGACCTCCTCTATGGCCCACACCCTCCAAATAGCTCCATAAATACGGTCTGCAAGAGATGGCCACAAATTCCTCCTCCAAGCTCTGAAAAGGAAGCAAACACCACTCCAAATATATCCTCCAATTTCCATGGCAAAGCTCAGTCTCAAAGACCAATGCTCTACCCACTAAGTGAGCTCCCAATACTGCCTCTGCGCTGGCCCAAGTAGTGTGAAAGTCACTGTCAAGCAAGAAGCAAAATCAGCGCCCAAACTCTCCCAAATGCTAACAATCCTCCCTAGCCTCCTCTCCGGAAAACCTCACATCAAAACACCACTGCTAAGCACCACCAACAAACTCGGCCTCCTCTCCACTGCATCCTCCAGTGATACGCACCACCTGGAAGGAAATGCTACTGCTGCAAACAAAAGGTAACTTTGATTTGATGTTCATTTTAATTTTTGAACAACATCTAGATTGACAAATACAGGGCTACCAAAAGAGAATTGTAGATGTCACCTACAACTATCACTCATGTGGTTAAATGAAAGATCCTAAAGGAAACATGACTTGGAAGAGGTACTTGTATGAAGAAAAGCCAAATGTGGATTAAAAGACCACTTTTCGATGAAGAAAAGGACGACATGACTGACATCGTTCATGAAGGAAAGTGATGGATGGTCGATGCCCTACGAAGAAGTCTCAAAAGATGAAGGCTCCATAATACTAAAGATGAAATTCATGACATCAAACGGAGGAGCTCTACAAGCAGCAAAAGGTCCCATGATCTCCACCAAAAGAAGAAAGTTGTTGTTGGAAAACAAGTCCCTAGTTAAGAGGGAGCTTGGGTACATTCCTTTTTATAGGAATGGGTACATTCTTTCATAGGAATGGGTATGTCCTCCCTAGTTGAGAGGGAGAGATAGACACATCATTCTTGTCTTCACTTTGGAAGAAAGGATGGAGAATTGGGTAAGCATCTGGCATCAGATACTCTTTGAGGATGTGGTAGGGCATCCAAGACAAGAGTAGTTGAAGAGGACCGTTATTCTTTGAGGACTAGAAATCCAAGATAAGAATAGTGTTGGAAGGACATACCCTGTGAACACCCAAGTGGGTATGATCCTTGATAGGCAATGATGATGATGTCTATAAATCATTGGTCTTGCCATCATTGTGCTCTGATCTTGTGGAGAGATAGAGTTGTTAGTCAAGGCCTTGCTATGTGACAATGTTGGATGATATAATGTTTATACAGATGGGTTACCAATCTGACTCTTCTTATGAGAATTCTTCAGATTGAGAATGTCCAAGTACCTTGTATGGATGATGAATATGTTAAAATTGGCAACTAGGGCCAAACTCCATGTGGGTCATCTTATTTATGGCAGCTGATATTTTTCTTGGATTCCTCTCGTCGAGAGGTGTAGGATTGATCTAACGATCATCCGATTCCGACATGTATTTATGGAGATATGAATTTATTTGTATATACTTGACAATTTGTCAAGGTTGGCCAGCAAGATAAAGTGTGTGGCACACCCCCAGCTTAACCTCAACGATTCATATAAAAGGAAGACACCTTGTGGCATTATTTCACATCATCTCAACACTCATCTTCTCTCTCTTAATCTCATTGGGCCAGCGTAGGAGCAGTTTCTCTCACACGTGCAAGAGGAAGGACGAATTTTTTGTTCTAGGGCAACGTTCACTGTTTCTAGGGCAGCGTTGACTTTCTGGGCAGCGTTGACTTTTCTGGGGCTGCGTTGACCAAGGTGCGGGGCTGTTAAATGATGCGTTGACCAGGCGCATGTTGTTTGGGTGTTGCGTTGACCAACGTTGACTGATTAGGGCTAACCGCAGGCTGTTGATTATTGACTGTTGTTTTGACCGTTGACTAAGCACTGTTTTGGACTGCCGAAGTTTGTTGTTGAAGACCGAGTTCTTCAAGGTTGACTAGAGGTCAATCTGGGGTTGTTTGACTAGCTTTGACTTTGTTGGTTGCTGATTTATTATTGCTGATATAAAATATCAGACTTGTGATATTGTACTATCTCTCTCTCTCTGCTGAATTATTGAAGATTATAGAAGAATTGATCAAAGGGTTTCCCCACATTGGGGTTTGTCCCTGGCTAGCCACCACATTTGGTGTCTCTTGTCTTAGCTTGTCTTCTGTTGATTTATTTATGTTCTATCAGCATTTTACTTTATGTTAATATGATTGTTAAACAGTGAAATTAAGAAATTGAAGTAAATTGCTCTAAGCATAGAACATACCATAACTTAACATGGTATCAGAGTTGAGGTGAAGACAAAGCCCAAGCAAGAGCAAGAGCAAGAGCAATCACCAAAGACTATTGGAAAAAGTCTTAAGACTTCATGGGTTCCTCATCACACTTCCCCGCCGAAGACAAGCTCCGTGAGAAGTCTGACTATCACAGATGGAAGATGTCTCTCGATCTGACATTGGAAGAACATGAAGCGTTGGCCAATGTGAGAGGCAGAATTACAGAGCCTCCATCAAATGCACCGGCTGCTACAAGGAACAAGTGGACTAAGGGTGAAGTCAAAGCAAAGAAGATCATCCGTGACTCTATTGACAAGCGCCTAGTGGCCTACATTTCCGAGTTGAACACCTCCAAGGAGATCTACGATAGACTGGAAAGCTTGTTTAAAGTTAGTGAAGCAAATCAAGTTTTGTTCCTCAAAAATTAGTTGAAGGAAATTAAGAAGGGAAAGATGAGGATATGCAATCCTAGTTCTTAAGGATCACCAAGATCAAGAATGATCTCCTATCGATTGGGGAAGTCATTCCTGACAGGGAACTGACTATCACAACTCTTGGAGGGCTCCCATCCGAATGGTATGTATTTAGAACCACTCTTCTCAACAATAATGTAATTCCGGGATTTGAGGAATTGATGGCGAGATGCATTCAAGAAGAGACTAGGATGGAAGAGCAGGAAATGCCTTCATTTAAAGGCAACCCCACTGCTTTCTCCTCTCATGCTAAAAGGAGAAATAATTTTGGGTCTAAATCCAAAGGAAAGGCTGGATCGAAAGGTGGAAGGAAGGGAAGATGTTTTGTTTGCAATAAATTCGGCCACTATGCGAGGGAGTGTCCAAATAGAAAAGACACATCTCATGACGATGATCAAAATCACTCCCGGGGCAATTCCAACCACAATCAAAGGAATGGCAGGTTCAATGGCAAAGGAAAGAGGAATGCCAGAAATCAAGGAAGTGATCAACCCTCCAAGAAGGCAAGGAACTCCAGATATGAATCTAATGTTGTTAACAATAAGCAAGATGAATATTATATGATATCAGCCCTCTCTACTACTCCTCCAGACTCGTTGAGAAATTGACTTATTGATAGTGGTGCCACAAGGCACTTCACTGGTTACAAGGAAGCTCTCTCTAATCTGATAGAGAAGGAGACCAACCTGGAGATTATTCTTGGAGATAACTCCACCTATCCCGTAAAGGGTGTAGGGAATGTTACTCTTCAATTACATCAGGGTAACACAATTCATTTGCAAGAAGTCCTATATCTACCTGATCATAAGAAGAACCTGGTGTCCATTTTGGCAATGGAAGACAAAGGCTACAAGGTGGCCTTCATCGACGGCAAGGTACCTGTATGGAAAAAGAATTTTAAAGATGCTTTCACTCTTAGGTTTCTAGTTGGCTCTCTATATCAAGTTGGAGGAAGTCCGTTGGGAGTAATGTCTCACATCTCTTCCATCCGAACTATGGCACTAGGTTTGCCCACCTTCATTATAAGGCTCTACCTAATTTAAGACAAATGGTGACAGGGATGCCCGAGTTCAAAATAGAGAATGAAGGTGTATGTCCGAGATGTGCCGAAGGAAAGCTCAAAAGGGGACCATTCCCCTCTAGCCATAGCAAGAACTCCAATATTTTGCAGTTGGTTCACTCAGACATATTTGGTATGATGTCCGTGAACTCTTTAGGAGGTTATTTATATTATCTCACTTTTATAGATGACTATTCTCGCAAGACATGGATATACTTCTTATAAAAGAAGGATGAAGTGTTCTTCTGGTTCCGTCACTTCAAAGCCTTGATCGAGAATCAAACCGAGAAGAAGATCAAGATCTTAAGCACTGATAATGGGACCGAGTATGAATCCAATGAGTTCCATGACTTTTGCAAAGAGGTTGGCATTAAGAGGGAGACCACAACACCATACACTGCTGAGCAGAATGGTGTGGCAGAAAGGAAGAATCATACGATTGTGGAAGTTGTCTGTGCTATGCTCCATGATCAAAGGCTTTCAAAGTTTCTATGGGCCGAAGCTACAAATACCACCATATATGTTCAAAACCGATGCCCTCATCAAGCACTGAGTTCCAAAACTCCCGAAGAGATGTTCACTGGTAAGAAACCTGATGTCTCTCATTTTGGAATTTTTGGACGTCCCATATATTTTCATGTGCCGAAAGAGAAAAGGAATAAATTGGGTGCATCTGGAAAAAAGGGAATCTTTGTGGGCTATAGCAAAAATTCTAAGGGCTATAGAATCTATGTGGCTAGTCAAAGGGAAGTCGAGATTAGTAATGATGTCACCTTTGACGAAGACATGGCTCTTAGCAAAGTTGACAATCTTCCTATTCTAAGGAAAACTAAAGAAGCTGACACCAAGAAGTCGGATGAGAAGGAAGATGAGACGATGCCTGATGTGGAAGAATCCACGAATCCTATTGATCCCCCTCCGCTTCTAGGAAGAGGCCCTCATGGCTTAAGGGGACACTTGATGATGTCGAAGGACACATTGCACCCAAAGGGACTTTCCGTGAAAGTAAGAAGCCGACCAGGTATCAGGGATACTTGACCATTATAAGCATGATCATTCAAAATGAGCCTTCATTGTTCGAAGAATCCGTGAAGCATCAAGTATGGAAGGATTCTATGAATGAGGAATACGAGTCCATCATGAAGAAAGATGTCTGGGATGTGGTCCCCAGACCCCAGGACAAAACAGTTGTCACCTCGAAGTGGCTTTACAAAATAAAGCATGGAGCTGATGGAACTGCTGAGGCTTGTTTTGTCACTCGTGGCTTCTCTCAAAAGGAAGGTATAGATTATGACGAGATATTTGCACATGTTTCCTAATACACCACCATCCGCTCGATCATAGCCCTTGCTGCTTCGCAAGGATGGAACCTACATCAGATGGATGTCAAGACTGCGTTCTTGCATGGTTCGATTAAAGAGGAAGTCTATGTGGAACAACCCGAGGGGTTTGAGATTCATAATCGGGAATCTCACGTATGCAGGTTGAAGAAAGCCCTCTATGGGCTGAAGCAAGCACCCCGAGCTTGGTATGAGAGGATCGATAGCTACTTGATGAAGCTGGGATTCACTAGGAGTGAAGCCGATCCAAACCTTTACTTTAAGGTTGAGGATGATAAGCCTCTCATACTGGTGTTGTATGTTGACAACCTCTTTCTGACAGGTGCAGACCCTCTCATTCACAAATGTAAGAGGGAATTGGCTTCCGAATTTGAGATGGACCTACGACTGATGCACTATTTCCTAAGGCTGGAAATCTAGCAGAAGCCAGGGGAGATTTTCCTATCTCAAGGAAAATATGTGGTGAAAATATTGGAGAGATTCGGTACGGTGGACTGCAAGCCCGTGACTACCCCAATGGAGCTTGACTTCAAGAAGTTATGCGGTAGTGTTGCCGGACCTGCTTTGGGAAATGCTACTCAGTATCATCAACTCATAGGAGCATTGATGTTCTTGGTGAACTCCCGTCCGGATATATGTTTTGCAGTCAAAACGTTGAGCCAACATATGGTTGAGCCTCACCACTCACATTGGATTGGTGCCAAGAATCTTTTGAGATATCTTCGGGGCACAATCACTCATGGGTTGAGATACACTGCTGGAGATGTGAGGCTACATGGATATACTGATGTTGATTGGGTAGGCAGAGGGGTGGACCGTAAGAGCACCTCCGGGTGCTGTTTCTCTCTGGGTTTTGCCTCGATATCCTGGATGAGCAGGAAGCAGAAGTCGATGGTTTTGAGCACCGCTGAGGCAGAGTACATTGCTGCAAGTATGGCCTCTTGTGAGAATGTCTGGTTGCGGAATCTCTTCAGTGAGCTGTTTAGATATACATTGGATACTACCGTGATCCTTTGTGACAACCAGAGTGGGATTCGATTATCCGAGAGTCCCATATTTCATGATCGCTCCAAACATATCGATATCAGGTACCATTTTATCCGGGATATGGTAAAGCGAGGAACAATAAGGCTCCTGTTGGATGTGGAGCATGATTGTTCAGAGGTCTTTGTTTCAGCCGAATGTATACCCTAGGAAGTTTGTACACCCCTCCACACGGGGGGGTGCGGGGGGGACTTGTCCCCCCCGCGGGGGTCCGGGGGGGCCGATCCCCCCCGGCTGGGGGGTCCGAGGGCCAGCGGTCCCCCGGCGGGGGCTCGGGGGCAGTGCCCCCGAAGCTAAAAACATATGTAAAATTGCCTTGTAAAAGTATAGTAATTTCTAGTCAATCTGGGCCATTCATTAGGCGGATGATCTGACGGTAGAACTTATGTTTAGTTTAGGGTTTTTGGCCCTAGAAGGCAACCCCTCTCTTTGTATGAGGGCATTGTATTTGAGGCTGTGTAATACATGTGTATTCTCTGAGCGAGAAGCAAAGAGATGAGGCTGTGAGAGAAAACAAAGGATATTACAGTGGATCTACTGTAGGTTGTGTCTCTTCATTTTGGTGGATAATAGAAAGGATTGGTTGTTCGGGGTGGACGTAGCCCAAACTGGGTGAACCACGTATATCTGTGTCTCTCTTGTTTTATGCGTTCTCTGTGTTTCTATTTCTGCAATATTTTGTGTTCCATTGCTCCGTAATATATAATTTTCTAACAACTCCATTATATCAGTACAAATGAGCAGGTCGCCGACATTCTGATGAGCCCCTGGGAAAGGTCAAATTCTTGACTTTCCAAGAACGACTTGAAGTCGTTGAGAGACCCTCGTATGAGGGTCCTATATGATGCATGCATTGAGCTCTGGGAGCTCCGGGGGGCTTAGGGTACTTCTTGGAGTGACAAGCGACCATAGGGCGACTCACCCTCCCCTAGTGGTGCGTTGTGTACAGTGTAAATGGTTCAGCCTTCCCCTGTGATACCCCGTGGCGATTTGTAGGCAAGATGAGTGGTTCTCATGCCGAGTCATCCTACCCATGCAGTCTGGGACTCATGGGAAGTACCTCTCAGTTGGCCAATGAGTAGGGAAATGTGGATAGGGACCATAGTAGTACAAATGCACGCATCGTGTATCTATCGTACTCCCTATGCTAGGATGACCGACATTGATCTAGGATCAATTGGAACTAACTTCGGGTCAGTAAGAGTGATACAGCTCACTCTCCCTTGGAACTGATCTAGGATCAATAAGAGTCGTATGACATACTCTCTGGAACTGACTTCAGGTCAGTAAGAGCACTATTGAGCACTCTCTTTTATCTAGAACTGATTTCGGGTCAGTAGAGGATGCTATGATACATCCTCGATCATTTCTTCTTCTTCATAGTTCAGCAAAGCAGAGCTGAACAGTCCAAGGCAATACATTTGATGACAGAGATAGTACCGAAAGACAGATGGATTAGCAAATGGAGTTCTCCCTAGTTGAGAGGGAGTGCTAAAATTGGCAACTAGGGCCAAACTCCATGTGGGTCATCTTATTTATGACTGCTGATATTTTTCTTGGATTCCTCTCTTCGAGAGGTGTAGGATTGATCTAACGATCATCCGATTCTGACATGTATTTATGGAGATATGAATTTATTTGTATATACTTGACAATTTGTCAAGGTCGGCCAACAAGATAAAGTGTGTGGCACACCCCCAACGTAACTTCAACAATTCATTTAAAGGAAGACACCTTGTGGCATTATTTCACATCATCTCAACACTCATCTTCTCTCTCCTAATCTCATTGGGCCAGTGTAGGAACAGTTTCTCTCACACGTGCAAGAGGAAGGACGAATTTTCTGTTCTAAGGCATCACTATTTCTAAGGCAGCGTTGACTTTCTAGGCAGCGTTGACTTTTCTGGGTTGCGTGTTGATTTGGGGTAGCATCGGATGTGCTCTAGCCACGAAAATTGGTGGAGAGGCTAAAGCACATGAGATCTCCAAGACCCAGAAATGGTTTGGGCAGAATCTAACCAGTTTGGAAGATATTAAAATAATTAATATTTTTAATGGAGTCCCTAAGTCTAAACTTAGGGAAAATAAAATATTAATGTGAATTAATATAAAACTAAGTTAGAATGGTCCAAAAGTCATGGATCAAGCCAAATCTAATCTTAGCCGTTGATTAGGGACTTAATCTCGACCGTTGATGGACCAACGAGAAAAGTATAAGAAGAGGCTTGAGGGTCAATTGGAGAACACACTAAGGGAGACCAGTCAGTTCGATTTCTGGAGCGGGGTTAGCTGAGAAATTCGAACTAGTGGTCTGGAGAGCAGCAAGAGGCAACAAGTACGGAGCAGAGAGTCAGGATCAGCAACAGAAGACCAGTGCAGAGGCAGGAGAGGCAGACGCAGGGCCTTTCAGGCAGACGCTGAGGCAGCAAGAGACTGTGCAGTCACTAGAGGGCCTGCGTGGGTGACGCAGAGAGGCCCAGGGCTGACGCAGACAAGCAGGGGCTGACGCAGAGTGTTTGGGAGCTACGCAGAGGTCAGCCAGGCTGATGCTGGGACTGGGAGAAGTGCTAGAGAATTTTTCTCTCTGTTGGGTAAGCCAGTTTGGCACCCGGTTGTACTAAAGAATCACTGAATAATGAAATCCTCCCTTGCTGCACCAGTTTTCCCACATTGGGTTTTTTCGGGGAGTGTTGTCCAAAATATCTGTGTTGATTCTTGTGCATGTGTTTGTTTCGGTATTATGGTGTGATATCTGCAGCAGAATTTATTTTAATGTTTATTGAAGGAATTTCATAAATAACTTATTGAAAATAAGTAGGCAAAGTAAATCAGAGGTTGCAATGATAGAATTTTCACATGGTATCAGAGCGAGTAATCATAGACAGGAAGGGAAAATAAGTTATGGGTCCAAACCATGATGCAAAGGCATCCACGTCCAGGGACTTGCACAAATTTTCAGAAAATTGCACAAGAGATTTCGATTTCTCCATGTTGGCTTCCAGGATGGAAGAAGAAGTGGCTTGTATGACTAGTTCTGCATCATCAGAAGTATGGTATATAGACAGTGGAGCCTCTTCGCATATGACAGGAATAAGGGAATGTTTCTCAGAGTATCGAGAAGAGAAGATGAACTTTCAGATCACCATGGGGAACAAGGCAAAGTGTACTCCAGTAGGGAAGGGTACCATAGCTTTTCAAACAGAATCAAGAGAACGGTTCCGCGCTACAAATACGCTACATGTACCAGGATTGGGAATGAACTTACTTTCCGTGTCACAACTTCAAGGCAAGGGCTATGACATCTACTTCATCAAGGAGAAGGTATACGTCAAACACTCGAGCTGGAAAAAGAAAGTGCAGATCAGGATCAAAAGTAACAAGTTGTACAGATTACAACTAGAATCACCAATGGCACTAATAGGCAGTCATGGAGACAAGGACTTGAACGAACTATGACACAGAAGAATGGGACATTTGCACCATGGGGCTCTGAAAATTCTCAGGAGCATTGTAACAGGAGTTCTGGATCTGAGTATAGAACAAGATGATGTATGCAGAGGATGTGCTCTAGGAAAGTATGCCAAGGCAGCGTTTCCTAGGAGTAAACACAGGGCCAAGAGTGTACTAGGATTGATACACTCAGATATCTGCAGACCTATGTCCACCAAAGCTCTTAGTGGTGCCAAGTATTTCCTTACCTTCATTGATGACCACTCAAGGAAAACTTGGATTTATTTTCTGAAAACCAAGGACGAGGTTTTCTGTCGATTCAAAGAGTTCAAGGCTCTGGTGGAGAATCTGACTGGGAAGAAAATAAAAGTTTTGCGCTCAGATAATGGAGGAGAGTATGTCGATAAGGACTTCATTGATTTTTGCGCTAAGGAGGGCATCAAAAGAGAGTGGACAGCTTCGTACAATCCAGAGCAGAATGGAGTAGCAGAAAGGAAGAATAGGACTATTGTAGAAGTAGCTAGGGCCATGATGTATGATCAAGATATGCCAAAATTCCTGTGGGCAGAAGCATGCAACACAACAGTCTATGTTCAGAACAGGACTCCTCATCGGGCGTTGGGCAAGATTACTCCAGAGAAAGTTTTCACAGGGAAGACGCCTGAAGTTAGTGATTTCAGGATATTTGGGAGTTTAGCATATTGCCGCATACTAGAGGAAAAGAGAAAAAAGCTGGATCAAACTGCGGAAAAGGGATATCTAGTGGGATATAGCGAGAATGCTAAGGCATACAGAATCTATCTTCCAAGGAGCAGGAAGGTAGTGGTTCGAAGAGATGTAAAGTTCAACCAACAGAAGTAAAGAATTCTTCCTTAGATTAGGAAGATTCACAAGATGAGGAGGAGCTAACGGAGGCACCTACTGGCAGAGGAAGAACTAGCAGAGAACTTCGTTAGATTCTGCGAGATGCAAAGGACTTCATCGGTGCGCCAAGAAACAATAAGAGGGAGCGAAAACAACCAGATAGATATCAGACATTAGTAGCTCAGGATAGGGACCCTACTAGTTTCCAAGAGGCAGCTCAACATTAGGTTCGGCTAGATGCGATGGTAGAGGGGTACAACTCTAGAATGGTGAACGATGTCTGGGAGGTAGTGCCAAGGCCTCAAGACAGATCAGTAGTAGGTTCAAGATGGATCTACAAGATCAAATATGCTACAGACGGCAGTGTTGAGAAATACAAGGCCAGGTTCGTGGCTAAGGGGTATGCTCAAGAGGAAGGAATTGACTACGAGAAGACCTTCGCCCCGGTAGCCAAGTATACATCTATTAGGACCATGATATCTCTTGCAACTCAGATGGGGTGGGAGATTCATTAGATGGACGTCAACAGCTTTTTTGAACGGGGTAATAGAAGAAGAGGTATACATTGAACAACCAGAGGACCTTGAGACACATGAGAAGAAGTCTCATGTATGCAGATTGAAGAAAGCGTTATATGGGCTGAAACAGGAACTTAGAGCATGGTATGGTCGAATTGATGGCTACTTGCAGAAGATGGGATTTGTCAAGAGTGATGCGGATCCAAATCTCTACTTTTTGGTTATAGAGAATGAGCCACTAATCTTAGTATTGTATGTGGATGATCTCTTTCTGACAGGATCATCCAAGCTCATTGGGGACTGCAAGAATAATCTAGCCACAGAATTCAATATGAAGGATTTGGGACTAATGCATTACTTCCTAGGGTTGGAAGTTTGGCAACCGAAGGGAGAGATCTTCCTTGGGCAAGGGAAGTATGCTACAGAAATCCTAAAAAGATTCAGGATAGAAGATTGTAGACCCATGGTTACTCCAATGATCACCAACTGGAAGAAGATTGATGCATCAGAAGACAAGGATGTTAATCCCACCCTATACAAGAAGCTCATAGGGTCCCTGACGTATCAGGTCAATACCAGGCCAGACATTTGCTACGTTGTCAACACTCTCAGTCAGTTCATGGTGGAACCGAAGAGGGCACATTGGGCAGCAGCCAAACACGTTCTCAGGTATTTACAGGGAACAGTCGATTATGGACTCTTGTACACCAGGGATAACGATATCAGATTGAGTGGATTTACTGATGCAGATTGGGCAAGAAGTTCAGTGGATCGGAAAAGTACCTCTGGGTACTGTTTCAACATTGGATCAGGGATGACTTCCTTGTGCAGTAGGAAATAGAAGTCCATGGCTTTGAGATCATCTGAGGCAGAATATATGGCGGCGACCACAGCTTCGTGTGAGGCCATATGGCCTAAAAACTACTTGTGAACCTATTCAAAAGGAAAATGGAGCCGACCAGGATCATGTGCAATAATCAGAGTTGCATCAAACTCTCTAAGAAACCAGTGTTTCATGATCGGTCAAAGCATATTGATATCCAATGTCACTTTGTCAGAGACTATGTCCAACAAGGAGATGTATAGTTGAGCTACACTCTACAGGAGAACAGGTGGCGAACATCGTCACCAAGGCCCTTGGAAGGACAAAGTTTGATTATTTCAGGGAAAAGATGGGGATGTAAAGACCCGTTTCAGTAGCAGAAAAAGGGGTGATAGCAGCACGAATGCAAAGGGAGTTGCAGTGCGGATGCAATGTTGGGAGACAAAGACCAGCAGCAGCACGGATGCAGAGAGAGTTGCCGTACAGATGCAGCAGTGGCAGTAGTAGAGCCATGGGCAGTTGTACAGGATGAAGCAGTGCAGAGGATGTTGGGCAGGGAGGCCTAGCATTAGCACAGGGACCGATGCCGGATGATCAGGGTGATCAATGTTGATAATACTCGGCGATATTCGGAAATATCGCGATATTTTCGGCGAGCCGATATATCGCCGACAAAATATGGCGATATTTTCAGCTTTTGAAAATATCGCGCGATTTCCGAAATATCGCCGATATTTTGGAAAATATCGCACGACAATCGAAAATATCGCCTGGTGACTATAAAAAATTCTGCACGGCCTATAAAAATCCGATTTTGGTTTTTTTTCATATCATTTTCATTTCTAATTGCTGGAGAAGGAAGGGGAGAGCTATGTGGTTGCTGCCAAGGAGGGTTTGAGCGTTCTAGGCCCTAGTATTGATATGCTATTCATGGTAATGTTAAATTCTTAAAGTAAAAGTGACATTCTCCTTAATCTTCATTTTCATCATTTTACTTAAATTTTTATCATTACCATGAAATGACTCAGGATGTTTGAGAGTGGTTCCAGCCTCATTGGATTTCATATGGAGAAAGTAGAATTTTAGATTTCATTCAAAATGCAGCAGACTTATCAGTTTTTTAGGATTTCAGGATTGGGAGATTGTAATGTTTCCAGGTGACACCACCTGCCGGGGCTACCCCTGCCACTAGTAGAGGACGTGGTCTACCTCCTATAGCTCCTACTTCTAGTTCTTCAGCTTCTAGAGCATAGCAAACTCCACTGCCAACTCCACCAGCACCAGCATCTACATCTAGAGGGAAAGGGAAAGCTGTGGCATTTTCTCGCAAGAGGGGCAGAGGAAATCAATAGGATTAGACTTTAGTTATTTTCTTATGTGCTTGTAAGTTGTACATGAACAATGAACATTGAATATTCAAGAATCAAGACCAAGCATATCACATTCTAATTTCTAAATAGTAAATTTTGATTCTATTTATTTTTTTAAAGTGAACTATGAACTTTGAGAAGTAATTATATTTTAATTTGATTAGATAAGCTGCAACCTGCAATTTAATATGGATAAAAAACTATATTTTGGTATATATATATATAAAACGTGTCCCCCGTGTCTTGTTTCCAGGTCATTGTGTTTCGTATTGAATACTCGTATTTACGTGTCCTCCGTGTCTCGTGTCCTCGTGTCATGTGACTTAGCTTAGACAATATTGATGTATTATCTCCGTGGAGGGTGGAGTCTGAGGAGCCCCTCTTGGAGGAGTCACCTTCATGGTTAGAGCCAATGGCAAATGATCCATTAGAGCAGGGGCAGCAAGAGGAGGACTCGGAGTCAGAGGAGCAGCAGCACTAAGAGGAGGAGCAGGAGGAGGAGGAGGAGGACACTACGGGAGCATCAGCATCAACACCATCTGCTATAGATATAGGAGAGCATAGCCCCATACCTACACTCATTATTTGACATTAGGTGCAGAGGCAGGGTCAGGGCCTCCTACTACTAGGGGCAGGCCTGGCAAATAGCCCATCATGTTTTCCCGTAAAAGGGGGAGAGGGCAGTGATTTCAGATAGATAGCTGCTAGTTTTATTTGTTGTGCTACATATAACTCATGATGATGAGATACTTTTATATATGTGATGTTATTTTGTATTGGTTCTCCACATTTGAGTCCTTGAATGGACAATTATCAGGGATCAACAGGATTTGGTATCGCCTTTGATGTATCATTTCTATTTGACATCATATATATCAGTGTTTTCTTCATATTTATGTGCCAATGTGTTTATTTCATGTTGTTATTGCTTTATATGTTTAAAAATCTGAAAAAAATGAATATATTATGCATTTTTTATGCTTGCCGATATTTGCTGATATTTTGCCGATATTTTCGCCGATATTGCCGATAAGATATTTTTTGGACCCTCGCCGATATTTTCCCGATACCGATATTATCAACACTGAGGGTGATACTCAGTGAGGAGTATTACCAGAGCACAGTCCTCACTAAAAGGGAGTGTTGATTTGGGGTAGCATCGGGTGTGCTCTAGCCACGAAAATTGGTAGAGAGGCTAAAGCACATGAGACCTCCAAGACCCAGAAATGGTTTGGGCATAATCTAACCAGTGTGGAAGATATTAAAATAATTAATATTTTTAATGGAGTCCCTAAGTCTAAACTTAGGGGAAATAAAATATTAATGTGAATTAATATAAAAATGAGTTAGAATGGTCCAAAAGTCATGGATCAAGCTAGATCTAATCTTATCCGTTGATTAGGGACTTAATCTCGACCGTTGATGGACCAACGAAAAAAGTATAAGAAGAAGCTTGAGGGTCAGTTGGAGAACACAATGAGGAAGACAAGTCAGTTCGATTTCTGGAGCGAGGTTAGCTGAGAAATTCGAACTAATGGTTTGGAGAGTAGCAGGAGGCAACAAGTACAGAGCAGAGAGTCAGAATCAGCAACAGAAGACCAGCGCAGAGGCAAGAGAGGCAGACGCTGAGGCAGCAAGAGATTGCGCAGTCACTAGAGGGCCTGCGTGGGTGATGCAGAGAGGCCCAGGGCTAACGCAAACAAGCAAGGGCTGACGCAGAGTTTCTGGGAGCTACACAGAGGTTAGCCACGCTGACACTAGGACTGGGAGAAGTGCTGGAGAATTTTTCTCTATTGGGTAAAGCCAGTTTGGCACCCGGTTGTACTGAAGAATCACTAAATAATGAAATCCTCCCTTCCTGCACCAGTTTTCCCACATTGGGTTTTTCCAAGAACTGTTGTCCAAAATATTTGTGTTGATTCTTGTGCATGTGTTTGTTTCGGTATTATGGTGTGATATCTGCAGCAGATTTTATTTTAATGTTTATTGAAGGAATTTCATAAATAACTTATTGAAAATAAGTAGGTAAAGTAAATCAGATGTTGTAGTGATAGAATTTTCACACTGCATTGACCAAGGTGCAGAGTTGTTAAATGATGCTTTGACCAAGCATTGACCTATGCATGCTGTTTGGGTGTTGCGTTGACCAAATCGTTGACTGGTTAGGGCTGACTGCACGCTGCTGATTATTGACTGTTGTTTTGACCGTTGACTGAGGGTTGTTTTGGGCTGCCGAAGTTTGTTGTTGAAGACCGAGTTCTTCAAGGTTGACTAGAGGTCAATCCAGGGTTGTTTGACTAGCTTTGACTTTGTTGGTTGCTGATTTATTATTACTGATATAAAATATCAGACTCGTGATATTGTACTATCTCTCTCTCTCTCTGTTGAATTATTGAAGATTATAGAAGAATTGATCAAAGGGTTTCCCCACATTGGGGTTTGTCCCTGGCTAGCCGCCACATCTGGTGTCTCTTGTCTTGGCTTGTCTTCTGTCGATTTATTTATGTTCTATCAGCATTTTACTTTATGTTAATATGATTGTTAAACAGTGAAATTAAGAAATTGAACTAAATTGCTCTAAGCATAAAACATACCATAACTTAACATAATACCTCCCTAGTTAAGAGGGAGTGTTGAAATATGTAACTAGGTTCGGTCTTCATAATGGCATATGTAATCGTGATTTTATGTATTTAATGAAAAGAGAGAAATAAATTTGTTATTGTTTTCTTGAGGCATGTGTTTCATGCTCAATAGGAATTTATTTTATAAGTCAAGCTCCCATTGAGAGCTTCTAGGGCTTATGAGTCATTGTCATGTATCCATTTGGGCATGTTACATATGTTGAAAAGTGTAACTAGGTTCGGTCTTCATAATGACATGTAAATGTGATTTTATGTAATGAGATGTAAATAAGAAAAATGAAATTATTTTGTTGACTTGCTTCATGGGTTTCATGAGCAAGGGATTTTGTTTTTGAGTCAAGACTCTCATTGAGAGTCTTTAGGATTTATTTGTCATCTAGTCATAAAATGTAAGAGTCATTGTCATGTAAATGAAGTCGTGTTACACTTTGTAAAAAGCCAATATTGTTTATGTAAAGTATCCTCCAAGAACTTGTCACATAACCTCTTCAAGTCGGCCTACAAACAATGAAGACGCTGCTAGATAAAGTCAGCCTAACTCCAGCTGTCGAGTCGATCTAAAGGTCAAGTGAAGAAGTATAAATAGCCCAACTCGACCTCATTTGGTCATATACAATTCGGACAAGAAGTTCGATCTGAATTCGATCTAGAAACAAGTATAAAAAGAGGTGAAAAGTGTTAAAATTTGGGTACCAGAGGACAAGTGGTTCCCTAAGGCTTTGATCTTTGGCCTAGGGAAAAGTGTCCAAATTTATTTTTTACTTTTCTCCTAAAGTGACTTTATAAGTGGTAAAGTCAATTTAATTTAAAAGTGACTTTATAAGTGGTAAAGTTACATTCTAATTTAAAAGTGACTTTATAAGTGGTAAAGTTACATTCTAATTTAAAGATGACTTTATTAAAGTGAATGAAGAATTAGAAAGTGAAAAAGTGACTATGGAAATAAAAGGCTAAGTGGGTCTCTATTTAAATGGGTGAGTTACAAAATAAAAAGTGAGAATTAAATGCACATTTATTCTCATCCCTAGATCTAAATGAATCTCATCCATTAGATCTTAAGGTTACCCAAAAGGTCATTTAGAGAATAAAAGGAGAAAAGAAGAGGAAAAAATCAATTCATTCTTTCATGAGCATTTGAGAGAAAGAGAAGAGAGAACAAGGAGAAAATTTATGAGCAGTGAAGAAGTGAAGGAGAACAGCAAGAAGACATTTCAGCAAATCTGGGCAGCAGCGTTTATTGGCACGCATCCCAAGGAAAAACGATACAACAGGAGAAAGGCATAGAAATCAGGGAAGAGGGACAACAAGTTCTGCGCACATTTTTCGAGGTTGCCCGTACAGCATTTAATGTTGTTTTATTGCTGTAAAATTTTCTGTTTTGGTTGTTTGTTGATTGGCACGATTTTCGAAGTGGACTTCAAGCACGGAAATCGAAATAAGTTGTAATTTGTGGTTGCTGGAATTTTTTACTGTGTATTTCAGTGTCTCTGTAAAAGCATTTTCAGAAATAAAGAAGAGCTCTCAAACTGGTTTTCCCCAAGAGTTGTAGGCGGTTTTTCCTATGTCACATTGACCAAAAATCACTGTTATTTTCTGTGTGTGGCTGTCATAATTTTGTTGTGTTTTATTTCTGCAATTTCAGCAGTTGTGAAATCTCTAAATTTGTGTTTTCAGAAAAATATTATCATTTCTAGATTTTAGAATTTTTATCATGCTTGGATTTAAAACTAAATGCATGGAACGATAAGGAAAACTGATAACCGGAGTGGGGGTTGAAATTTCTTCATGGTATCAGAGCTTGGTTCGCTGAAAAGTGCAGTATGGGACAGCGAAGTGAAAATTACAGCACGCTGATTGTTACATAGAAAACAGAAACCTTTACGACATATATGAAAATTTCAGTTTGGTAAGACAGTGAAACATGTCTTTGAGTTTGAGAGTTGAAGACAAGTTGGATAGGCAGAACAACTACAATGCATGGAAGGAGAGAATCCAGAGCATCTTTGAGGAAGCAGAAGTCTAGGGCATTATGGTAAATACCACACAGAACCCAGTAGCAGTACCTGTTGACCCTGTACAGTTGACAGAGTTTAACAAAAAGAATGTTAAGGCAAAAAGATTGATTCTAGAAGGAATCAAAGACCATGTCATTCCTCATGTGAGAGGAAAGACTTATGCACATGAGATGTGGACAGCGTTGACCAGTCTTTACCAAAGCTCAAATGAAAACAGAAAAATGGTCCTAAAGGAGAAACTGAAGGCCATTAAAATGGCTAAGACTGATAGTGCTACAACATACCTCACAAAGATCACTTCAGTGAGAGACAAGTTGGCAGCCGTAGGTGAGATCATTGCACCCACTGAGTTGGTGAGAATTGCTTTGAATGGTCTTCCCAAGACTTGGGAGAATTTTGTGGACGGCATTGTTGCACAGGAAAACCTTCCTGATTGGGAGAGGTTGTGGGATGATTGCATTCAGAATGAGATCGGAAAGAACCATCTTGGGGCAGCGAAACAGGTGGAAGAAGATGACAATGTGGCATTGTTAGCAAGAGACAAGAAGGGCAAAGCAAAGAAGCAAGCTTCCAACAGTGGAGGCAAAGGCAAAGGTAAAGGCAAGCAGCAAAACAAGGAAAAGGACTATTCCAAAGTCAAATGTTGGAATTGTCAAAAGTTGGGACACCATGCCGTTGTGTGTCCGGAGAAGAAGAACAAAAAAGGGAAAGACAAACCCATGGCAGCGTCTGCAGAGATAGAGAGCTTGTCAAAGAGATTTGATCGAGAGTTTGGGTTCATAGCTTGTGAGGCCACTAGTGCAGGATCACCTGCCATACAGGTTCAGAGGGAGTGTGCATTCCCCGTTACTAGCAGAGCATCTTCTAGCATTTGGTATGTTGACAGTGGGGCTTCCTGCCACATGACAAGAGTAAAAGAGTACTTCTCAGAGCTTTCAAGGGGTGATACTGATATAGAGGTAGTACTTGGTGATGACAGCATTATTAGAGCAGTTGGTGTGGGGACATTAACATTTGATAGGGGACCCAAACTTCCCTTGAAAGTGTCAGATGTTCTATATGTGCCTGGAATGAAGAAGAACCTGATATCCGTCTCAGCACTTGAGGATAGAGGGTATGATGTGTTGTTTAGGAGAGGGCGGGTGCTTATATATCCTAGAGGAACTCCAGCTTCTTCAGCTAGAGAGATTGGTGTGTGCCATGCCAAGGTGTACAAGTTCTCATTCCAGCCCCTGATGGCACTGAGTAGCAGCGCCCGAGACAAGACCGACAATAGATCTACCAATTCAGAGTTGTGTGAGATTTGGCACCGCATGATGGGGCATATGTATCATGGGGCCTTGAGTACATTGCGGGAGATCACCACTGGTGTGCCAGATTTCAGTTCTGATCACCTTGATGTATGCAAAGAATGTGGGGAAGCGTGCCAGATCCCCTTTTCCCAGCAGTGATAGCAGATTGACCGGGATTCTTGACTTGATTCATACCGATGTGAGTGGTCGGTTGTCTCATGTATCCTTGAGTGGCTATGAGTACTATGTTTAATTCATTGATGACCACTCCATGAAGACCTGGATTTATTTCTTGAAGACCAAGAGTGAGGTCTTCAAGCGGTTTCAAGAGTTCAAAGCTCTTGTGGAGACCCAGACAGGTAGGAAGATCAATGTTCTCAAGTCGGTCAATGGAGGGGAGTATACCTTTGGTGAGTTTGTTGATTTTTGTGTTGAGGCAGGCATTAGGAGGGAGTTCACAGTTCCTTACTACCCCCAGCAGAATGGGGTTGCAAAGAGGAAGAACAGATCCATTACAGGGGCTGACAAAGCCATGCTTCATGATCAGGGGTTACCTTTATTTTTGTGGGCAGAGGCTTGCAACACTGTTGTGTACTTGCAGAACAGGAGTCCACATCGTGCCTTGGGGAATGTGACTACGGAGGAAGCTTTTTCTGGGAAGAAGCCTGATGTTGGGCACTTTCGTATCTTTGGGTGCCTTACGTATTCCTATGTCCCCAAGGAGAACAAGACCAAGCTAGAGCCCACTGCAGACAATGGCATCTTTGTGGGTTATAGCGAGACCTCGAAAGCTTATCAGATTTATATTCCTGTGCAGAGGAAAGAGGTTGTCAAGCAGGATGTGAAGTTCGAGGAGGAGAGAGCTTTCAAGAGGTCACGGGAGTTAGAATATCTAGAGTCACCAGACCCTCAGGAGAAGCTGAGTCAGTCAAAGGGATCCAATGGTCAGGGATCAAGAGGTACATTGATTACAATGTCAGGTCCATCAATGAGCAGTGGCTCTCAGAGTCAGGTGGGTGGTTCTTCGGGCAGCATGCAGGGCAGTTCACAGGGTAGTCCACTAATGGACAGTTCACACGGTACTTCAGTATCTACAGGTGCAGATTCAGCATGAGGTCAGTTGACAAGCCTTCAGGAGTTCATGCTTCTGATGATGATGAGGATTCTTTCACTCTGGTGGGAGAAGCATGCTCGGGGAAGAGGAAGCCCAAGTGGCTTCAAAATACCTTGCGCGAGGCCACATCAATTGCTAGGCCAAAGAGACAGGTTAGAGAGAGTAAACCACCTGAGCGGTTTTGTAGTTACATGGCATTGGTAACAAGCATTGTTGACTCCGAGCCTTCTAGTTATGAGGAGGCAGCCAGCCAGCAGGTCTGGAGAGAGGCCATGATGGAGAAGTATTCTTCTATTATGAAGAACGATGTTTGGGAGGTAGTGCCGAGGCCTGAAGGTAAATCAATTGTTACTTCCAGATGACTCTACAAGATAAAGCTTGCTGCAGATCGCAGCATCGAGAAGTTCAAGGCTCAATTTGTGGCGAGAGTGTTCTCACAAGTAGAGGGAGTTGACTATGAGCCTTGAGGAGACCTTCGCTCCCGTAGCTCGGTATACATCTATTCGCTCCATTATATCGATTGCAACAGAAATGGGTTGGAAGATCCACCAGATGGATGTGACGACCGCATTTCTCAATGGCTTCATTCAGGAGGAGGTTTATGTTGGAGCAGCCGCAGGGC
Source organism: Pinus tabuliformis (assembly GCA_031772625.1). Lineage (NCBI taxonomy): Eukaryota > Viridiplantae > Streptophyta > Pinopsida > Pinales > Pinaceae > Pinus > Pinus tabuliformis. The sequence continues at coordinate 234,249,517 of CM062818.1, forward strand.
TTTGAGGTGCATGGGAAGGAGTCCCATGTATGCATATTGAAAAAGGCACTCTATGGTGTGAAGCAAGCTCCTAGAGCTTGGCACTCGAGGATTGATACATACTTGCAACAATTGGGTTTCATAAAGATCAGGCTGATCCGAACCTATACTTCATTGTGGTGGGTGAGAAGCCTCTCATTCTGGTGTTGTATGTTGATGACTTGATCATCACTGGTGCAGATAGATACCCAGAAGAAACTTCACACTTCTCTTTGTTGCTCCTACTTCACAAGAGGGACAGGGACGAAGACTATTCTACTAAGGAAGTAAAAGAACCTGAGACTAAGAAGCGTAAGAAGGAAGAAGCAAAAAGATCACTGAGATGGTCTTCTTCATTAGAAGGTTCCTTTCACTTGTAAGTTATAGATAGGAAGCAATGTAAATAAGATAGGATGCATCATATTAGAAAGAAGCATCGTGATAGAAGCATTAGAAGTAAGCGCTCGTGACAGAGAAGCAGAAAGTATGTCTGGTACAAATCCTACTGATTACAAGGAACAGGAAGCTCTTAGTAAACCTCATTGATACTTATAGAAAGAAGCATCATCAACTGGGATCATCATAGTCAATAAAGGAAACATCTGCCAGGTAAGGATATGGCAGATCCTCAAATTTCTCTGATGGAATCCTTGTCAAAGGATTCACCAATCTAGAAAGGAAGCAAAATGTTTTCTTCAGGAATTCCAACTCATGGGATTCAAGGGATGATGGTATAATGACATAACAGGAAAGAAGGATAAAATCCTTTCGAATGAAGTTGCTACAGGAAGCCTGGATGACCAAAAGAAAGATGAGGTATGTATGCTTGCATAGATTATTATGAAATTTATGTCATATGGTTGCAGATAATATGGATCACTATTTCTATCCTAGGAAATATGATCAAGAAAAGAACGGATCTCCTCCTCTAAAAGATTGCAGCAAAAGCACAAGTCGCACTAGATGAAATCAACATATATATATTCTCATATGAATCATGAGGAAGCTGACTACAATCAAGGAACTATGATTGGAAGCTCCTGGGAATAAAATGTGTGATAAAAGAAAGGAAGAGATTGGAATAATATGCAACGAAGGAAGAAGGCATTCAACATCCGAAGTCCAAGAGGATTTTAGTAGAAGATCTCCTGGAAAGATGTGAAGACTCTGATGGAAGTCGGAAAAAGGCAGAGACTCTTGACAATGGATATTTGCGGGGGATGTGTCAATTTGCATGTAGGATGCCGATACTTACAGGAAGATGTCATGGTGAAATACCATCACAAAGGTAATTTGGAGTTGAAGTGTTCATTGATTATTTTTGAACTAACATCTGGTTGGGCTTATGTAGGATTGTCAAAGGGAAGATATATAAATGACTTCCAAGCAGATCATATAGAAGGATATAATGTCCTTCCGAAAAATGGCATGAAAGTAGAATTACATGAAGCAAAGCCAGATGGAAAATTTGATGGATCACTTTTTGATGAGTGGAGGACATGACTGACTCATGGATAAAAAGTGATGGATGATATGTGCCCTATATAGGAGTTCCCAAAGATGAAGACTCCTTAATGAAGAAGAAATTCATGACATCGTAGGAAGGAGCTCTTCGAGCAGTTGGATGTTTCAAGATCTCCACATGAGGAGTTACGGTAGGTCCCTAGTTGAGAGGGACCCTAAAAAGAAGTTTCTTACTTGGAAGAAACTTGGAGATTCCTAAGCAGGAAGCTTAGGTACATTCCTTTGTGATAAGGAATGAGTACATTCCTTTATTGGAATACGTCCTCCTGGTTTGAAAAGGAGAAATAGACATGTTGTTCTGATCTTCCCCTGGGAAGACAAAATGGAGGATTGTGTAATCATTTGGCATCCGATAATCATTGGGGATGAGATAGGGCATCCCATGGAAGAGTAGTCGTCGAGAACTAATATTCTTTGAGGATTGGGGAGTCCAAGAGAAGAATAGTTCTCATTGAGCATATCAAGAGTGAACCCATGTGGGATATGTTCCTAGAGAGACAATGATGAGTGTGTCTATAAATCATTGGTCTCACCAACATTGGGCTCAATATCTTGTGGAGAGATGGAGCTATTAGTCAAGGCCTTGCTATATAACAGTGTCGGTTGATATGATACTATACAAATGAGTTAAAACTTACAAGTCTGAATTCTTCTTATGAGAGATTCTTCAGATTGAGAAAATCCAACTACCATTATGAATAACTCCCTAGTTAAGAGGGAGTGTTGAAAAGTGTAACTAGGTTCGGTCTTCATAATGACATGTAAATGTGATTTTATGTAATGAGATGTAAATAAGAAAAATGAAATTATTTTATTGACTTGCTTCATGGGTTTCACGAGCAAGGGATTTTGTTCTTGAGTGAAGACTCCCATTGAGAGTCTTTAGGATTTATTTGTCATCTAGTCATAAAATGTAAGAGTCATCGTCATGTAAATGAAGTCATGTTACACTTTGTAAAAGGTCAATATTGTTTATGTAAAGTATCCTCCAAGAACTTGTCACATAACCTCTTCATGTCGACCTACAAACGATGAAGAAGCTGCTAGATAAAGTCGGCCTAACTCCAGCTATCAAGTCAGCTGAAAGGTCAAGCGAAGAAGTATAAATAGCCCAACTCGACCTCATTTGGTCATATACAATTCAGACAAGAAGTTCGATCTGAATTCGGTCTAGAAAGAAGTACGAAGAGAGGGTGAAAAGAAGTGCGAAGTAGGAGCAGCAAAGAGAAGTGTGAAGTTTCTTCTGGGTATAGCGAAGATTCTTCTGGGCAGTGTGAAGTTGGTACAGCGAAAATTCTTCTGGGCAGTGCAAAGTTGGTGCAGCAAAGATTCTTCTAGGCAGTGCTAAGTTAGGGCAGCGAAGAATCTTCTGGGCAGTGTGAAGTTGGTACAGCGAAAATTCCTCTGGCAGTGCAAAGTTGGTGCAGCAAAGATTCTTCTAGGCAGTGCGAAGTTAGGGCAGCGAAGTTTCTTCTGGGGTAACAAGAGGAGGATTCTACTGGGAAGGTCGAAGTAAAAGACCTAGAGACCGAGTTTCTCTAGAAGAAGCCGAGAAGGAGAGAATTTTAGGAACAAGGAAGGCAAGGAAGGAAAGAAGCAAAGCATCAAGGTTTGTGACAAGATTCTTGGGAGGATACTAGAGTCAAGGGTCTGTGTTATGGTCTTGGTACTTATCAATTGAAGATCTGAAAGAAGAATTTTATCAGGTTTTCCTCTCAAGAGGTGAGAGGTTTTGGCCCTCGCTGAAGAAGCCTACCTACTATGTCACTTGTCTTTATTTATTTTGGTAATTGTCTTGATGAAGAGAACACACTAATAAGCTAACAAAGAAAAGTTCATAAGCTAAGAAGTAAAAGCATATCACAAGCAATTATCAAGCAAAGAAATTGTTAACTTTGAATGCCCTAGATTTCTCAACAACATATTGTAAAAAAAAATTATTTGAGTCAAAGTCAAGTCAAAGAACCCTCCAAGACCAAGTTATGATGCAATATTCAAGTCGACCTACACTCAAGAACAAGTTGGCCTAAAAGGAGCAATTCGACCCAATGAGAAGCCTATATAAAGGAGACATCGACTTCAATTGGAAGACACACATCACTCACACTCAAGTTCGATCACAAGAAAGAAAAGGAGTGCGAAGAAGAAGAGGACGAAGGAGGAAGAGAAAATCGAGTTTCTGGGGTTGTCTCTGGGCTACTTCTCTCTACACATGCAAAGGAATTAGGGTTCATGCTGCTGCAGTAAATCCAAGTTGCAGAAGTGAAGTTAGGTCATCAAGAAGAGCTATTTTGGAAGCCGAATTCTCTAGGAGAGAGAATCTGTCCAAGCGAAGAAGAAAGGAGCAGGAATACACCATTAGTTCTCACACAAGCAAGGGTTAAGGTTTATGCAGAAGAAGTTGTTGGGCAGGTTGAAGTTGCAGAAGAAGTTGTTGGGTAGGTAGAAGTTGCAGAAAAAGTCATTGGGTAGGTTGAAGTTGCAGAAGAAGTTGTTGGGCAAGTCGAAATTACAGAAGAAGCTGCTAGAAGTCAGAGTCTGCAGAAGTTGCTAAAAGCAGGGTTTGACTGTTGGAATTTCTAAGTCTAACCGTAAGAAAATCTTCCTGTACTATCTAATTTATTTCTTCCTACTTGTTCAGTTACTTAACAAGTTATTTACCATGTAAATACTGAAAATAAATACAAGTACAGTATCAACACATACAGATCATCCACTGAAAGAAACAAGCACACAAATGACACCGTTGTTTTTGGACTAATGTCCCCGAAAAAACCCAATGCGGGAAAACCGGCACAGCTATTTAGAGGGTTTTATTATTATGCAGTTTGAGAATACAACCAGGGTGCCAAAAATGGCTCACCCAACAGAGAATGCCCTCAGTGGTAATACCTCTTAGTCGGAGACAGATATTCCGGCTAAATCACCGGATGAACGATCCCACAGTAAAAATACAACTAATGCTGCTCTACGTCACCCCGATAGGGACTGCGTCACCCTATCCAGCTCTCTAACTCCAATATGTTCCACAAAAAACTCCCAGTGTTGCCTCTAGGGCATGCGTCAGCCTCTCTAGCCCAGCGTCAACCTATCTAGCCCAACGTCAACCTCTCGGGGCTCTGCATCAACCTCCAGAGCCTCTGTGTCTCACACGTTTGCCCTCTCTGGCTCTGCGCAGCTCCTAGCTGCCTCTGTGTGGCCTTTGGCTACCTCTGCGTGGCCTTTGGCTGCCTCTAGTTGGATCTGCGTCAACCTCTCCCGACTTCTGCACCGATCCTCCCGGTACTAACTCTTCCTCTCTGCTATGTATTCACTGCCCCTCAGCTGCAACTCACATCATTCACTCAATTTCTCAACAAACCCTGCCCCAGAAAATCGAGTTCTTGATCTCTCTTGGTGTTTGCTCCAACTGACCCTCAAGCCTCCTCTTATACTTTTCTCGTTGGTTCATCAACAGTCGAGATTAAATCTCTAATCAACAGCTAAGATTAGATTTGGCTTGATCCATGACTTTTGGACCATTCTAACTCAGTTTTATATTAATTCATATTAATATTTTATTTTTCTTAAGTTTAAACTTAGGAACTCCATTAAAAATATTAATTATTTTAATATCTCCCACACTGGTTAGATTTTGCCATTTCTGGGTCTTGGAGATCTCATGTGCTATAGCCACTCCACAAATTTTTGTGGCTAGAGCACATCCGATGCTATCCCAAATCAACATTGACTTGGTATTGGAGTGTCTTGGTCAAGGGTCAATGGTCTTGGAATTTGCAATTGAAGGTCTATAAGAAGAGAAAGAATTTTGGTGGGTTTTCCTCTCAAGTTGGACAGGTTTTGACCCTAGCTGATCGCCTACATCTTGTGTCCTATTGTCTCATTGTTATTTATGTTTCGGTAGCTGTTTGATGATAGAGAACACTAATTATAATAAAGGAAAGAAGAAGTAAATCAAGAAAAAAGTAAAAATACATCACAAGCAGTTATCAAGAAGAGAAATCACCTACACTTGCTGCCCCTAGATTTTTCAACATCGTGTAGGCTCCAAATCATCAAGTCGGCCCCACCATGAAGGGGTGTGACTTTTGGTAAAAAAAAGTCGCCCATTTTACTAATATAAAAACCATAAGATGATCTCCACGTTTGGACCAATTCAACCAACACATTCTTCTATTTTCTAATCCACGTGTGTGAAGTCAATGAGGAAGAAATCTAAGGTTAACTGAAATAAAGAGGTTTCCATTTGACCGAGTTTGACTTGCTCTGTTTGACCAAGATTTTGTTGAGTTTGACCAAAAATCTAACTAAGTTTGACGTTGAAAAAGTGCAAGTTTGACTGTAGCAGGAAGGAAACTTTGACTGCAAATTTGGGTTCCAGTCAACCACAGTTAACTACAAGACCGAGCTGACATCAATCTGAATTTCAGATCGTTCACCAGCATTAAATTCTTTGATATTTGGAGGTTTGACCAGCATTAAATTCTCTAATATTTGGAGGTTTGACCAACATTGATTAAGTTGGTATTTGACCAAGTTTGACTGGAATCTTGGGTTTGAACATGTGGCACAGATTTCTAGAATTCTTGAATTTGTAAATATTGGTGAAGAACAATTTCTCCTTAGAAGAAGCATTCTTGGGTGTTTCCCAAGGTTGGGTTTTGCCAAGGTAATTTTGGTGGCTTTATTGTGCTTAGTTTTCTCTTTTTGATCCTACTACTTTTCACTGCATTAATATTGAGATTTTGTGTGTAATTGCTTAATGATATATGTGATATAAGATAATTGAATTGGAAATCATTGGAAAGCAATTATCAAGATCAGAAGATCAGTTTCTACTTTGCATTATTGTAAAAAATTCAACATGGTATCAATGTAGGAATTTATAGGGTAAGTTCCTCGGATAGAACACCAAAGGACACCGCTCACAAACAGATAACAGATCAATACACCAGTATTCTTGATGTGGTTTAAACCCTCAAAGAAGGAAACAGTCCACGGCCTGAGCCAACATCGCCACTTCAGGCAATTTATTAATAAAAGAAAGAAAATTTACATAAGCTTCTCTCATGAACGGTCACCCTACAAATGACCCTCCATGCTCTTTAAATAGAGATCATGGACCAATCGAGTGTTAAGCCATGGATCAAGTGTCGGTAATACCGAGGAGAGAATGAACCGTCGAATCACTTCATGTCTAGAACATATCGTGACCGTCGGATTGTAAGTTACAAAAGTACATAGTAAAGAAACACACTTTTAGAGACAAGATCAACAACCTAATTGGTTTTTGGGTCTCTTGTCTAAAATGGCACCAAATCTTAGAGTTGAAGACAAGTTGGATGGTGCCCTCAATTTTAGATCTTGGAATACCATAATACTACTCATTTTGGAAGAGAATGAACTTCAGGAACATGTGGAAAAAGTCATTCCAGAACCAGAAGGAGCTGAAGAGAAAGCTAAATATAAGAAGAATGAAGCTAAGGCCAAAAGAATCTTGGTAGATTCCATCAAAGTTCTCTTGATTCCACATGTAGAAGGATTTAAAATTAGCAAGGCAATATATGATGCTTTGGTGAAATCATATGCAAGCAACAATACCAACACAAAGTTAGCTTTGAGAAATCGTCTTTGTAATATCACAATGACTAAATCAGATTTTGTTGTCTCATATCTTATGAATATCTGACAAGTCATAGACAAGCTTGTAGTCATTGAAGGCAATATTGAAGATCTAAAACTTGTTTCAATTACTCTCAAATGGATTTCCATCCTCATGGGAACCATTTATTGAAGGAATCTATACATGATCAAAACTACCCACATTTGATGAGCTATGGACTGATTGTGTTGAAGAACAGTCAAGATTATCATCCAAAAATAACTCGCAAGCTCCTCAGAATAAAGAAACACAAGCCTTTGCAGGTCGTACTACAAAAGGGAAGGGAAGGAGGAACTTTGAAAATACTGACAAAAAGGACTTTGGAAAATTCAGTAAGAAGTCAAGTAGAAGACCTACTCACACTCAAGATAAGAAAAAGGACATGTCAAAAGTGAAGTGTTTCACTTGTCAAAATTTTGGACATTATGCATCCAATGGCCCTGAAAGGAAAAGGAAGGAAAGGGAGCATGCATCAGCAGTCAACGTTAAAAATGATAATGATGAGCAGCCACCTCAAAAAGAGTCAAAAGAATTTTTCCTTTAGATCTATCAAGAAATTAACAAATCTCCTCTATTTTCAACTTGTTTTCTTTTAAGAATTAGAGCTAGACATTTTTAGAAGTCAGCCTCTTATCTTCTTCATTTTTGTATGGCCTTATTATGAACCTTTTTTCAACCCCTTAATTAAGGTTCATGAATATTCGAGTTTATTGCAAAACAACTACCATTACATAGACAACAACATAAGAAAGTACAAGGCAAGGTTGCAACAAGAGGATTCTCTCAGGAATGAACTACAAGAAAATTTTTGCTCCCATAACAAATGGTTGTAGAAATTGCATAGTTTAACATCTAGGATCGTGTTCACAATTGGGAGAGTTTCCAGTTTCAAGGGAACCGATAGTCAATGGAAGCAACAGCCTGCCAATAAGATATCATGAGCTTGACGTAGGATGTTCTAAAAAACTCATGTGATTTTTGATCCATAATGTTGGCTTGACGAATATTGCAAAGTTGTTCATAATTATGTTCCTTCAAGATTCACAATAAGGATGAAATTGCACATGACAAGTTTGATGGAGTTACAAAGCGTGTCGATAAAAATTGGAAGATTGGGGGTTTGTAAACCTTAGAAGACTAGAAGGATATGACTTGTATAAAAGTCTTAGGGTTTGTGAAACACTAGAATGAGACCTAGAGTGCTAAATGATAGTGGAGTTTGTACTTGATCTATAACATGGAAATGTATTTGCTTTCAATTGAGCCTTTGGTGTAGTTGGATAACTCAAGGATGAAGAAACCCTATCTCAATACAATTCATGCAAGAAAGAAAGCAAAGCAACATGCATTAGTAGCTAATGTTGAGAACGAAAATGGGCATCCACTCTAGAATCTAAACTTGATGAGATGAGATTATAGATAGACTTCATTGGTCTCTGCAAGAGACAAAGGATCAAGAGGGAGTTGACAATATAATACAACCCCCCACAATTTCCTTCTTAATCAAAAGAGAAGTACTTCATATCTTTCTCTTGATTATTATTTTATTCTTGGTCAGCCTCTTGTCTTTGTGTTTTTTACTTGGTTATAATTGTTTCTTCCATGGCCTCCAGAATGAGGTTTGCAAGTACATCATGAATGCTGCCAAGCAAAGTTCATAAGAGGGAGCAATAATAGCAAAAGGACTTGTTTACGTGACAGAGGAAGCAGAAATAGTAGAAGGACATGCTTACATGACAAAGGGAGCAACAATAGCAAAAGGACTTGCTTACATGACAAAGGGAGCAACAATAGCAACAAGACTTGCTTACGTGATAGAGGGAGCGGTCAAGACTACCACAGTAAGACCCACTTCAGAAGCCAAAAGGACATGGTCGAGCCACTTCATCTGGGACATGATACAGAGAGGAGCAAGAGAGCACCAATACATATCCACAAATGAGTAGATTGTGGACAAAGAAGAGCTTAGTTTGACATTAATTGTCTCCCTCTTTAGAAGGAAATAATGAGGGCTAATGTATTCACCTTTGAAGCCAAAAGTCAACCAGAGGTGAATGTCCCAGGGAAATTATGGGATTGGACAAATACTCTCCTTAGAAGCCAAAAGGACTTGGCTATGTCAACCAAAAGAGGTAGATGTAATTCACCTTTTAAGCCAGAAGGAGTTGGTTAGGTCATAAAGAACTTTCACCTAAAAGGTGAATGGTCCAGAAGGCAAATTCTCTCCAAAATAAAATTTAGATGCCTAGACTAGGTCATGACAAGAGGAGATTGATACAATTTACCTAAGGAGCCATAAAGGACTTTGGCCAACCCTAGATATATAAAGAGTTACATTGTCCACTCCAGGATGGAGTTATCTATAAACGTGCATCAATATGGCAAGCTCATAAACTCTTCTTAAGGAAGGAGAAATTTCAGCTAAAGTAAAATCTGTTGCAGACATGGAGAAGACCTCCCTTGCTAGGGGTGTTGATTGTTGTGTAGCATTGGGAGGTATTCCCACATGCCAAATAAACCTACTAAAATTGGCCAAAGAAAATTATGAAAAAAATAAAATTATAATTATAATTTTTGAGAATCATGTAGGCTCCAAATCATCAAGTCGGCCCCACCATGAAGGGCTGTGACTTTTGATCAAAAATTCACCCATTTGACTAATATAAAAACCACAAGATGACCTCCACATTTGGACCAATTCAACCAACACACATTCTTTTATTTTCTGATCCACATGTGCGAAGTCAAGGAGGAAGAAATCTGAAGGTTGACCGAAATAAAGAGGCTGCCATTTGACCGAGTTTGACCATCTCTATTTGACCAACATTCTGCTGAGTTTGACCAAAAATTTCACTGAGTTTGACCGTTGAAAAAGGGAAATTTTAACCACAAAAGGAAGCAAACTTTAACTGCATATTTGGGTCGCAATTGACCACAATATCGAGCTAACATCAGGCCGAATTTCATATTGTTGACTAGCGTTGACCAACATTGACCAACATTGAATTCTCTAATATTTAGAGGTTTGACCAACATTGATTAAGTCGGTATTTGACTAGGTTTGATTGGTATCTTAGGCTTGAACTTGTGGCACAGAGTTCTAGAATTCTTGAAAATTTGTAAATATTGTTGAAGAACAACTTCTCCTTAGAAGAAGAGTTATTGAGTTCTTCCCAAGGCAAGGTTTTCCCAGGATAATTTTGGTGTCTCTATTGTGCATGGTTGTCTCTTTCTGATCCTATTGTTTTTCCTTGCATTATTGATGACAATTTTAGTGTAATTGCTTAATGATATATGTGATATAAAATAACTGAATTGCAAATCATTGGAAAGTAATTATCAAGATCAGAGGATCAGTTTCTACTTTGCATTATCGTAGAAAAATCAACAATAATATGTGATTACTCTCTCTCTAACTTTATCTCCGTTACATATAAATTTAAGTTAAGATACAAGTGATTTTATTTTTCAACAATTCTGAGATTATTTGGGTAATAAAATAAATTTCTAGGAATAAGTAATTGTTGTGAGAAAATAAATCTTGTGGTATTAGGAGATTTAACACATCCTAGGGTTTCAATGTGTGACTCAAAGATATCACAACTGGGCATACAAGAGAGAGAAAAGGTTTGTTTGATGATATAATCAACAACAAGATCCACAAATCTTTAAGTGGCCCTAAGTTGAAGCCTTAGCGTAGAATTAGGGTTTTCTTGCCCTAACATTGCCTAGGGTGATGACATTTGCCCTAGGGAGAGACTTCCAACCATGCAAAATTGGTAGATTTGATGTTTTAAGGCTCGGCAAGGTAAAACGACCTCCAACCAGCTCAACGCCCATGCCCTAGTTGAATTCAACCTCAAACCCTAGCCCTAACAGCTTGACTTGAATGGCTGAAATTTTAGGAGAGAGGGAAAAAGTAAAGTTCTATAATTTTGACCATCAATATAGATGTCAATGCCTTCTACCTACTTGGGTGATGGAGTCATAAGAGAATTTAACCACAGAAATATCAAATCCTTCAAAGGACTAAGGGGGGAAACCTTAGGTTTTCCCTTGCTAACCCTAGCAATCACTTTATTTGGGGATAAATTTACTAGAGAAAAGCTCTTGAAGAGTTTCCCTAAGGAACTTCAAGCATACAAACTAAAGCATGCAAAAATTCATCAAGTATTTAATATAAACATAAGCATTTAGACATGGAACATAGAAAACATAGCAACATTCATTACATGCAATAATTATAAGAGATATTCAAAAAGGTACTCACAATAGATAAAACAAGCCTTCTTTATCCCAAAATGATGTCTCCACAACAAAGCACTAGTTTCTAGTAGCCAAATATCCACAAATGATCACATCTCCACAAAGTAGCGAAGTACAAATGGCTAGGCCAAAATTGTTGAAAAATGTAACTAGGTTTGGTCTTCATGATTGTCATTATACTTACGTAATTATATATTTTATGAAAAAATAAAAAAGAAAAATATTTTTTTTATTTTTCTAGCATGGGTTTCATTGCTCAAGGCAAATTATTATTTTAGATAAGCATGTTCTTCATGCTTCTAGGATTTATTGAGTCAAAGAATCAAAGTCCTATTTGGACCTATTGTAAAGAAAAAGAAAAAGAATTTTTCAAATTGTAATTTGGGTCAAAACTGCCTCTAGATGCCAAGTCAGCCCTGCCCTAGAGGACATATGTATTCGCACCCCTCTGGACAGTATAAATAGAGGATGATATGAGCTCATTTGGACACACACAATTTGCTAGATTTGATCTGAAATTTCGCAGAAGGAAGGAAGGCCGATGTCTAAAGTGGAAGAAGGATTTTTCTTGAAGTCAAATGTGTGGAAATTCTGCCTTATCACATCTCTTGTTGAAGATTTGTTGTTGGTCTCTTGTTGTTGATGAATTTGTTGTGCAGAAGGAGGGTTTGACTTGGCATCTAGAAGGTTGGAGTCTGTCTATGTCATGGGTCTTGGTTATCTCACTTTGATCTGATTCTATAAGAAGAGAATTTTCTGGGTTTTCCACTTTGAGCGGTTTTTCCCTAGCTTGGAGCCTATATCTTGTGTTCTTTGTTTTCTTGTGATCTTCATGTTTATGCTTTTGGTAATTGTTTGATGAAAAGAACATAATAAAGATTAAAAAGAAGCCAACAAAATTCACAAACAGTTATCAAAGAAAGAGAAATCACCCTAAATCATAAGCCTCTTGATTTCTCAACAAAAATCTCTAAGAGAGGTCGAGTTCTCCACTAGTGATTATGAACAAATGAGTGAGGTGACTCTCTATTTATATAAGGTCTACCTCATTTAAATTCTAACTAAAAAGGCCCTACACAAGTTTGATTTTTAGTGGACAAAATTAAATGAGGATTAAAATCCAACCCACTAGCTTTACAACATAATTTGCCAATATAACCCCACACGTGTGAGTTGTAGAGCTAAAAATGTGATCACATCATGCCCTTTTAAGGCTCCAATTGCTCCATTCAAGCAAAGTCAAGGCTGAACATGTCTCCAAGCATCATGATCATACTTCATTTGAAGAAAATCCCCAAATCTTGCATCAAAGCAGCTTCGAGGGTCCAAAATCTAGTTGTGGACATAGTTTTAAGAACCGGAACCGGACCGGTCCGGTCCACCTAATAAACTGGGTTTTGTTGTGGCCAGCAACAACCCCCCTTCTTATTTAGTTTTATTACTAATACTAAATAAGTGGGGACCCTTTTCTAAAAAATAAAAAAAATAAATTAGCATTTATATTTCCTTTTTGAATAAATCTTACTATCATAAACTTAGGAGAACACCCTCAAAAAATCCAAAAGAACTTAAGTTTTATGATAAGTTCGAACAAAATAGTTCTCTCAATAATAAAGCGTCGCATCGCAAAAAAGGTAATGGATGACACCATATAAGCGAACTACTAAGATTGCGAGATCGCACACTGAAGAAGTTCATCGCGCGTCGCAATTTTCATATGCCTCAAGTGTCACTTAAGGTAAAATACCTCAACCCATCAATATGCGATATCGCATCTTGCAAATCGCATCTCGCAGAAACATGTGGTGAAAGATGATTGTTAAACACAACGAATTAGCGATATTGCGATCTGCGATATTGCGAAGCAAATCGCAAAATCGCTTTATCGCAGATCTTGCGGGCTCATCGTTCAAAAAGTTTTTCGTAATCCGATGCCAAAGTTATGCGCATTAATGTTAATTTAATGAGTTAGTTGATGATCATTAATGAGATAAGGTTTGGATCTGATCGAAAGGTCATTTCACGTAGGGTGGTATATTTTATATGATTTCGGCATTAAAAGATTTCCCGTCACCTTATTTCTTATCATTACTCTTTCCTTATTTGTAAATTGCAGGAGCGGAAAGCAGAAAGGTATACATAGCAGTGTTCAGAGTATAATGAGAAAGAAGGGAAAAGCTCCAATTTCTGAAGACAAATAAATGATGCCCTTATACACAGACACCACTTGTAATAGAGATGCCGGCATAACTACTTGGGAAGGCATGTACAGTCTACTTGAAGAAGAAAATCCCAGAGTAATGGAGGTTAAAGCAACTGCAGACTCACACGAGTCATCTGAGGCGTCGATTACAGAACTTGCATGTTCATTCTTGCACCGGATAGCGGCGAGACCCAAGATTCTTCCATACACAGACATGGTCAAATGGGTACTGGATAGTGTTGATATAACAGACAGACAATTTAAGACTTAGAGCCAAGAACTCATTGGATCGTTCACTCCACAAAATTTAAGGTTTATATATCCTCTAACAAAACGCGCAAGAGGCAAAAACTATCACCAGGGAAGCCCGAATCGAGAAACAGAGGCAGTTTCCGATGCGCGATTAGCGCCTAGCGCAAAACCCCTCGAGAAGGAAAGACTCCAATTACTCAGTCGCCTGTAAGCCCGGAAAATTGTAGGAAAAGGTGCTAAAGACCAAAGGCAAAACCCGAGCTCTAAAAACCAGTGGTATTTATCAGGGATATCCTTAAAAATACTTGGTTAAACCGCATAGTCAATGCATGACTCTCAAATGCCTTATCAACTCTGTCGAGAAGATAGCGCCAGCACTTGCCGATTCTGTTTTCGCAGGGAAACTAAAACTGGAGGTCGGCCAACCAACTCTCCTCAAGCCGATGCTAAATGCTTGCGACCACAGAGAACAGATACATAGATAGTTAATTTCCAGATTCAGTTTTAGATTTAGTTTTAGTTTTAGTTTTCATTTATTTTTGCCTTAAATGAAGATGGTCATTTAAACCTCCTCCTATATTTTTGTAATAGACTATTTTTAGGATTTAGCTAGTAGTATTTCAATTTTCAACCCCTCATGCATTTAGAGGGGGGTCCTGAAATTTGTCAAAAACGTTTCCTCGAAACATGCACTTCTGCACCCTCGGAGGAGGTTTTGATGAATAAATGGAACAAGATTTATTGATATCTGTGTTTAATATCTGCTACTGAAATTGCACTTTTGTACTCTTAGTAGATGTTGAATTAGAAAGAGATAAAATCATTATTGTTGAAGCTCATAAGTAGAACTTGTTATCAATGGTACTTTTATCTCTTAATGATTTCTGCTTATGTGTTAAGGTGATATTTATGTTCAGTTATTTATATATGAACGCTTGAATGTTTGAGTTATCATTTGGCACTTCTGTATGGTGATGACTATTCTATTTATGCTTAATGTATGAATGACTTATTATGCGATATGTTTCTCACAATTGTTTCGGCTAACTTTTTATACGAAACGGTTCATTTTTATTGAATTCTTTTCTCATAGCAATTGAATGATTTTTATTACCAATTGTTGTTAGAAATTATTTTAGATCGTATAACTGAAAGGTTAAATCCCAAGTTAGTTTTAGAATTAGATATTTCTATTCATTAAAATACAATTGCATACTGTTAAATTAGATTTAGAATAAAAGCATTTTACTTAGGAATTATTAGAAAGGAAATATCAATTCTCATCTCACACACACAAATTGGAAAACTGGTCCCATTATCCCCAGTCGGACCCACCATCCCAAACGAAAAAGGAGCTGCTTTCAAGGTCCGGACCAGGTGGGTATCCCCCTTGTTGTAGACCCGATTTTTGGGGCTTCAACATATTTGGCACTAGGAGGGCCCAAACTGTGAATGGCTAGTAAATTTAAATCTAAATACCATTATGAGAGTCAATCGCCCTCAACATCTCCCCCGACTTCTCCATCGCACTTGGAATCTTTAAATCTTGAGCGAGAAGTCGATAAAATAACAACCACTGCCACAAACCCGAACATTTCAGAGAAATCTACTATTGAACCTCCTGAAGTTGAATCTTTGATCCATAAACTTCAAGGATTTTCTATATCACCCCAAAAATTTGAAATATCTCAAGGTAGTGTGACTTCGCAATATAATCCTTCTCATCCTCTTACCAGATTGCAGAGTGAAAATTTTGGTATCGAACCAACTGAATTACCTCTACCTAAAAGGAAAAGAGCAAGGAAATCACCTAAAGGGTCTGATAGTGAGACTCTTTCATCATCATCATCCATCTCGACCTCTCCACTGCAAAGTCAACCATCCACCCCTCCACTTCAAATTGTTGTCCACCAGACCACTGGAACTTCAACATCTGCTTCTCAATCATCTGGAACTGTAATATCCTCATCTTCCCAACTGCAAAGAACATCGTTTGTGCTTTCCTCTATTAGTAGTTCAACGATGGCCCAAACTCCATGGAATAACCCAGGGGCAGTCTTAATGCTTGAACCCTTGAGTCAAATACTGGTCCATCCTGAAAAATGACTGCCTGAGTTTAATCCTGAAGCAGGCATGCTCACAGAAGAACACATAAACAACTTTATGTTATCTGTAAATCTAAATGGAGTTACTAATGAAGATGTTGTTGTCCGGCTCTTCCCTTACACTTTGCAAGGAGCAACCGGATCCTGGTATTTTTCATTACCATCAGGATCTATCACTAGTTGGGATATTTTCCAAGAGCAATTCTTGACTAAGTTTGGTGATGATAGGTCTACTGCAACATTGATCAATGATCTGTCGAATCTTAGGACTAAATCAAAGGAACCTATCAAAGATTTTAACTCACGTTTCAATAAACTTTTGAATAAAATTCCTACCGCCTCCAAGCCTAGTGAAGAAGTTCGAAGTGAATGGTACATATCTGCTCTATCATCAAACATAGCGATCTTCATTGATAGGGCTGCCAAAACAACTTTAGCTGATAATATGAATGAAGCAATAGTGGTAGAAAAACGTATCATAGCCTTAGAAAAGAAAAATGTTGTCGATGAATGAAAATCTAAAAAGGTCACTTTTATAGAAGATCCCAAGAAAAAACAATCAAAAGACCCATTTGATTTAGAAGGATTGCAGAAAGTTTTGAAAACCATGTCTAACGAAATGGTTGACATTAAGAAACAAGTAACAGAGACTTCTTCTAAAAAGCCTTACAAGCCTTATAGAAGAAATCCTTCAACAGATTCAAAGCCTCCCAATGCTATCACAAATGCAAAATCAGAAGAAGAAGAAGGGGAAGTTTCTAATGAGGAACCTACTGATGAAGAAGAAGTTGTAGAAGTACAGGGAATGTGGGATTTCATCCTCCCAGACGAAGAGGATCAAAAGGCATCACCAGTCAGTACCAGAAGTAGAAATCAACTCGATCCTCCACAACCTACTCCTAAACAGAAGAGCGTAAGCTCGATATCTAAAGATAAAGTCGCAGGTAAGAAATCATCACCCAAAGCAACTCAAACCAGCCTAGTCCAATCCGATTCACCCACTCCATCTAAAACATTGATTGTTTCTGATGAGATGGAGTATAATATCGTTGAAGACATGAAGAAGACTAGGGCTAACATTAATTTTCATGAATTGAGCAAATTAAAACATCAACAAAAGCTACTTTTGAAAGAGTTACACGCAATACCTGTTACACCTCTGCCTACCGCTGTAATCTCGCAAGCTTCTCATGAAATGGGAAGACCTCCAACTAATGTGACTAATAAAGTTGATCCAAACGATATCGCTTTAATTGGAGGAAGGTCAAGATCTCATACTCCTCCATTTCTTCTTACTTATGAAGTTTTCAACAAAAACTTACATAATTGTTTGGTAGATTCAAGAGCTTCATTTAATATCTTACCTAAATCAATATGTGCAAAGTTAAACGTTCAACCACAAAAATCTGCAGTGCACATAGTTCAGCTAGACCGATCGCAGGTTGAAGTAATCGGTGAAATAAATCAAGTTACAATAAGGCTGTCATCTAATCCAAAGGTATGTCAAGTCATTGATAATTTTAGTTGCAGACATTCCAGAATTTTATGGCTTAATTCTTAGTAGGGATTGGTCCGAAAAGCTTCATGGATACTTTGCAACTGATTGGTCACATATGTGGCTCCCTTATAATGGTAAACCAAATCAGAGAAAGGTTGAGCGAGAAAGAAATCAAAAATATATAGTGACGGAATTGGAAGGAGAAAATGAACCTTTAGCATACAGCAACAATATAATTGGCAACTATTCTGTTGACCCTTTCTTAGGAAATTTTAATGCTCATACTTCGCCTTACTTAGAACATTCTGTTTTGTCTCAAGTAGAAAAATTTTCTCAAACAGATAGTTCTAGATGTGTTAATTTTATAGATAGTCCTGTAAATAAATCTTTATTTTGGAAGTTATTTTTTGATGGTTCTAAGTCTAACAATGGAGCAGGAGCAGGATGCGTATTAGTTAGTCCAGAGGGAAATAAAACTATGCTAACTTGTAGACTCAAGTTCGATTGCACCAATAACACTGTGGAATACGAGGCTTTAATCCAAAGATTATACAAGGCAATCGGATTAGATATCAAGTATCTACAAGTCTTCGGAGATTCTGAAATTGTTATTAAACAGGTACGAAATACTATACATTGTCTATCAGGTCATTTAAAGCATTATCAATCTTTAGTGCAAGATCTAACTGAACATTTTATAGCATTCAATATTTCACCAATTCCCAGACTCCAAAATGCTAGTGTTGACCTCTTGGCAAACGTAACTTCCAAGCTCATTCCCTCAAAAGACTATAGCCCTGACAGATTTTCAATCGAATTGATCTTTAGACCCTCGATTCCTGATAATGTTACAAACTGGATAATTTTCAACGATGATCCTGATATTGTAAGCTTCCTCACATCAGAGGGGTCTTACACTAATCAGATAATTAATGAGGACCAGCATGACAAACAGTGGCAACAAGAAAGCATTAATAATGCTATGCCAAAATCAGTAGTCAAGTTGAAAGACCTATATGGTTTGAAAGACCGATTCAAGAGATCTACCAATTCAAAACTTCAGAGTTCAACTCTGAACTATGAATTAGTAAATCTAGGAACTGATAACAAGCCGCAGAATGTCAACCTAGGTCTTGGCCTAACCCCTGAAGAAAGATTAGCTTATGTTCGTCTCCTGAAACAATCCAAAAGTGTCTTCGCCTGGAACTACAATGACCTTAAGACTTACGACACTTCTATCATTCAGCATACTATCCCAATGATAGCCGATGAAAAACCTGTCCAGCAAAAGCTGAGGAAGATCCATCATAATCT
Organism: Pinus tabuliformis; assembly: GCA_031772625.1. Classification (NCBI taxonomy): domain Eukaryota; kingdom Viridiplantae; phylum Streptophyta; class Pinopsida; order Pinales; family Pinaceae; genus Pinus; species Pinus tabuliformis. Next base: position 234,268,359 of record CM062818.1, read on the forward strand.
GGAAAGCCAGATTAAGTCTGAGCTCAACAAATTATTGAAAGCCAAAATTATTTTTCTCATTCAACATTCTAGATGGGTTTCCAACTTGGTTCCCGTCAGAAAGAAAAACGGAGACATTAGAATTTGTATTGACTTTCGAAACCTTAACAAAGCCTGCCAAAAGGATTAATTTCCCCTGCCTCCCATGGAGCAAATATTGCAAGCAGTTGCAGGGTCAGAATTAATGTCCTTTTTAGATGGTTTCTCCGGCTACAATCAAGTTTTGGTCCATCCTGACGATCAACTAAAGACCACGTTCAGAACAAAATGGGGTACTTACGCATATCAAAAGATGCCTTTTGGTCTAATCAACGTTGGTGCCACATTTCAAAGGGCCATGGACATCGCATTTAAGGGATTAGTAAACAAATCAGTAGTAATTTACTTGGATGATATAACTATATATTCTAAAAAATGTGGTAATCATCTTAGAGACTTAAAGTTGATCTTCCAACGTTGCCAGAGGTATGGGATTTCACTTAATCCAAAAAAGTCCTTTTTGCATTAAGTGAAGGAAAACTTCTTGGATTTATAGTGTCAAAATCTGGAATCCATATCGATCCCAATAGAATTAAGGAGATTTCCGAAATACCCTTGCCTCATAACAAGAAAGCCATGCAATTCTTCCTTGGCCAAATTAATTTTGTTAAGAGATTTGTTCCAGACTTCTCAAGGATTGTATCTCCCTTACAAGCAATGATTAAAAAAAATTCACTCTTCAAATGGGGCCAAGAGGAATATGAAGCATTCAATCTGATTAAGCAAGTGATTGTAAACGCCCCATCCTTAGCAACTCCAAATTTTTCCGATCCTTTCATTTTGTATACATTTGCCTCTGATAGATCATATGCTGCGATACTCACTCAAGCAAATCAAGACAAGGCGGAAGCCCCAATTGCCTTTTTCAGTTCAAATCTACAAGGGGCCGAATTAAATTATTCTAACGTCGAGAAACAAGCTTATGCTGTTTTCAAAGCGATCAAACACTTCAGACCCTTCCTTCTTAAAACCCATACAAAAATCATAGTACCGTTTCCAGCAGTAAGAAATCTCTTAGTACAGAAAGACGTGGGTGAGAAAAAAGCAAATTGGGTTACTGCCTTACAAGAATACGACACTGAAATTAAACCAGCAAATATTGTAAAAGGTCAAGGCTTTTGCAAAATGCTCGCTGGAGCATCGCTTATTTCCAAAATATCATCTCCAGATCAAGAAGTACAAATGTATGAGGTAAGCCTAAACGATATTGAATCATTATATGCTGATATCATATTTTATCTAAAGAACGGATATGCTCCTTCAAACCTAGATTATACAAAGAAAAGAGCCATAAGATTGAAGGCTAAGCAATATCAACTCGTAAATGATGTACTTTTTAGGATGAATTATGATTCTGTTCTCCTTCGATGTCTTGAGAAATCTGAAGCTGAAAAAGTGTTGCAGGAACTCCATGATGGACCAGCAGGTGGACATTATGCTGGAGATGCTACAGCACATAAAATCTTGCGCGCAGGGTACTATTGGCCTACACTATTTAAAGATGCGCATAGCTATGTAAGGAAATGTCAAGTTTGTCAAACTGTTGCTGGAAGACAAAAGAAACCATCGTTGCCTTTGCAACCAGTCAATATCGATCAACCCTTTGATCAATGGGGATTGGATATAATAGGTGAGATCGTTCCTCACTCTTCTAAACAGCATAGGTATATCCTTACAGCTACAAATTATTTTACTAAATGGGTAGAAGCAGTTCCTCTCAAGACAGCCAATGCTGAACACATCATTGACTTCATAGATCAATTCATAATCATCAGGTTTGGTTTACCCTCTGCTTTAATGTTTGATAATACATCGTATTTTTCTGGCAATGCTATGATTGAATTTGCGCTCAAAAGAGGTTTTAAACTTAAATACTCTGCCAATTATTACCCACAGGGGAACGGGTTGGCCGAATCAACGAATAAAAACTTAATCAGAATCATTAAGCAAACCATCGATCAAAATCATAAGAATTGGCACAAATATTTGATGTATGCTCTGTGGGCAGACCGAATAACGCAGAAAGCCTCCATTGGCACTTCTCCCTTTAATTTAGTTTATGGGAAAGAAGTGGTTCTCCCAACTCACCTAGCAATTCCCTCTTTGGCCTTAGTTCAATTTATTGACGAAACACCAACTTCATCCTTACAGCTTAGACAACTGCAAACTTTTAAGCTAGAAGAGAAACGAGAAAAGGCTAAAGTAACACACGCTCATCATCAAGCATTAGTAAAGGCTTCTTTTGATTCAAGCATGGTATCTAAAAAGGACTTTCAAATTGGAGATTTAGTTTTAAAATGGGATAAGGCTCACGAAGAAAAAGGCAAACATACAAAATTCCAACGAATGTGGCTTGGCCCATTCCAAATTGCGGAAATCATAGGTCCATCCACTTTTATGTTGCAGGATTTAGCAGGGAAAAGAGAATCTTTACCTATTAACGAGCAAATCCTCAAAAAATACTTTCCATAGAAAATTACTTCTTCTATTTTTTGTAAATTAGTTTTTCCTTTATTTTGATAATAAAACCAATTGTAAATGGTTACATTTGGAATTCACAAAAAAGACTAGTATTTCTTTTAGATTTTTTTTTTCGCTTGTATAAATAGAATTGATTTGGAAAATTGGTCATTATTAATGAAAGATACAGTCAAGAAGCTATAAGCCTGGAAATGATATTAGTTTCAACCTTGCGAATTTTGATAAAAAGCAACCTTAGTGGGAATTTGTTTTATATCTGTCGATGAAAAACATCACTAACAAAAAACGAAGATTCTCTGTAGAAAAGCTCCTGCCAAAAACTCTACCATTGTCGTCCAGAGCTATTCTTAAGGAACCAATGATTTCCTCCCCACCTAGAGAATTACGAGCTTCAAGGAATAATCCACTGATACACTGTAAACTTAAAGAATAAAAGGTCTCATCACGAGCTGACTTATCATGATCATAGATATTATAGCTCGCTAACTTTCTAAAAACTGCATACCATAACAGGGCAATGACTCAAGATTGTTGCAATCAAAAGACAAGGGGTCTCATCACGAGCCAGCTTGTTCAGCGAAGTTATAAATCAAGTGAGTAGCACTGTCATAATTTGGCTAGCAAACCAAGACATTGTTCTTTAAGAATTAAAAGAAAATAAAAGCAATAAGTGTGGATATGGATTGCCCTTTGAAAATCGTATATTTCTCCAAGTAGGATACAGGATCATTGTTGGGTAACAGGTATCTCTGTCGAGGCTATAAACGCTTGCTGGCAGCAGAGGCTCTACCTATGACAAATGAGCATATTTAAAACTGATTTACAAAGGAGACTTTGTTTTTATCTTTATAAACCAAGTAGTGGCTGATGTAAATACAAGGACTAGCTTTACGAAGTAAATAATCATAGTTAACATAGAAGAAACAAACTATCATTGATAGCTGAAAGCATGATGTACTTTATCTTTCTATAATAAAGTTTGATTTCCAAAAAACCCTTCTGTTTTGGAAGTTTAGAAAATTCAAAAGAAAATCAGAGATCACTGGTTCTTCCAAGTGAATCGCCAATTGTTGTGGCTAGCAACAACCCCCCTTCTTATTTAGTTTTATTACTAATACTAAATAAGTGGGGACCCTTTTCTAAAAAAAAAAAAAAAAAAATTAGCACTTATATTTCCTTTTTGAATAAATCTTACTATCATAAACTTAGGAGAATACCCTCAAAAAATCCAAAAGAACTTAAGTTTTATGATAAGTTCGAACAAAATCGTTCTCTCAATAATAAAGCGTCGCATCGCAAAAAAGGTAATGGATGACACCATATAAGCAAACTACTAAGATTGCGAGATCGCACACTGAAGAAGTTCATCGCGCGTCGCAGTTTTCATTTGCCTCAAGTGTCACTTAAAGTAAAATATCTCAACTCAGCGATATGCAATATCGCATCTCGCAGAAACATGTGGTGAAAGATGATTGTTAAACACAACGAATTAGCGATATTGCGATCTGCGATATTGCGAAGCAAATCGCAAAATCGCTTTATCGCAGATCTGCAGGGCTCATCGTTCAAAAAGTTTTTCGTAATTCGATGCCAAAGTTATGTGCATTAATGTTAATTTAATGAGTTACTTGATGATCATTAATGAAATAAAGTTTGGATCTGATCGAAAGGTCATTTCACGTAGGGTGGTATATTTTATATGATTTCGGCATTAAAAGCTTTCCCATCACCTTATTTCTTATCATTACTCTTTCCTTATTTGTAACTTGCAGGAGCGAAAAGCAGAAAGGTATATGTAGAAGTGTTCAGAATATAATGAGAAAGATGGGAAAAGCTCTGATTTCTGAAGACAAAGAAATGACGCCCTTATACACAAGCACCACTTCTAACAGAGACGCCTGCATAACTACTTGGGAAGGCATGTACAGTCTACTCGAAGAAGAAAATCCGAGAGTAATGGAGGTTAAAGCCACTGCAAACTCACGCGAGTCATCTGAGGCGTCAATTATAGAACTTGCATGTTCATTCTTGCACCGGATAGCGGCGAGACCCAAGATTCTTCCATACACAAACATGGTCAAATGGGTACTGGATAGTGTTGATATAACAAACAGACAATTTAAGACTCAGAGCCAAGAACTCATTGGGTTGTTCACTCCACAAAATTTAAGGTTTATATATCCTCTAACAAAACGCTCAAGAGGCGAAAACTATCACCAAGGAAGCCCGAATCGAGAAACGGAGGCAGTTTTTGATGCGCAATTAGCGCCTAGCGCAAAACCCCTCGAGAAGGAAAACCTCTGATCACTCAGTCGCCTATAAGTTGTAAAAATTTCTCATTTCCCACCCCGGTTTTCAGTTTCACCTTATTTCTCCAAAACAGTTAAATGCCCTTTCCCATATCCATACATTCAACAACTGGAAAATAAATTTTGTTGAAAACACAAATTCTGGAAATTTTACAGAATGCTGAAAATGCAGAAATCTAAAAATCAGCGCATACAAACAGCCATTTAACACATTTGAACACAGTGATTTTTTGTCAAGGTGACCCTGGAAAAACCCCCTACAACTCTTGGGGAAAACCAATTTGAGAGCTCTTTCTTATTTCTGGAAAATGCTTTTTACAATAAGAAATATTCAGCAAAAAATCAGCAAGCAAACTTTTACAACTTATCTCGTTTTTCGTGCCTCACAGCCAACTGGGAAAACTTGCAAACAGAACACAGAACAACAATAAATGTTGTACGGCCTCCTCAAAAAATAGCAGTACAGTTGTACGGATTTCTGCCCTCAACTTGCTGAAACTCAGTTATACGGACTTGCTGAAACTTCGTTGTACGGACTTGCTGAAACTCCGTTGTACGAACTTGCTGAAACTCCGCTGTACGGACTTGCTGAAACTCCCCCTAGCTGAAACTCTGACTTGCTGAAACTCCGCCTTGCTGAAACTCCGCCTTGCTGAAACCAATGTTACCAGACACGGAATCGGCGAGGCAAAAGAGCGAAAGTTTTAATCGGATCGGGAAAAAATCGGAAAAAATCGGCAAATTCATTAAATAAAAATATACACATATATTGAATTTAAAAAACCATTTTTCATTAATATTGGGTAAAGGTATGTCCAAACAATGCATAATATCAATAGATGTCCAAAATATCATGAATAAATAAGTATCTCATATATGTTATGAGTCCACAGTGAAAATCTCACATGCTATCAGAGCCACAGTGAAGAGAAGCTGAGGCAGCAAGTGGAGGAGCCAAAGGACTGCTGTGTTTAGAAATTTCTGCACTCTGGTCAAAGGTCATTTGATTTTAATGAAAAACAGAAATTTCACCTCTTTCAATAGAAATTTCCCGTATCCTAACCCTGTGAATTTCCAGCCTTGGAGATGCTATGAAATAAATATAAAAAACAGCTGAAAAGTACATTATTTCAGTTTCCAACAACCCAACCTTCTAGGCAATCCAAGGAGAAAAAGATACCAAACAACCTAGATAAGTTTCATCCCTCTCAGACAACTTATTCTACAAAAACCAAATCTGAAAGGTCACTTTTATAGCAGTTACAACCGCAGGTATAGCAGCAGCGAAAAAGCCCTTAGATTCTTCAATGATGATGTCAAATCACTTGACAAATTCACCTTTTACCTATGCCAAAATTCAAATCATCAAGACACATATATATAGCTGTAAATAATAATACTTTAAGAACATATATGTCTGAAATTCACACATGATCCAAAGCACTGAGTCTTGAGTCCTTAGAAGCATATGCTTCTAAAAGTTTACAAAAAAGTTAAAAACTGCATACTAATCAGAAAAAAATCAGCAACTAAGAGTCTAAGACTCTTAAGAGTGAGAACTAGAAGCAATTCCTCCCACTCCTTCGCTTGCTTGACTCTCAAAGTTCTCCAAGTCATGAAGGCTGAAAAGAGGAGGCTCATCTAATTGAACCCATTCTGCCGCATTTGTAGCTTGCAAATCTAACTCTTCAAGGTCAATTGGTGAATGATCAATACCTGTCATTATCATGAGACATTGAAATGTGAATTAAAATTTCACTTTGAAGTTTGAACTTTAAACTTTTAAAGTACGAACTAGATTATGAAACCTTCAAATTCAAGCTCTCGAATCTCACCTTGTATTTGTTTGTTGCGAAGTCGTAGATTGTAATGGACAAATACAAGGTCATTCAAGCGCTTTTGTGTCAATCGGTTGCGCTTCTTAGAATGTATTTTCTCAAACATGCTCCAGTTGTGTTCACAACCTGAAGCACTGCATGCTTGGTTTAAGATTCGAATGGCAAATCTCTTCAAATCTGGCGTATCACTACCAAAGTTTTGCCACCAAAGACCTAGCAAGTGGTAAGGGTTTGTGAGTAGAAGACTAGAAGTACCAAATTAGTAAATAGTAAAAACTTAAAAAGAAAAGAAAATTTAATAAAACATTTAACATACAAAATAAAGTTTAAACAAATTTAATGAATTGATGAAGCCTTCAAGCTGGGTACCTGGCAACATCTTTGACCTTTGTCTTATAGCACTGGTATAGGCAAACAATTTAGATGGTGTCCTATAATCTTGTAGTTGGGAAAAGACACGACTTTGTTGTTCTGGATCAGGGAAGCACCTTTCCAAGCATGTCATAAGTCCTCTGCCAACCTCCCCATCCTCATTAAATTTGCTCTTATCATAAAAATATTGTGGGTTTAAGAAGTACCCAGCAACATGTAAGGGGGAATGCAATTGCCTATCCCAACGTGCATCTATAATGTCCCAAAGAGGCATATACTTTGTCTCATCATCCCCATATCTTCTTTTGATGGCCTCCTTTGCGAGATCCATCGCCTCATAAATGTAACCCATAGCGGGTTTGTCACCATCAACCATCCTGAAAGTTCAAGCATTCAAATTTAAAGAAATATGAAACATTGTAAATAAAAAGAAGCTTGAAATGAAATTTAAAAAATGAAAAAGTTAAAAGACTAAAAGTACCTGAGAACTCTAACAAGGGACTCCGTCACAGCAATAATCTCTTCAGATCTTTCCAGAAGCCATCATTAAACACAAGTGCAGCAATTTCGATGCCTTCAGGGGTCTTGGAATGTTTAGATCCCATCCACTCAGGTCCCAAGAACATCCTCTTCAGATTTATCTTTTGCTCAACCACAGATTGCAAAGATATGAAATTTGTTGCAAATCTAGTCACTGCAGGTCGAACAATTTCTTTACCTTCAGTGTATATTCTCATAGTGTTTAGGACAATAGTGTGGTTGTATAGGTATTTGGTTATGGATTTTGCCTTCTCCACAACCTCATGTATCCAATGAAGCTTACCAATGTCCTCAAGCATTAAATCTATGCAATGGGCAGCACAAGAGGTCCAAAAAATAGTGGGGTGCCTCATCTCAAAAAGTCTACCAGCAGCCATATAATTCGCTGCATTATCGGTGACAATTTGTACAACATTTTCTTCTCCCACTTCTTGAACGACTTCCTCCATCATTTCACAGATAAGTTGGGCAGTCTTAACCTTATCTGAAGCATCCACTGACTTGAGAAACATTGTGCCTGCGGGACAAGATACAAGGAAATTTATTAAAGTTCTATTCCTCTGATCTGTCCATCCATCACTCATGATGGTGCACCCTGTTTCTACCCATGATGAACGAAACTCAGCTAGCACAAGCATGACATCTTCAACACTCTCTAACAACATATCTGTCCTAAGGCTCTCTGATGTAGGGGCTTTGAACCCTGGACCTGCATTAGCAATTGCATCAACCATAGCTTGCCAATAAGGACTTCTGGCACAGTGGAAAGGTATGTCAGAATAGTACCAAAAGTTAGCAATGGCCTTCCTTGCCTGACTATGGATATTTTTTTTCCAACCAGTGCCATCCAAGGTAGGTTGGGAACCGGGTTTTGTGCGGGGAGCAAAAAAGGCATTTATGTTTCCACCTCCAGTGTTCAAGGAAGGAGTTGAAGGACTGGCATGGCTTTGAGTTTGACTTGGCATTGGAGGCATGTGTGGAAAACTTGGGAACGGCATTGAGGATTCAACAGATTGAGGTGACATGGGGCTAGTGACAGAAAAATTATCAACTCCAACATTTCCTATTTCAGCAGTTTGCTTTGCTTTCTTGGCATTATGCTGCTCTAACATTTCAAGGGCCAAGGCTGCTTGGTATTGGACATTCTCGTCAACCTTGGTGCAAATACCTATATCATGGCCAGGTATTTTTGCAAGGTGGAACTTGAATCTATAAATGCCTCCACTGCATTCCTTTTTGCAAAATTTACAAAGGAGCGAGGCTTTTCCAGGAATCTTGTCACAATAAGCCCAAGCAAAGTCCCGCTCTCTCGGCATTGTTGTTGCTTTGAACTTGTGTTTAATTTGTGGCTTCTGTTAAGATTTGGAGTCCGGCTTCTATTTAATTTGTGGCTCCTGTGAAAGACAACAAAAAATCAAATTTAAAAATCATCCAAAAACTTAAAATATTAAAACATGTGCCAAAAACTTACATATTAATTCACTTCTGATTCGAAAACGTTTTCCATAATCATATACACTCTGCAAGGGCATAATAATATAGCCTAGCCAGTCTGTAAAGTTGGAATATCTCTTTCAGTTTCAAGTTTTCAACAAATCATAACACAAGATGACAGGGCTAGTACTGTACTCCAATCTGTAGGAATATCTCCTTCCACTGTATATGTGTGTTCCATGAAAGTTTGGCCTCAGCTAGACCTGTATGGCAGCTCTGCAGTAAGAAATACAGCAGGAACTATGTCTCAGCCTTTATTAAAACTGAAGCCATGTTAGTGCATAATTGCTGGATTAGTATTATTTCAACCATGATTAGTGCAACTGCACACTGACATGAGACCAAATCCAGAAGTTACAGGCATTCTGCAGAAACAAACTAGCAAGGCTGAAAAATGCAGCAATTTGCTATTATCCATCTTCTTCATGGGTCCTGTGAGGACTAACCTCACCAGAAAGTTTGGACCATGGCAGCAGGGGGCAAGCCTTTTGTACAATACCCTTGGCTACCATCTGATTTGACAACTTTTGTGCGTGTGCACTCTAAAAAGAAGCACAGTTTTTCAATCCAGAATGCTACTTATATGTTACATGACAAATGCCTCTCGCTTGTGGGTCAGTTCAACAATGTGTTTAGTGGAGGGCATTTTGTCTCAGCTTCTAAAAGTTTCCTTTGCCCAATATCTAAGTCTATCACAGATTATCTGTCAGGAAATTTAGGATCAAATATTGGTTCTGAAGACAACAGATATACTGATCATTGATGACTTCAAACTTTCAAAGTTCAATGGCCTTCTATTCAATACTAGTGGCGTTGATTTTTGGGAAGATAAATTGTTTCTATATGTGTCAGAACAAGACAACATGGCCCAATTCTCGGTCAGTAATGGATGCTGTAATGTGGATTTGAAGGCAGCTAGTGGTTTTAAACTTTTACATATAGCTCTTCTGAATTTCAAGTTCCTAAATCCATTGCACGTCTTTTATTTGATCCTTATTCTACAGATAATGTCGAAAGTTTATTTTGGAGTGGCATTTCAAATACTAAGTCTTGTTTGCGTCTCCAAGCTGGCAAAGGATATGGCTGTGGGGAAAGAATAAAATGGCCTGGGGATCGCATGCCAACTCAGACAACGATGCCTCGGCCCTCAACTACTGTGATCAATCTCAATGACGGAATGCAGCAACGCTGCAACACAGTTTGGTAATCGGGCTCACGCAGGTTACCTCGGAATCCGGATTCAAGGCTGAAGGCGGCTCGGGCTCACGCAGGTTCACCGTTCAGCAATCCGTCGAATCTCTGCGTAACTCACGTAATCTCCGGCGGCGTCGAAGACTGAATCTCTGCGTCGATAGCAAACCCGAAATACTGAATCCTCGCGTCGATAGCAAACCCGAAATACTGAATCCTCGGCGTCGAAGACTGAATCTCTGCGTCGAAGATTGAATCCTCGCGTCGATAGCAAACTGTGAAACCCGAAAGACTGAATATTTGACGTCGATAGCGCGAACTGTGAAACGCGAAATACTGTGAAATCCGAAACCCGAAATACTGTGAACCCGATTTACCCGCCATTCCGAAACCCGAAAAAAATAAAACTGGCGGGACTCGCCAAAAAAACGCAGAACCGGCGATTTTTTTCAGAATCGCGAGTCAAACTCGCGTTGACCACGATTCAAAATCGGTCAACGCGAGTTGACTCGGAACGTTTTGGAACGGATCGTTTAGCCGCCGATCCGATTGAAACTCGCGATTTTGCCGAGTTTTTCCCGATTCCTGTTTCACTGGCTGAAACTCCGCCTTGCTGAAACTCCGCCTTGGAATGTGTGCCACGCTGTTGCCTCCTTCTCCTCACTGTCCAAAAATCTCCCTTGCTCTCTTGCTCTCCTTCTCTCAATCTGCTCATGAAAGAATGAATGACCTTTTCCTCTTTTTCCTCCCTTAATCTAACCCTAAGTGACTTTTGGGTAATCCCTAAATCCAATGGCTGAAATAGATTGAGATCTAGGGCTGAGATTAAATGCTCATTTAAATCTCACTTTCTATTTTTTAATTCACCCCACTTTAATAAAGACCCACTTAGTCATTTATTTCCAAAGTCACTTTTCCTTTCTAATTTTACATTGACTTTAATAAAGTCACTTTAAAATTAGACTTTAGTAACTTTATCACTTAAAGTCACTTTTAAATTAGATTTGACTTTATAAAAATTATAAAGTCACTTTAGGAGAAAAATTAAATTCTTTTGGACACTTTTCCCTAGGCCAAAGATCAAAGCCTTACAGAACCACCTGTCCTCGATACCAAATTTCAACATAAGCCTGGAAAATTGTAGGAAAAAGTGCTAAAGACTAAAGGCAAAACCCGAGCTCTAAAAACCAATGGTATTTATCAGGGATATCCTTAAAAATACTTGGTTAAACCGCATAGTCAATGCATGACTCTCAAATGCCTTATCAACTCTGCCGAGAAGATAGCGCCAGCACTTGCCGATTTTGTTTTCGCAAGGCAACTAAAATCGAAGGTTGGCCAACCAACTCTTCTCAAGCCGATGATGAATGCTTGCGACCACAGAGAACAGATACATAGATAGTTAATTTCCAAATTCAGTTAGATTTAGTTTTAGTTTTAGTTTCCATTTATTTTTGCCTTTGATGAGGACGGTCATTTAAACCTCCTCCTATATTTTTGTAATAGACTATTTTTAAGATTTAGCTAGTAGTATTTCAACCCCTCTCATGCATTTAGAGGGGGGTCCTGAAATTTGTCAAAAATGTTTCCTCAGAACATACACCTCTGCACCCTTGAAGGAGGTTTTGATGAATGAATGGAACAAGATTTATTGATATCTGTGTTTAATATTCGCTACTGAAATTGCACTTTTGTACTCTTAGTAGATGTTGAATTAGGAAGAGATAAATCATTATTGCTGAAGCTCATGAGTAAAACTTGTTATCAATGGTACTTTTATCTCTTAATGATTTCTGCTTATGTGTTAAGGTGATATTTATGTTCAGTTATTTATATATGAATGCTTGAATGTTTGAGTTATCATTTGACACTTCTGTACGGTGATGACTATTCTATTTATGCTTAATGTATGAATGACTTATTATGCGATATGTTTCTCACAATTGTTTCGGCTAACTTTTTATACGAAACGATTCATTTTTATTGAATTCTTTTCTTATAGCAATTGAATGATCTTCATTACCAATTGCTGTTAGAAATTATTTTAGATCACATAACTGAAAGGTTAAATCCCAAGTTAGTTTTAGAATTAGATATTTCTATTCATTAGAATACAATTGCATACTGTTAAATTAGATTTAGAATAAAAGCATTTTACTTAAGAATTATTAGAAAGGAAATATCAATTCTCATCACACACACACAAATTGGGAAACTGGTCTCATTATCCCCAGTCGGACCCACCATCCCAAACGGAAAAGGAGTTGCTTTCAAGGTCCGAACCAGGTGGGTATCCCCCTTGTTGTAGACCTGATTTTCGGGGCTTCAACAGGTTTCAAACCGGAACCAACCAAACCATGGTTGGTCAGATCTCAATGAACCAATCTTTAAAAAAAACATGAAATAATTAGTTTTTACTAATAATAAACTATTTTTAAGATTTAAAACCATGGCTCCAAACCAATAAAGACAAAATATGCAAGATTTGTACATCTATATACCATGTAAAGGTGAATATATCAAAATGGAACCAAGTGCAATACATATTAACAACAAAATACATAATCAATGATGCTCTAAATGGCCTCTAGAGTCCGAAAACAATGCTCCAAGCTATGGGACCACTGACCTACTAGAAGTATACATATCAGTAATCAACAACATGATCACTCCTCATCATGATAAAACTCATTAGCACTAGTAGACAAGAGATCAACAACATGAGCTACATAAATAATATGGCTCAGAGTTTGAGGACTCCTAAAACTCCTCTACAACTTTAGTAGTAGTAGTAGTAGCAAAAATCCTAACATAGAAAAAAAACCTCGACGTGAACCTCGCGCGCGCTCCTCTGCTCCCGTCGTCGCCTGCAACCTGTGGATTGAATCGTTCTTCGGCCTCTCAGTATGGCCCCTCCAGAGGCACCACCGGAGGAGGCAGTACTCCAACGCGCTTTTTCCGCCCTGATTAAATCCTTGCCTCCTCAGCGAACATGGCCTACAGTTTCAAAGTTTGTGAGAAAACTTGATGGGTTACAGGAAGTATCTCTTCCTCCAACTTTGCCCAGAATGGCTGCCCTTGCCCTGGCAGAAAAAGGACTTATTGGACAATTTACAGGACTCTGGCCCTCTCCAAAAACAGTTCAGAGGTGGGTGGAAAGGAATTGGTCAGATAAAATTCAAGGGAAAATCTCTATCAGATTTTGTGGAAAGGGATACTTTACTTTTCATTTTGAGACAAAGGAAGACAAGGATTTAATCTTCCGTAATGGGCCTTACTTCATGGACTCCAGAGGATTATATCTAAATAAATGGACTCCAGACTTTGACCCAGAGCTCGACATTCCTAATGCGGTTCCTGTTTGGGTCCGGCTTCCTCACCTCCCCTTGCATTGCTGGGGAGATGAATCAGTGCGTGCTATTGGGAATGCTGTTGGGAAATATATTGATCGAAGCGAACCTAAAGACAACATGCAGGCCTGTGCTCGCATCTGTGTAGAAGTTGATTTGGGTAAAGGCCTGCCAGAAGCCATCAAGCTCAAGGTTGACGATTGGACGCACATTCAGCAACTTGACTATGAGCAGATCCCCTTCAAGTGCAAGGTATGTCACGAGTACGGTCACTTTGCTAATCATTGCACTAAACTTCTTAATGTAGAAAACACTCCACAAGAAGAGCAATGGGAAACCGTCAAAAAAAAAGGCAACCCCTAACCCTAAACTTTCTCATGAAGCTGGCCCATCCACTCGACCTCCCCCCAATCCTCCTCCTTCATCTCCTCCACCTACATTTCCTCCCCCCTCCTCTCCCCAACCTCCCTTATTTTCTGATCGCCAACCGGATCCCCTTTCTTCCTCTCCATCCTCCAATCCCTTTCACATCCTCTCTCTTCCCGAAGAATCCCCTGCTCCCTTGATACACTCTGACCCTCCCCTTTCTCCCCTCCCCCAGATCATATCCTCTTCCCTCCCGTCTGATCCCCCCCTCTCAGAATCACCAGAAGCAATTCTAAGGAGCATGGATCCACTCTAGACAACCAAAAGAAGCCTGGAAGAAAGTCTGCCAAACAGCACAGAGATGAAAATGCGCAAAAAGACATAGCATTGGGTCCCCATCGAATCCTATATTCAAGGACATAGCAAACAAAGACAAGGGAGGGAGAGCAACTCCTCGCACCTCTCACCTGAAATGATGAAAATTCTCTCATGGAACAGCAGGGGATTAGGGCACCCCTCCAAATCAAATGCCTTAAAAGATCTTATTAATCAAGAGAGACCAGCCATTGTTTTACTTCAAGAAACAAAGCAGAGACAGCCAGAAATGAACAAGATTATTGAACAGCATTACAAAGGATGTATATGTGATTCCAGAGGAGCCTCAGGAGGAATTGCTACACTCTGGCTTCAAGATGAATGGAACAGTACAGCAGAAATAGTAGAACAGCACTGGATCAAGATTGTCTTGCAGAACATTACGAGCAGTCAACAGATTGTAATCTACAATGTTTATGCTCTGAACCATTATAGGGATAAGGAAGTTTGTTGGGATTCCCTCAGCAATAACATAGCAGAAGAAGACAGCAGCAACATCATTTTAGGTGGTGACTTAAATCTCATTTTACATGCTAATGAAAAACGTGGAGGCAGCTTCACCCCAGATCCTTTTAGAAATCAGTTGGAAAATGTAATGCAACATGGTGACCTTGTAGATATCATTCCAAAGAATCGTAAATACACTTGGAGTAATCGCAGGTTGGGGAGAAGCAATATTATGGAAAGGCTTGATCGAATCCTGGTAAATGTGTCCCTTCTCTCCACCTTTACAGCTGTCAACGCTTCCATCCTCCCTTTTGCTGCTTCAGACCATTACCCCACTGCTTTAACCTTTGAATCTCACTGCCCTCTGGGCCCACTCCCTTTCAAATACAGCCCTTTATGGAATGACATTGAAGCAGCCAAAGAGTTGATCCAGCAAACTTGGCGTCAGCATGTTGAAGGCTCTCCAAGTTTTATTTGGGAAAGCAAACTCAGAAATGTAAAGAATGCCCTCAAGGATTGGGCAAAAACTCAGTATAAAGAGCCAGAAGTAAAGAAAAGAGAAGTGAAAGCTAAAATCGAAGAACTTCACTATACAATAGAAAAACAAGAATACTATCAGGCTGAAAAAAACCAGGAAGAAAATCTTTATAGTCAGTTATATAGTATCAGAAGAGAAGAGGAAGAAAAATGGCGAATAAAATCAAGGCAGACTTGGTTGAAAAGCGGAGACAGGAACACAGCATTTTTTCATAAGCAAGCCATTGTTCGGCAAATCAGAAATAATATAACAACTATCACAGATAACGCAGGCACTCAACATAATGATCAAACTGCTATCAAAAACGCTGCCTCAGAACACTTCAAAGAGCTCCTAACTGAATCAGGGGAGGAAGAAAACTATGCTGATCTCCTACAGCATCTGCCAAACAAGATTGCAGCAGAAACAAATGAAAGGCTGACAGAAGAAATAAAGGAAGAAGAAATCAAGGGAGCAATTTGGGGCCTCCAGCCTGACAAAGCACCAGGGCCGGATGGCTTTCCTATTTGTTTCTATAGGGAGCACTGGGAAATGATCAAAAAAGACCTCATCAAATACTTTAAATGGATTCAGAGGAAAAATAAATTAGGAGGTTACACAAATTCAACACATCTGGCCCTCATCCCAAAGGAGAACCGCCCCTCTAATTTTTCCCGCTTCCGCCCCATATCCTTATGCAATTCTTCCTATAAAATCTTCACAAAAATCCTTGCTTCCCGACTCAAACCTCTATTGCCAATGCTAATCTCTGAAAATCAAGGTGGCTTTATGGCAAATAGGCAAATTTCAGATTCCATTCTCTTAGTTCAGGAAGCCATTCACTCAAGCCATTCTAGAAATGAAAAGGGCTTCATCCTGAAATTGGACTTGGCAAATGCTTTTGACAGGGTTAAGCACTCCTTTCTATTTGTCGTTCTTCAAAAAATGGGTTTCACTTCTTCTTTTCTTGATCTCATAAGAGCTTGTATCTCTGGTCCTTGGATAGCTCCCCTTATCAATGGCAAACCTGGCCCTGCCTTCCAATCCTCAAGAGGATTGAGGCAAGGTTGTCCTCTGTCCCCCTACCTATTCCTATTAATGGTGGAGTCCTTCAGTTGCGCCCTTGACCATAAGTGACAGGCAGGCCTCATCACTGGCATCAAATTTGAAGATGGAGTGAAAAACATCAATCACTCCCAATTTGTTGATGATACCCTGCTGATAGGAGGGGCGTCTGCAATCATAGCTCGAAGATTCAAATCTTTATTAGATAAATTCATGAGATATTCAGGGGGAATGATAAATCATTTCAAAAGTTGTGTTTATGGATGGAACGCCTCAGCTCAAACGCTCCAAAACATAGCCAACATTTTTGGTGTGCCTTGCAAGTTAAATTGGGACCACTTCAGCTATTTAGGAATGCCAGTGAGTATAGGACACGTAAGAGCTGATGTTTGGGAAACAACTTTAGACAAAATGAAAAGAAAAGTTCAAAAGTGGGGATCCACTTGGCTCAACCCAGCTGGTCGATTGGTGCTCCTCAAATCAGGCCTTTCCTCTCTTCCTCTATATCAATTCTCCCTTGCTCAGGCTCCAGCTTCATTTCACCACAAAATGGATAGTATTCTCAGATTTTTCCTTTGGCAGGGAGGGAAAAACGAAAGGAAAAAATTTAACTTGGTTGGTTGGAAACAAGTCATTCAAAGCCAAGAAAAAGGAGGTCTTGGAATTAGATCTCCAATGCTCACGAACTCAGCCTTTGGTGGAAAGATAGTTTGGAGACTTATCGAGGATCAGCCAGCTTGGTGGAAAAAGGTTTTGGAGGCCAAATACCTCAGCCACCCAAGGCAGCAACTGCTTACAACTGAAATACCCATCAGAAGCAGCACAAGGATCTAGAAACTCTGTAAAAAAGCCATCTCCTTTATGGCTCAAAATGTCTCCAAGGTTCCCAAAGGTGGCAACGAAATCAACATTGGCACTGATAAAATTATGGGGAATCCACCAGTTAGCAGTCTTCCAGGTATGGCTCCAATTATTCTCTTTCTTCAAAGTAAAGGAATACACAATTTAGACCAAATTTCTCAATGGGATACAAATACCCAAGCTTGGAAGAGATGGAGCCTTCCCCCATCCCTGAACACCTCAAAGAGAACCTTGACAACTTCCAGATTCATCTTCACAACATTGCTCCTACAATTAAAAATGGCAAGGATGGATTCCGATGGGATCCCAATGGCACCAGTTACTCAATACAAGCAGGTTATAATTATCTATGTAACAGGGACTACCCGGCTCCACCATGGATATATTGGAAAATAGTGTGGAAATCTGAAGCCATCCCTAAGGTGAAATTCTTTATGTGGACCCTCTTAAAAAGGAAAATTCTTTATGTGGATTCTGCTATCATTATTAGTTTAATGATTAGCAAGAAAAAGCCTCCAACATCTTCTTACAGCAAACCATCAGCAGATGCCAAGTAATGATCAACCAAACGCGGGATTTCAATTTTTTTCATATCCTTCGCACCATAAATCGAGAAGCAGATAAATGCGCCAGTCAAGCATGCATACGGCCAAAAGGAAATATCCTCTGTAACAATGAGGATCTGTTTCAATTCCTCCCATGATCCCCCTCATGATTTGTAACAATCTTCCATATCTAGAGACTCACATTTTTCTCAGGGCGTACCCTGACCAAATCCAAAGCAATCCCGATGTAGCCTATTCTACACCATCGAAAATCCTCCCATCTCATCCTGCAGACTGCTCAGCTTTTTTGAACTCTTGTCGCCCTTGTGAAATCCGTGATCACTCCAGTTTTCACCGCGTGATCCTGTCCTTCACTTCTTGTAGCCTGCTCACTACAAATACCTGGGAGCATTCTCCTTATTTCCAGGCCTCCTTTCCTATCTTCATTCGATCCGCTGCTATAGCGATCATCTTTGATCTCAGCTGTCCCTCAATGTTCAATATTAGTGCCAGTTTCCTTTATTCCCCCATCGCGCACTCTTCTTTCTGCAGTTCCTTTCTTGCCCGTTCTGTTGCTTCCGCTCTCCCTGAGATTCGATGGCCTCTGTTTTCTCCCCACTATTTTCATAACCCTCCTCTCTTTAAAGCGCTCCCCCTCGAGCCAGTGCTACTAAGGATTGTCTCATTCCATCTCTATCATCTAACTTCTTGTAATCATTCCGCCCCCTTACCTGCTCTTCCAACAGGCTCTATCCTTTCTGGAATTCTTCACCGCCCTTTTCTCTGTTCTCTGAGCTTTCACTTCTCTCATTTCCCTGTTTTTCAGACCCTCTGTCTTGCTTTTATTGTCACAGGTGTTTCAGCTTTTTGGCGCAGTATTTTAGTGTTTCTTCAGGACAGAGCCGAGGACCTCCAGATGGCCCGTAGTGAAGACTGCCTTCATTGCCGTGATTTGCAGGAAGAACTTGAGCAAATCAGAACGCATCAACGCCTCTTGGATGAAAAAATTGATTCCGCCACTAAGATAATCACTGCTAAATATGAAGCCGATTTAAACCTTTTTCTTCATCGTGTCTCCTCTCTGCAGGAGCAATTTAATGCCTTATCCAATACTTGCGCACATATCCAAGAATCTATGGACATTCTCAAATACATGATGGAGAAGATCAATGCTCCAAGCACCAGTTCCTCTAGCATCAGGATCGCTGAAGCTGATAACCATCCGAAGGAATCCACTGCTCGACAGATCAGCCACATAAGTATAGACTAGGATGTTTTGTAAAGTCTGTTTACTTCTTTCTCAGTTTGTCTGAATCTATTCCTGTGCTAGTTCTCTTCAAGTCGAAAATGAAAGTAATTTAGCAGAATGTTTTAATGTAATCAGTTGCAAGCTCAACCTATGAGCTCTACTCTTGTAACTCTGGAGCTTAGTCTCCCTATCCTTTTTTGAATATAACCAGCATCCGAATTTGTCAAAAAAAAGAAAGTAGTAGTAGCAAAAATCGACATCAAAACTACAAATCATTGATCAACATGGTCGCTCATGAAACTCATCATTGATTCAACACTACTAGAAATGGGATCATCAACAAGAGATACATAAACATCATCTAGCTCAAATTCTTCAGACTTGGATTGCTCAACCTTATAACATGATAGAAATTGAAAAGGTTTAACATGCCTAACCAATGATTTTGGTTTGAGTGAAGGGTTCATCTCCTCAACCTTATAATGTGGTAGAAAAAGATACGCATGACTAACCAGTGGTTTTCTTTTGAGTGAAGGGTACATTCTTGTTAAGGCCGTGGTAGAGGAGTTCAACAATCAATACCACCAACATCAACAAAGTTCAACAATCAATGCCACCAACATCAAGGTTCTTAAAGGGCTTCATGCTCTTGATCAAATGCCAATCTCATACCCTCACGCATCATAGAATCAAATGGAAACATTGCAAACCCCCAAACCATGAAATCCTGAAAACCATTAAGTCTACTGAATTTTGAATGAAATCTAAAATTCTAGTTTCTCCATATGAAATCCAATGAGGTTGAAACCACTCTCAAACACCCCGAGTCATTTCATGGTAATGTTAAAAATTTAAGTAAAAGGATAAAAATGAAAAATAAAGGAAATGTCGCTTTTACTTTAAGAATTTAACATTACCATTAATTGCCAACATTGCTAGGGTTGAGATGTATTCGGCAAATGAGAGGGTAGGCATGTTTTTCTTGGAGGGACTATTTTTGTAGGAAAACAACCCCAAATTTTCCTCAAAACAAATTTAAACTCACAAAACTGCATTTTGCAGGTTCTATAGCTGTCGTGGCAATAAACCGGTCAGTTTATGATGGAATCGGCCAGTTTGGTCTGATTTTTGTGAAATTTGGGCGAAATGGACCCTTCAACTGGGTTTTTTAGCCAGTTTGACCCAGTCGCCCAACTAACCGACCGGTTTTCTGTTCAAGTCGGTCAGTTTTTAAAACTATGGTTGTGGATGCCACACGTCATCTCCATGGGTGTCATATGAACAACGTGGTGCCTCCTCTTTCCAGCATTAGAGCTCCATCAAGTGCAACAAGCCCTCCTCAATCATCCTAAGGATGACCATCCTCATCTAGACCCTGGACCATGGCATGCCTATCAAGTAGTGTCAAGGCTAGACTAGGGGCATGCTAGGTCCACTAGTACATCATCAAGAATCCTTCGTGCTAGGCAAGAGAAGCCTAGCTTTTTGGCTCCTCAGGATACTCTGGGATGTATCTCAACTGCTCCAGTCATCAAAAGGTTTGACGCTCTACCAAGAGTGGGCAACACTGCATCTGCCAGGTCATCATGCTCTTTGGAACGTAGTGTATGACCTGAGCATCATGTGGAATGGGGTCCCTTCAAGGCCTATGCTACTCTAGACCACTTGGAAAAACCAACTTAAACTCAAGTAAAAGCAACCACTCATTAAAGACTAAGATCATAGATGCATCTAAGTGGGTTGTACTTAAGTGTTAAGGGCATATTAATACTTCAAACTTGGATCACCTTCAAATATCTAACTAGACCAAGTCCCATAAAGGTGTTCCCTACCTTTGTAGGGGTGGCTAAGTAGTCAACTTTATTAGGTGCTTCCAACCCCCAAGGGAAGGTGGTATTTCCAAGGCTAATCCTTCAGTCTATGTTGCACAAAACTTTAGGAAACCAACGTTTCGAGTCATACCCGTACCCAAAAACTCTGAAACTCAGAGGAAACTCAAACGAAACTCGGCCATCATATAATCATCTATGAGAGTTAATATAGACTTGGTTTTCCTTTTCAAGTGTCATATATCAGCCTTATTCCCTTTTTCTTGCAAGATAATGTGTTATTCTCTTATTTATAATTATATATATATGATGTTTAGGCCGACGTTTCCAGTTCTGAGAGGTGAATTTTCTAAACATACCTGTTTCAAAAACTCTGAAACGTTTCGTGTTTTGTGCAAGTTAGCCTTCAATCAATAGGTGTTGATGTAAGTAAGTGGCAATGGAGGGAAAAGACGTCATGGCCAAGTGTCATGGTCAGGGGACCAACTAATGGGAGTTCATATCCCGAGTTTATAGATGTAATGGAGGGAGCAATTATGGATGCATGAGTTACCCTGCTCGATGTGATTTCTCCATCCCTATGATGCATTTGTTACTTCATTTTGATAATGCTTTGCAATTTGGTGCATGGCTCAAGGATCAAAGCTTTCTCTTTATGGTATAGCATTTATTTTACCCTTTTAGATGAGGCAGTTTATCGCTCATTAGAGTTGGGATATGCAAGGGTTCCTTTAAATAAAATGGAGCATCAAGCGTTCTAGAACCGAGTGATGGCTAATGAGGAGGGTAGAGCTCATGTTAGGTTTTTGCCCATGCGCTAAGTTATGTCCAAGTCATCTTTTGCATTTTGATTTTCTTTTATTTCATTGTGGCCATATTATGCTTTTCCATTCTTTTAGCTGCATCAACCTCGAGGGTAATGTTTTCCAGCCCAACTCAAGGATATGGATAAGAGTGCAACTCTCAATGAACCAATGACAAGTTAGACCCGAAGAATGGAGATGATATCAAAGGCTTGTAATGTGACAAGGGAAGTGTTAACTATGGTGTAAGGGAGAATGAACACGCTATTTCAATCTGGGTTTTCTAAGTAGTGCCCAACCTGTAACCGCAAGGCCTTAAGGGAAGTCCTAGTGAACTAGGGCCTAAAATCAACCCCCTTGGTAAGCTGAGAGAACAGATTTACATTCAAGATCGGTCAATCATCCAAATCACCCTTTTATCCACACTAAATGCCCAAAACATTAAGTAATAGCACCCGATTGCAAAATAATCAAAGTTCTTGTTGAGTGGTTGCCCACGTTCATACAAGAGGAATGTCGGATGGTAAGAGGTGTAGTGACTAGTGTAGATGGTGGAGGAGTAGGGTCGTTGGTTAGTTGGTTGTCCAAAATAGGAGAAAAAATTTCTTCTAGGGGGTTACCCATTTTGGTGGGTAAAACCCACCTTCATCAAGTGAACTAGCTAGATGAAAGAAATCATTGAGCAGAGAGTGGATGAGAGGCAACTAAGAGTGGCTATTTGAAGATCGAAATAGGGCTAGTATTGTTGGAAAATGTAACTAGGTTCGGTCTTCATTTAATGTATTTGAGTCATCTTGTAATGTACTTGTCAAAAGAATAAAGAAAATAATTTTTATTATTATCATTGTAACTTATTAAAGCATTGGTTTCTATTAAAATTGGCAACTAGGGCCAAACTCCATGTGGGTCATCTTATTAATGGCAGCTGATATTTTTCTTGGATCCCTCCCATCGAGAGGTGTAGGATTGATCTAAATATCATCTAATTCCAATAAGTATTCAAAGAGATATGAATTTATTTGTGTTATGGGACAATTCGTCAAGGTCGGCCAGCAAGCAAATGAACCCCACATGTGCTCAACGTTTTAGTATAGATAGAGGTGCCTTGAAAGTCATTTGGACACACACTTGAGATCTCTTCCTCTCTACTTGTCTTTGGGTTTTAGTGGGGGGAGAGATCCTAAGGGATTACGTTGTCCTAATGGAGAAGCCCTAAATCAACCTCTATGCAGTCCTAGGAGGAGACACCTCTACGCATTCAAGAAGGGTTCTATACGTTGTCTTAATGGAGATAAAATGCCCTAGTCGCAGTCCAATCTAGGAGCTCAAGTTGTTGTCCAAGCATCCCCTAATCAGTTGTCAAGGAAGGGCTAATGCTGCCCTATACTCAGTCCTAATGGGAGGTTCAATACTACCCTAGCTGCAGTCCTAAAGAGGGTGGTTTAAGCCGCAGTCCAAGAGAGGAGAAACCTACCCTATACGCTGCCCTAACCTGCTCCTATACGCAGCCCTAGCCTGCCCTAACTCGTTGTCTAAAAGAATGCCCTAACAGCAGTCTACAAAGGCTACTTAGCCGCAGCAAGAAGGGAGTTGTTTAGAGGATCATCTATACGCAGCAAGGTAAGACCTTAACACTGTTTTTGGAAGGGCTTAGGACAGCCCTTAGACGCAGCAACAAGGAGACTTAGCCGCAGTCTATACATAGCCAAATGCAGTCCAAAGATGATGACTGGATGCCCTAGCCGCAACAAGAAGAGACAACAAGGTAATGTCACTTCAGGACAGCATGGAGAGCTTAGTTCAAAGGACAAGTTGTTGTGGAAGTGCGAATTAGTTTGAGGGTTGTTTGAGGGTGCAAACAAGTCCTGAACAGGGTTGTCTCAAGGATCAAGGAGCTGTGTGTAGGGTTGTTAAGACCAAGCCCAAATCAAGATAGTTTGGACTACAATCAAGGGGTTTTGAAGTGAGTTGTAGATGACAACTATATTGTGATAGGCAGCAGGCCTTATCACCTCAAACAAGAGACAACGTGGATAGGCTTGGGGCATATCTAGGCACAGTATGTACAGTATCATAATGATGTGATAGGTGGCATCATGATGAAGGCATATGGTGTTGTATGGTGCAGCCTTGGGACAGCAATGAAGCTTGATGGAGCAAGCAAACGGGACAGCAGTATGGCAACCATGGAATGGCAATATCACTAACAGTGGGACAGCAGTATGGTACATGGGACAACAGTGGCAGCATGAGGTCCAGCAATGTGATGATGAGTGCAGCATGGTGCAGCACGGTGCAACATGATGACGAGATGCAGCACAATGATAGGTGAAGGAGTCACCTTGGAGAATCAGTTGAAGCAGCATGTCTTCAACTGATCTCATGTAGAGATGATCTATTCTCTTATCTAGAAAGTCTAAGTGTTGACTTCTGTTGTAAATGTACTATCTCTCTCTCTCTCTGTTGAACTATTGAAGACATATAAGAAGAATTGATCAAGGGTTTCCCCACATTGGGGTTTGTCCCTGGCTAGCGCCACATCTTGTGTCCTCTTGTCTTGGCTTGTCTTCTGCGATTTATATTTATGTTCTATCTGCAGTTTACTTTAATGTTGATGTGATTGCTAATCTGAAAAAGATATTGAGCTAACTGTGAAAAATTGAAATAAAGTGCTCTAGCATAGAACATACATAAAATTAACAATTTCATGCTTGGGTCACCATGTTTTAGGTCAAAGTCCCCATTCAGGACTTCTAGGATTTATTCTGAGTCAATAGAGTCATTGTACTTTTAAAGAGACCCTTCTTGGGTTTTTGAATCATGTAAAAAGGTTATGTATTAAGTCAAATGTAATTTATGTATCCTCCACATCAAGTTGGCCTAGAAGAGATCAAGTCGGCCTAAGGACACTAATTCGACCTCACATGGAGCCTATAAATACAAGCAAGTCGAATTCATTTGGAGCACACTCTCTCACAAGAAGTTCCATATCTCTTGAAGCCGAAGGAAGTGCGAAGTATGAAGCCGGGAAGCCAAAGGAAGTGTGAGTTGGGTGGAGTCTAAGGAGAAGAAGAAAAACGAAATTTTGGTGCCTCTCTCTCTATTTTGTGCCCTAGATTGGGAGATCGAAGTCTTCCAAGTTTTGTTGATGCTGGAAGTTGCTACATAGTCGAAGTTGTTGGAAGAGAGGTTGAAGGTTTGGGAGGCTGACTTGGTGTGGAGGGAAGGTTTTTGTCTAGGGTGGAGAGTCTCAAAGAATACTATTGAAAGGAAGAGAATTTTGACTGGGTTTTCCCCTCAAGGGGTTTTGCCCTATCATAGTGCCTACATCTAGTGTCCATTGTTTTATGTGCTTTCGCTTTGGTAATTGCTTGATGAACTGAAAGAAAGAAGATATAAAGAATTGTAATAACAAATCGAGAACATCACAAGTAATTATAAAGAATAAGAAAATATTTCTACCTTTCTGATTTTCTAACAAGTATTTGGCAAGGTGGATCAAAATTAGGAAAAATATCCCCTGGGGGTGACAACGGGTTGGTGGGTAACAAGTACCATTCCTTTTAAACTCCAATCAAGTAACTCTTTAGATTTTGATGATGCTTTGTTTGTTTTAGGTCTCAAGAAGAATTTGCTATGAGGTTTGGTTATGGAGGATAAGGGCGATGTCGTGGAGTTCAAGAACCAACAAGCCCTCATCAAACAAAAGGAATCTAGCCTAGATACAACTTAGGTAATAGGCATTAGAGAAGGTAGTTTTTAGAGGTTGCATAGTGAACTAATTTGAGCCCTAGTTCATAACAATTGTAGCTCGCAAGAGTTGTGGCACAAGAGGATGGGGCACTTGCATCACAATGCATTGCCTAATCTGAGGGAGATATTCATAGGTCTTCCACGGTACAACAATGAGCAATAGGGAACATGCAAAGGGTGCACACTTGGAAAGTATGTCGAGGTTGTTTTCTCAAGTTCTAAGGAGATTCTAAATGTATTGCATTAAACTATTTGTGGGCCAATGGCAATAGCATCAATTTTAGAAAGTGTTTGTTATGTTTCCTTCATTGATGACTTCTCTCACAAGGCATGGATCTACTTCTTGAAGACCAAGGATGAGGTTTTTAGCAAGTTTCAAAAGTCCAAAACATAAGTTGAGAACCAAACAAGGAAGAAGATCAAAGTCTTAAAATCAAACAATGGGGGTGAATATAGCTCCTAGGAGTTTAAGGGCTTTTGCAAGGAGGCAAAAATCAAGAGGGATCTAACTACTCTATGCAACCCACAATAGAGTGGGGTTGCAAAGCAAAAAAATCAATCCATCATAAGGGCTATTGTGGCGATGATTCATTACCAAGACTTGCCAATGTTTCTTTGGACGAAGGCATGTAACATAGCAATCTAAATCCACAACTAATGGCCTCACAAGATCTTGAAGAACAAGGCATCAAATGAGGAATTCATGGTGTGAAGTTAGAGGTGAGTTATTTCTCCATCTTTGGTTGTGTAGTTTATATCAGTGTACCAATAGAGAGGATGACCAAGTTGGAGCTCTCTAGAAGAGAGGGCTTATTTTTTGGTTTACAATCAAACTTCTAAGGCCTACAAGGTCTATATTCCAAAGCAATGGAAGATAGTAGTAAGCAAGGATGTAAAGTTTTAGGAAGATTTTGCACCCATGAAGTCTTGTAAGCCTATTCCAATGATAGAGGATGAGGGGCAAGAATCTTTAAAGGTTAAGAGAGGGTCACAGATGACTTCCAAAGCCGTATAGCAACCTTCAGGTGAAGAGGATACAATGGTCCATTCTAATTCTATGAAGACACCTCAATGGTTTGCTCAGACATGGAGGATGCTCAAGAGTATGATGAGACTCTTAGGAGCACATTTAGAGAGAGCAGCCCTCTTACAAAGTTTCCAAACTACTTGACATTAATGAGCAGAAACATACATTCAAAGCCTTCCAGCTTTCAAGAGGTAGTAAACCAACAAGTTTGACAAGATGCCATGGTCGAGGACTACATCTCCATCATCAAGAATGATGTGTGGGACATAGTGCCAAGACCAAAGGAGAAATCAATTGTGAGTTCCAAGTGGCTCTACAAGATTAAACATGCGGCAAATGGCACCAATGACAATTTCAATGTGAGGTTTGTGGCAAAAGGGTTCTCCCGATATGAGGGAGTGGTCTATGACGAGACATTTGCTTTGTACACTTCCATCTAGCAATTATGTCCTTAGTTTCGTTTATGAAATGGAGGATACATCAAATGGATATAAATACAGCTTTGTTAATGGGATCATTGAGAAAGAAGTGTACATAGAGCAGCCTCAAGACTTTGGGTAAATGGGAAGGAGTCCCATGTTTGCAGGCTTAAGAAGGCTTTGTATCGACTCAAGCAGGCACCAAGAGCATAGCAGTGGAAGATAGATGGATATTTGAAGAATATGAGCTTACACTAAAAGTGAAGAAGATCCTAATTTATATTATATCTTGTTAGGATTGATCTGCTTCTTTTGGTATTGTATGTAGATGACTTATTTCTTATAGGTTTAGAGAAGCTCATTGCAGGGTGCAAACTAGATATGGCAGCTAAGTTTGAGATGGACACTTGCATGATGCATTACTTCTTAGGATTGGAAGTTTGGCAAAAACCGAGGGAGATTTTCCTTGGGCAGGATAAGTATGCAGTTGAGATCTGAAAGAGGTTTCGGATTGAGGACTACAAACCTATGGCCACACCCATGACTACTAATTTGAAGGTGACGTCTTCATATTCAAAGTTGGTAGATGACATGTCGTACAAGAAACCGACACTAGACCAGAATCCAGATATATGTTTTGCTAGTAAACAACTTAAATCAATTCATGGTGGAGTCAAGGAACAAGGACATTGGGTAATAGCAAAACATGCACTCAAGTAATTGAGGGGCACAGTGGAGTATGGTCTAAGATATCCTGGAGATGGTAAAGTGAAGTTACAAGGGTATATAGACTTAGATTGAGCGGATAGTGCAACAGATAGGAAGAGCACCTCATGGTACTACTTTAACTTGGGTTCAAAAATGATATCCTAGTTCAATAGGAAGCAAACTTCTCTAGCACTTAACTTAGCAAAGGCAAAATACTACTAGCCAATACTACTAGTTGTGAAGCCATCTAGCTTCGCAGGTTACTTGCAAGATTGTCTAATCAAGAGTTTGATCCCCACAGTCATTTACTACGATAATCAGAGTTGCATCAAACTCTAAGAATACAATATTTCATGACAAGTCCAAGAACATGGAGATGAGTTATCACTTCATACAAGACAGGATTTAGAAGGAAGCAGTGAAGCCCCGGTATATTACCATAGATAAGTCATTGATTTTATAACCAAGCCCTTCCTGAAAGGGAAGTTTGAAGCATTCAGAGGCAGGCTTGGATTGGTACAAAATTTCCTTCCTCGTTAAGGGGGTGATAGGAAATGTAGCTTGAGCAGGAGAAACTTTTTGCACAGGTTTTAACATGAATATGTAGAAAGTGGTTCAAGACCTTTTATTAGTGACCACTTCTGAAAAGTTATAACTAATTCTATTTTTTAATTCACTTAGGATAAAATGAAATATCTTATGTTTTTCAATTGAGTCTAACAAAGTGCATTTAATGCATTAATGACTTAGACTAGATTTAATCTCAACCGTACATCTCAAAATCAGATTAGGGTTTGGCAGGTTAGGGTTGTGGTAGATTAAAGTTTCAAAAAAGCATAGATAAAACAAGATAGAGAGGTGTTGTTTACAGTTGATCAATTGAGCAGGTTAAGTGTCAGAAGAAGAGAGAGCATCACAATGCAAGAAGAGGATTGACCTGCAGGTTTCAGAAGATTGAAAAGACAGCCATATAGCAAATCCATACAACTGTTGTCTGTCTTTTATGTGCAGGCCATACTTTCTCTGTATGTCATATAGCTCAGTTTGATAACCACGCAACCACTGTTTTAACAGCTTCTGGAGGTTTCCTTCTAAGCTTTGATTAAGGAATGAAAAGCTGATTTTGAAGGAGAAATTACCAGTGTATGTGTGAAACTGTTTTATGCTTTTACAATTTATGTTTTCAGCTATTGTGTGATTGATGCTACCATCTGAAATTAATTGCTATGTTAAATTAAATTCATCAAGTTATCTATTTAATTGGGATCATAAGGACAGCAGTCACCGAGGGTTGGGAAGTTTTAGAAAATCATCATTTGCTTTTTTCGGTGTTTTTGGTTTCTCTAAAAGATGAATCTGTGTCATTTATTTCATTCTTGTTTGTCTCTGTCAAATTATCCTCGCAATATGTTCAAGTTCTGCTCTCCTTCGGGTGTATATCATCTTTGTGCATCTGCAATCCTTTTCTTGTTTATGTTCATTTCTCCGCATCCATTGCTTTAGATGGGCATGAGGGTTATGTGAAGACTACAAGCCTCAGGTTTAATTCTACTTTATACTGCCTCTTAGGGTTAGGGATCCATGGATCAAAGTCGAAGGGTTAACTGAGCAATTTCAAGTTTGACAACTTACAATATTATTCAACTTACATTAAACATAACCTAAAATCTGACTTATAGCCTGAATTCTGGCAGATCTATTGACTCAGGTCAAACAGGCACTCTCATTTCTTTTACTTTTATTTCCACATTAAACAAATAGATTATATGGAAGCAAAAATTCACCTAACAATATATACGGAAAAAGAAATGTTTACCATTCCAAGGACAGAGCCTATCATGCTCCAGCTTTGATATGTTATACCAAACTCCAGTTTTCCATTTCCCGGCACAGCTTACTCACTTCATACAACTTGCATGTCTTGAAGAATCCATGATTTAATAATGTTGAGTAAATAACAGAATCAAGTGCTATCCCTTTCTCGACCATTTCATGATGTAACATTACAGCTGTTTTCATGTTGCCAATATTGCAATGTGCAGAAATTAAAACTGTATAAGTGACAACATCAGGCGTGATTCCTTTTTCTACCATTTCATTGAACAGTTTGAGAGCATCATGCAAACAGCTTGCTTTGCAATATCCATCAATTAGAGTAGTATAAGAGACGACATCCAGCAATATTCCTCTTTCACCCATTTCACGTAGTAAACCAAGGGCATACTGTAAATGACTCGTCTTGCAGTAAAAGTTCATTAAGATGGTATAAGTTATGACATCAGGCAAAAGACCTCTCTCCACCATATTGACATAAAGAGCTAAAGCGTTCTTATTATTTCCTGTTCTGTGAAATGCAGCAATAAGAGTGCTATAAGTAACCACATCAGGCATAATCCCCTTTTCCACCATGGCATCAAAGAGTTTTAAAGCTTCATGAATATTACCTATCTTGCAAAGCCCGTCCATCAAACTAGTGAATGCTACAGTATCGGGGACAAGCCCCTGTCTTGACATTCTAGAATACATCTCGAAAGCCTCTCTAATATTTCCCTCTTTGCATTGTCTTGCAATCAAAGTATTGAAAACATCGATCCCAGGAATAAGGCCTCTCTTTAACATTGCTTTGAGGAATCTTTCAGCCTCCTGCACTTCCCGAATTTTACAAAGTCCATAAATTATTGCCTTGCAAGTAAATGCATTAGGAACAATACCTTGTTCCATCATTTCATCTAAAAGTTGAAAAGCTTCCTGCATATGGCCTTCATTACAAAGTCCACTAATAAGTGCATTGTAAGTAACAATATCGGGAACAATGCATCCGCCAACCACATTGGCATAAAGCTGAAACGCCTGTTGCAAGTTGCCTTTTTTACAATACCCAACAATTAAGCTCGTATAATTGACCATGTCTGGAAAGACATTTGTTTCCACCATCTCATTTAACAAATTTAAGGCTCCCTGCATGTTGCCTTCTTTACAATGAGAATCAATCATAATATTGTACATAACCCGGTCAAACTTAAGCGCCGAATCTTTCAACTCCTTGAAAAGCTTGCGAGCATCATCCACTTTCCCAGCTTTACACAAACCATCAAGCAGTGAGCTACAGGTAAAATTGGTCGGCTTTATATTCCTCGATAACATTTCATTGAGCAGAATAAACGCATTTGTAAGATCACCATTCTTGCAGTACCCATCAATAAGACTGCTATAACTACAAACATCGTGGACTAAACCTTTCCTACACATGTCCTCAAAAATCCTTCTAGCCTCAGTTAAGTCACCTTCACAGCAAAATCCATGGATAAGCGCATTGTAACCATAAGCATTGAAGGAGAGGCCTTTCTGTTCCATATCCTTGAGAAGCTTAAGGCCTGCTTCTGTATTGCCTGCCATACAATATCCATGGATAAGTACAGTATAGGTAACAACATCTGGAACGATTCCACACCCTTCCATTTCTCGTATATAGTCATTTGCCTTCTGCAATCCGCCTTGTTTACAGCAGGCGTTAATTAATATGGTATATGTATATACATTAGGAGAAACACCCATCCGCCTCATTTCAGTATTAACACTGGACGCCATCTTCATTTCATTATTGTCAATTAAACATTTGAGAAAGAAGTTACAGCACAGAACAGAAGGCACAAGCTTATGTTCCTTCATCATACAAAATATTTGAAGGGCATCTCTCAGCATGCCACACTTTGCATAAGCCTTAAGGAGCACTTCCAATAAATAGGTATTACTCTCTTTGTCCATTAATGCTTCAAAAGCTTCCTTGGGTCTAAAATTCAAAACCTTTTGGGAGCCGACTAGTTCCCTGACCATATAAGAGGCCTTCCTGTCCATCCCTGACTGAGCTAAAATGCGAATGAGTGTTACATATGTTAGGAGAGTATGACAGAATCCTTGATGTTTTATGTGATTGAAAAAACGAAGAGCTGCTAGTGGGTCTGTGTTTGACTTCTGCAAAAGAGACAGTACATGGTGAGGGGTTAACCTGGAAACTGTTTGAGGACTGAGAAGGGGATTTATATGCCAAAATGCCTCCAGAATAATCAAGCCTAGACCCTTCGCTTCATCGTCTTCATTGTCATCGTTAGTATTTTCTTCAATTTGTTGGTAGTGCGGCATTGAATGGGCTGCAACAGCAGAACAGTGTCGTGCCTTCCTCCCAATTTCCTTCTGTGATATTGAAAGATGGAAAACCAATTTGAACTTGGACTTCATGCTCATAAGCCATAACTTATAATTGTATAAAGTGCGAAGGCTGGGGTTTAAGGTTTATGGGATTTAAAACTGAAAGCGCTCAACTTCGAGCTTCTGCTACTATTGTTGTTTTGTTGCAGGAAACAGCAAGCAACTCGACCTAACGACGTGTCCGCAAGGGCTAGATGTACAGTACTAATTATAGAAATACTGAAAGAGGGAGAAAATGGCCCCAGACAGCAACATGAGAAAGGATAGCAAGAGCCCTGATTCCATGGTACGACCCTGGCCTCTCCGGATGTTAGCATGGATGGTTTTGTTTTCCATCATCGGAATCCTGAAATGATTGAATATAGGGTTTAAAACTTGACATTTAAATCGAGGGAAGATGGGTTATGAAATGCAAGTTTACTTTTAAGGTTTATCGACCAGGGCAAGAGCTAACCAGCCTGCCATAGGGCATTTAATGGGCCTGTGGAGGCTGGTTCACCATCCATGACCCATAGCAGGATTTGACAGGAGCATGCGGTGGATAGTTCCCCAGTTCTGACCTCGAACCGCAGGGGCCGCCACCAATGTCAGAGGAATT
This sequence comes from Pinus tabuliformis, assembly GCA_031772625.1. Lineage (NCBI taxonomy): Eukaryota > Viridiplantae > Streptophyta > Pinopsida > Pinales > Pinaceae > Pinus > Pinus tabuliformis. Next base: position 234,300,780 of record CM062818.1, read on the forward strand.
GTGTGTGCGCGGAGCAGTCCATCCATCAATTTGAAATTTGAATTTATCTGCATTCAAACGAGGCGGGATCTTGACTGATATCTTCCAGACGCGGGGCAGTCGCTCAATTTCAAATTTGAAATTTAGAGGGGCGCACAGCGCAAAGCACTACATGACTGCAAATGCCTACGAGGTCAGCGTCCCCGTGTGTTTCTTCCATGGCTGCTGGCCGACCTGCTGCTGCTTTGTTTTGGTGCTGGACGCTTTCTTCTCAGACCACCGAGCACGACCTGTTGCTGCTTTGTTTTGGTGCTGGAAGCTTTCTTCTCAGACCACCGAGCACGATGAGCAAAAGTTTCTGAAGGTCGTGGTAGAGCACCTCGACCAGGCACCATAAGTCCAACCTTATTGTAGACATTGGGCGGGTTCAGGCCTGCAAAGGTTCGGTGTGTTCATCATCGGATCTACTGTAAACTCTGAAGGGTCCAATGCATCATATCATGTTAATTCGGATCTACTCTGTTACAGTTGGAGCTTTGAGGGAAAACGTTTCCCTGTTGAAGGCACGGGCAGATTCGACATCTGCTGCTTGTATATCACACAGATCCAACGAAGAGGGGCGAGGAAACCTGTTCACTAAATCTAGAGATGGGAAAGTCTGTCTTTTATAATGGTTCCACTTAATTATCAATTACCTTAAGGATACCGATTTGGGGTTTTTCCGTGTCACATATTTAAGGTTTCAACCTGAAAACTAAAAGTTTCACTGGCCAAATGGACGAGTAATTTTCACTGAAGCCATAAAAAAACAGATGCATTTTAGATGAAGTTCAATATAATGGATTGCAGATTTCTGTGGTTCGGTTTTTTAGAATCTGAACTCGGATAATCCACAGTTTTCATTTTTCTTGTCGACGTTTCGAGTCTAGACCAAGACTCATCATCACAAAGGAGAGAGAAAAATGTATTCATAAATAGGGTTTGAGGATGAACTGTCAAAATTGAGAAGTTTCATGCTGGATTATTTATAACCTTTCTAATATATATTCTATTAAGGTTCTTTTTTAATTTTATTTATTATTTATTATTTATGGATAATTATTATAGTTATATATTAATTTTCTTTTAAGTGAATAGTTTTTGTAATAAGATTTTTGTTTAGATATAAATGATGATTTTATTTTAATTATTTGTAACTTATGGTAATTATGATAATATTAATTTGTTACAAGGTTTCTAGGGTAATTGAATTAAAATATTATGATGATTTCAATGTTATAATATTTTTGTAATTTTTGATAAATTAAAATTATTTTTATTTTTATTTATTATACATGAATATAATTATTTTCTTGTTTAACAAGTATTTTAATTAATAAACATGTATAATAACCATACATGTTTATTATACCTAAATATTCTTTTTAACCAAGTTCAATATAAACAACTAGGGCTTTTAATTTATTTGTTTCAATATGACTTCACAATTTCACTGGGCCAAATCGATGGGACTTTAATTTATTTATCGATGACCGGATTTTAATTTATTTAGTAATGGTTTCAATATGATCATAAAAACGTCAAAGATACTTAAAATTTTGAAATTTAACAATTATAACTTGTCTTATGATGAATTATACTAGTGGGTTTGAAACGCGTCGACAAATAATTCTTTATGTGATTTTGCCGAAATTATTTTCACAATCAAACTATAACTTGGATTTACAAAAAAATTTGCCAAATTTTCTCGAAATATCACTGGAATTTCCATAACTTTCCAGGCAACTCCTCCACCTCGTTAGATTTAATTTTTTTAAAAACGTCCTTATACCTAATCACCTATTTACCATATTTTTCCACAGCTGTCCTCTCATGCTCTGGCAGTGTCCAACTCTTCGTTGTAATTAATGAGATCAACAAATTTACATTCAATTCCACCATTTAGTAGTCGGTAGCGATCCAACTCAGTAACTGTGTTGTGTTGTAGCTAATGAGTTAATTAAACATGCGAGTGACGCCATCATAGCATTTGAGATATTGGATTTGGACACGGTCTAACTATTCTTTGGGTTATTTGGGTTATTAGATGTGCATTTATTACCAAATCTCAACTACCATTATTTATGGGTTATTTAACTGAAAAATTAACCAATAAAAATATCGAAAACTGTTGCAATGAAAAATATATGTAAACTAGCCAATTAAATAAATCAAAAAGAGGAAACTAGCAAAATGGGTTGAAATGGGTTGTGTTTAGGTTAGGAATTTTATAAAGGGTAAATTATACTTTTATATAGATTTTTGTGTTTCTTTCTGGAAATATCTTGTGTATTTTTATTTTTGATGATGTGTATTTTTTATTATAAACTCTTTGCAAATTATTATCTATTTTTATTATTAAAAATAAAAAATAAACCTTATTAAATGTAATAAAAATAAAAAATAAACTTTATAAATTACATTTAATTATAAGATGGTGTTTATTCATTGCGGATTGACCAGTGATTTCATCTTTTAATACTACAACGAAATCTATTTATTTATTTTTATTTTTTACATTCTTTTTCTTAAATTATATTTTTAACCATTAAATTTTTTAATTGTGTTTACATAAAAAGAAAGTATGGTTTATTATAACATGTCTTGAAGTGCCAACTACAAAGTTAAGAAACATCTTTTTAACATTTTTTTAATTGTGTTTACATGAAAAGCAAGTATGGTTTATAATAACGTGCCTTGAAGTGCCAACTACAAAATGAAGAAACATCTTTTTAATCGTGTTGAAATGAAGTATGGTTTATTATAAGGTTGTCCTGAAGTAACAACCATGAGATGATTAACTTCACCTGACTTATTATAATGTTGTGATTAAATTCCAATTGAGGTGATAAATTTCATTAGCCTTTGGTTTTTATTTTTATGTTAATTGTTCAATTTAAAATTCACCGAACATTTCATAATAAATTTTGGAAAAAAATAAAAATAATTTTAGTTTTAATTAATATTGCTCTGTCAAGAAATTCTCAATTAAATTTAGTTTCAATTTGACATGAGTTGTAATTATGACTAAGAAATAACTAAATGAAAACAAGGAGTTGAAAGTGTTATTCAAATGTAAGAGAAGGAAAATGAGTGAAAATGTGTTTGAGGAATAGAGTATAAAGTGTATATTATGGCATTTTATGAGATATAATTTTACATAAAAATCCAACATCCCAAATATGTTAAAAATTTACGATGTAAAATGACATAAATTTACATAAGCTGCATTTTAGAGGAAGTATATCAATCTGTGCTCTAAAATGACAAGAAATTAACACATAAAACAAAGAAAGAAAGGGAGTTAGTTTAAAATGATAAGAAATTAGCACACAAAACAAGAAAAAAAAGGGAGTTAGTTTGAGGATGAGACATTAGGAGTGGAGTAGAGGCAAACCATATAATTTCACATGAAAATTAGTATATGTGCACCATGAGATGACTGAAATTACATGAGGGTGACATGATAGCCATGCCAAAGGTAAAGGGTAAGGTTAAAAGATGAGGAAGAGGATATAGTGTTTATTGACTATAGATTTACTATTACATATATGGGAAAGAGGGACATAAATTATTAGAGAATCTATAAACTTGTAACCTAGGATGGAAATAGAAAATGTAATTTAATCAACTTTGTCTTGTACCAACTTTTTTGGGTGGAAATCGAAAATGTAATTTAATCAATTTTTCCTTAGACCAGGGTTTTAGGGTTGAGCGGTTTGGAAAACGGTATAATGGGATAGAACTTATTTTCAAAAGGGTTGTGTAATAGGATAAAACTTTATTTTCAAAAGATGTTTCTTTCTTTAGCTTGGCGGAGTCCTCATAGTAGCTCTCATGAGGGTTGAGATTTGACAACTTAGGTAAAGAATGATACTTAATTGAGTCTAATTGGAATTAATAATAACAACTGCGTACAAATAATAATATGAATATGTACAAAAATAAAAATAATATGGTGATGTATAAATAAAAATAAATCGTTGTCTAAAAATGTCCAAAATAGCAAAAATTCACTTATGAAGAACTATATAATTTTGTGTACAAGACTTACAATGAAGTACTTTTATTTTATTTTTTTAACAATTAATTTGATTTTCAATTTGGTTATAGAAATAATGAGATTCTCATTTGTGTGTTATGGTCATTTTGTATTTTTTGTTATGATAAATATGTGAAATTTAGGGTAATATTTTAGTCAAAACTTTATTAGTGAATGGTTAATTTATTATCAAAGCATCACTCGTGAAGGGTAAAATTTTAAACATAACATTTTTTGACGGGTAGTATGAAGATCTAGAAAGTCAAAAAGAAATTGTTTGACGGGTAAAGAGGAATCCAAATTCCAACCCAGGCTGCGTGGATACACGGTCACATGCATCGTTACCTGGTCTTCGAGTTATCTCGCCCATGACACCTTAATACTTGTTGTCTACTTCTAGTACAAAGGGAAGGTATGACAACGTAACTAAATGGATGGATAACTAGTCTGCGAGTTCTCCTGTCACTTACACCTTAGTACTAGTTGTCTACTTGAAGAAGAAATAACTAGTCTGCGAGTTCTCCTATCACTTACACCTTAGTACTAGTTGTCTACTTGAAGAAGAAATGGTTGGCACGACCGTTTTAAATTTATCATGTCAAACAGCTGCCAAAATAGTTATAGACTGTCTAACGAGACTACTTTTATAATAATTAACTAACCATTTATTTATATAATTATAATTAGAGAAAAGGCGTAGTAATAACTAATTGTTTCATTCTCTTGATTATTAAATACATATTTTACCTTTATTCAAATGTTGGTAATAAATATAACAAAAATTTTAGTAATAATTATAACAAAAATAACTTTTCCCATTCCTTTCTCTTGATCCATTCAAGTTAACCAGTCAAATTTAGTCGTTTCTCAATCAAATTGCCCAGTCAAATTTAGTCATTTCTCAGTCAAATTGCCAAGTCCAATACAGTCGTTTCCTAGTGAGATATAGTCATTGGAAGATCTGCTCTCCCTATTTAAAAATGCAGCCATGATCGGATTCTTCAACTTGTCCTGACAATGAACCACACTTGTTGGTTCGAAACGCATCGACAAAAGTATTATAATGTGATTTCAGCCAAAAAAAATCTTCTCCAAAACTTGATATGGATTACAAAATGTTAAACACACATGGGCAACTAGAAATATGAAAGATAAAACATGCAGTACATTTTTTATTAACATGAGATATACATTTATAGTACATTGTTGTGATCGTTGGGTTTCACATCCCAAGTTCTCTTGGACTCCTTTTGTCCATTTAGCTTCCACACTAACCCATTTAGGATTAGGTGTCCAACATTCCCCCCTTAATCTGAAGGGTTATGTATGAGTCCAAGAAGAGAGTTGTAATACAAAATGTGCAAAAATGCATGGCAGCACTAGGCTGAATGTGCTCTATGAAATGTTGGTATAAAGGGCGGTGGTTTAAGGATGACCACCAACACTGGAACGCTTAGTGCAGTTCCCGGAACTCTTCCAAAACTGGCAAGAAGCTGAAGTCTTCTGCTAGAGGAAGTGCTCCTATTGTTTTGAAGAGGGAAACCTTCAACCATGAAAGGGAGGTCTCACCCCGCATAAAAGGGAGAACTTCAACCTGAAAAGGGAAGTCTCAACCTGTGATGGTTTAAGGATGACCAACAACTTTGGAATGCTTAATGCAATTCCTGGAACTCTTCCAAAACTGGCAAGAAGCTGGAGTCTTCTGCTAGAGGAAGTGTTCTCAATTTTGTTCCTGGAATTCTTCCAAAACTGGCAAGAAGTTGAAGTCTTCTACTAGAGGAAGTGTCCCAGATTGCCAACTGAAGGCATGTTTACGGGCATCTTTGTTTCTGGCTACAACTCTGAAATTGGTGTGGCAGGTTGTGGCTCAGGCTCGCTTGATGTGACTTTGAAGCTTGTAGATGACCATCATTTCCCCCCCTGTCAGATACAAGGTGAGATGATGGAGAAAACTCAACTGCAAGATTGTTCAATACTCTGGAACAAGTTCTGACATGTGTTTGGAATATCTTCTTGGTTGTTGATGCCCATTGCCAAGAAGCGATCCATCCAAGATGAATCTTTGTTCTTGCAGGACGTTTGTTTTTGAAGCATCTGTTTGAAGAATGACTGGTTTTATGACAGTGCTTACATGGATGAAGATCAAAACAGTGATCTTTCAAATGGCCAACTCGGTCACAGTGTTGGCATTTCACGATCTGTTATTGTTGTTGTTGCTGTGGAAGAGGGGTAGAATCTCGAATAGTTGGAGGTGAACTGTCATGAGGAGCAGGTGAACTGTCATGAATGAATCCAGCACTCTGAAACTGAATGGGCTTGGCGTAGTCTGGAATATGAAAGGACAAGTCCTTGTCATATCCAAGACCAGTTCTATGCTTGTTGTGGACAAGCTGTTCCCAAGGTCTGATGATAGGCTTGGGAAGTGCAGACTGAGTTTCTACATCTGCATATACAACTGCTGCTTTATTTGAATGAACTGTAACATTATTGACTTGCTGTTGATGGGTGGAGGTCTCAATGTTCTGAACAAAAACAGGTTCAGAATGACTCCTATGTTTTAATTCTTCTTGCTGTAGCTGTGATTCAAGCTGCAAAAACTCAATATTTTCTTGTACATTATGCAGGCATGTCTGAATGTCATAGAGAGTGTCTTTCCTGATTTGCACTGTGTTGTCAGCAGTTGATACGATTAGAGTTCTCAATAACTCCAATAATCGATGAATTTTTGTCATTATTTAAACAACTCAAGTCAACAAATGATCACAAATGTACTTGTAAAGGCAAATTGCTAATAATGCAATATTCTTCAAAATTAAATGTGCCCGATGATAAGAGGGAAATCTACTCAATTGATAATCCTTTGCAAGAAATAAATATTTCCTTGAAAATTGATTCTCCTTTATGTCCGGCTGTCAAATAAATTCCTCTATTGTATGCCAACAAACAATAAGTACATTGGAAGAGTTCAAGCTGACAATACAGTTCAGATAATGTTCATTTGTCCATTGTCTCAAATAATCACTTTATTCTACCAGCTTCAAGCTATCCCATCCTCTTTCACTAATGTTGGAAACTTGACTCCTCCGACTGCTAATAACAAATCGCAGAGAAACACGTGCTGGAAGGTAAATATCAGATATCAAGCAATGTCAAAGTGAAGTCGGGTTTCTGTGTTGTCTCTATAGGTTAGAGCTCAAAATGACAATCAACGCACCATTAGAACATATCAAAAAAGGAAACAACACACGACCATAAAAACTATATCAGCCCAATATATAGACTTATGTAAAACACCTCATCCATAATGCCATCCAAATATAATGCACAGTCCAGTGGTCAAAACTACTTCCTTGATGCAATTCGAATTGCTATTTTCCAACATTTTTTCTGAAGTGTGTAATTTGACACACAAGACAACACCTCACTGGAGTGTTAAATCATGAACGTCCAGGCTGAAGAAAGGTCGTGTTTCTCTGCTGCTTGATTTTGGTACCTCCGGTCGCAGGATGGCCTTGCAGGGACGCGGGAACTCAGACATGCGCCAGCATGAACAGCAATGACAACTTCGTCCTTGACTTTGCTGCGTCTTCCACGTTCAATAGACTAATAAAATCCAGCGATCAGAGCGCCACGAAATCAAATGAATGAACCCAATTGACCTGAATTTTATTCCTAAGTAACCAGAAAAGTGATCGCCACTGTGTGTTTCTGGGCGAAACTTCAGTTGTTATCGTAATGCCCTTCCCGAGCTTGCAAACTGGTCGTTGTCTTTCTCTGTGATTATATCACCCTTCAAGTCTGGTACTGATATTCACTAGAGACCTCAGCTGCCTTGACTTGTGCTGTGCCGACTCAGATTCTTTGTAACCAATCGGGATTCAAAAATTGTTCCTTGCTTCCTCAAATAATTCGCGGCTACAACTGATTCGTGGTAAGTCTCGCTGACCGCGACAAGGCTTCAGGAAGTTCAGAACTAACCTCGTTGTCTTCAAACCATCTCAGGAATGGTTACACTGTGTCGCTGCCTCAGGGAGTTTAACGCACTGCTCCGCTACCCACAACGAGTTCTTCTCTCCCTCAACTGATATGGGCTGCGCCTTCGCTAGGTTTGAAGCAGGATTCGGTGACCAATGCAACCTGTGCTGCTTCAATTCTTTGGCCAAGGGTGGTGTTCTTACTGAAGAGCTCAGACAGAAAATTGTCAGACAGGTGGAGTATTATTTTAGTGATGCAAATCTGAGTACTAACGACTATTTGATGAAATTTGTGAGTAAGGACGCAGAAGGATTTGTTCCTATTCCGGTTATCGCATCATTCAAGAAAGTGAAGAGTCTTGTTAGTAACTATGCATTGGTCACAGCGGCGCTGAGAACGTCTTCACAACTAGTTGTAAGTGAAGATGGGAAGAAAGTGAGAAGAGTGACACCAATGTCAGATGCAGAAATTGAAGAATTGAATGCTATGGGTACGCGCCCATGAGAGAACGCTGTATACATTGTCTTTCAGTCCCATCTCATCACCACTATAATTTCCCCGCAACCTATGAAATTATGAAATCTGCAGAAAACTCTGTGGATCCATAATATTAAAAACAAACCCGTGACAAACTGAAACAATCTTCAAATGGGGTAGCAACGAGAGTATCCGTTACACAGCTAAGCGAAGTTTGTGATGAAGATACCATTTAATACCATTGACAATCATGCCGACAGCGACAAACAACCAAAGCATAAAATTAAAACCTGAAAAAGTCCAGAATACCAGATATACATTTAAGAGGCACTAGCAGCATTATAAGACCCGATGCTCTTTTTCCGGTTTCAAAGAAAAAGATGCATTGCACAACATCCGCCAGTGAGTCCACAGAGACCAGAAAGGCAACCGTTCAAAGCCCTCGACTCCATGATCAGAGAATACAGCTGCAAATGCTATTACCCAAAACGTATGCTGAGACAATAACTGTAAATATTTGGAACCTCCCTTTCAGTTTCCCTGAACAGCTAGAACAAGGCGAAATGGTCGCTGGGAATGGGTAAGCCTTGGCAGATTGGAGCCAGCAATTTGGAATAGGGACAGACCAGTGTCAGACCAGCGTCATGAATAGATACGTTATGGCCAGAGGCAATGCTGGTGCGCCAGAGAGCATTATGTCAAGACAGATGCGTTATGGCAGAGGCAGCGCATTATGTCAGGGAAACCGTTACTATCAGTAGAACTTTTATTCTACGCTCTGATTTTTATTTGCTGCCACAACGTTTTCAACATAAACTCCTCGAATAGGAGTTAGGAATGATTGGCCATCGTAAGCAAGCTTGCTCAACGCATATTGAAAGGAAACAAAATCATTCAACTGTTATGGGACAGCGTTAATATGATATGGACAGATGTGCAACACTGGCAGAGGCAGGTTATTTCAGGTCGGAGGGGAATAAGGTAGAGTCAGAGGTCAGGTAACACAGAACTGACATATATATAGAGACCACAAAACAAGTGGCTCAAATTGGAGCAGGACCAGCAATTGCCCGCTCTGATACCATGTTAAACACACATGGGCAACCAGAAATATGAAAGATAAAACATGCAATACATTTTTTATTAACATGAGATATACATTTATAGTACATTGTTATGACTGTTGGGTTTCACATCCCAAGGTCTCTTGGACTCCTTTTGTCCATTCAGCTTCCACACTAACCCATTTAGGATTAGGTGTCCAACACAAAACCTTAAATTCAACAAAAAGATTTTGATAAATTCACCCATGGAATTTTGTAAATCCAAGTTACAAATGTTAAACTTCAAGATTTTGGGTTCCCAATAGTTTTTGATGGTGCTAAATCCATTTCCACCATCAAAAACATGATTCAAACACTGATATTGCAAGATTTCTTGATTTTTTCCTAATTCCATCTACTTTTGATTGTCCATCTACTTTGGAATGAAGAAATGGTTTTTCCATGGCATATTGACTTAAGAATTTTAACATTTAAGAAGATTTTTGCTTCATAATCAAATAAATAATATACAAATAAACAACTATTTAAATTGTATGCGATATTTTAATATTTAGAATTTATTTTTTTTAAATACAAACTAAAACAGAGGACAAAATTGAATACAACGTTAAATGATACGGTGTTTCGAAGAAATTGTTTTCCAACTAATTTGATTTTGTATAGTAGGCTTTTAAATGTTAACATACTTAAAACTTAGTTGAATATGATATTTATTGTATCATGGAGTGTGTCTTTACTTATTGTATGGTTTTTTAGTCACAAATTATCTTATAGGTTATTAAACTTGTGTAAATTTATAAATATAGATTTTGTTTTCTCTCATGAAATAAATTTGGCCCTTCAAGTTGGTAATCACTAGCTTTATTTTTCAAGAATATCTTATTCTCTCAAATTCAAAAGTTTCACCACATCATTAAGTTCTTTAAGTAATAATTCCCTCTAAAATATATATGTAGAAGTTTCCTATATAATAATTTAAACTTAATTTCTATTAGTCATTAGTTCGACAGCCTTGTAAATTATTTTACAAGCGAGTAGATTTAAATAATTGACATTGGATTTAAATAATTGAAATGTTTGGTATATGATATATATAAACAAAAATATAATACTTTCCTTGTTACAGTAGGGATCACTTATATTTTGGGATTTATATAGTCTTTTGAAGAAATAAAAAATCGTTGCTAAAAATAAGTAAATTTGAAAAATGTATTGAAATGCTTCACTTTGTTGTAGAAATCACTTTTAGTGTAGGATTTATATAGTCTCTTGAACAAATGAAAAATTGTTGCTAAGAAGAACTAATTTTGAAAAAGGTCAAATGCTTCACTTAGTAAATGGAGACAATATTTCTATGATCAATCAAATTATTTAAAAAAAATTAACAATATTGTATTTTATTAACCATTTATAGCAATATATTTAACCACACATCAGAAATATATAATTGATATTTCACACATGCAATTCAAACATGTTGTATGTGTACTAGATTCATCGTGCTCACACCATCACTACTAACCAATTTTCTTTACTAACCATTACATGTAGAGTAATTGAGGCTTATATTTTACTTTGAAATTTTGCACGCAAACATATGTTCACGTTCTATAATTAGGAAAGAAGTATGTGGTCCATCATCCACACATCATTTCTTTTCTTGTAAGGAACAAAAATCACATAGTGTAATTAGGGGAATTATATTGAAGGATCGTGAACCACATATCCACATGCTTGCAATTCAAACACTTTGTATGTGCACTAGGTTCCCCTTGCACGCACCATCACTACAAACCAATTTTCTTTAGTAACCATTATGTACAAGTAGAGTAATTCCTTATATTTTACTTTAAAAATTTGCACACAAACATATGTGAGTATGCTCACATAGTACAATTAGGAAAGAAGTAAGTGGCCCATCATCCACACATCATTTCGTTTCTTGCAAGGAACAAACATCACATAGTTTAATTAAGGGAATTGTAAAGGATCACTCCATATCCATATCAATTCACACCTTGTATGCTCACAATTTCACTTGCACACACAATCACCTCACACACTAAGCTCACTTAAATATTTCCAGAATATTTGTACCTAATTTATTTGAGCTTATATTTTGTTGCACACCCTAAGTGAAGCAAAGCCTTTCTAAAAACAATCTTAACCTGAACACACTAAATTCCCCATAAGGGCCACAAGATGATTTATAGTTCATGCTAAGACCATGGCGACAAGCAACACATAAGTCGTCATGGTTGTTTTTCATATTTAAACATATAAATTTGTCTTTTAGGGAGCTTAAAATATTGCATCATCCAGTGACAAATCGAGTACATGGATAGAAACCTGTGAAGGGGGTAAGGCCTACGTGGAAAATTTCACAGAACTTCATCTTGTCTCTCAACACATGGTAGGGATTTTGGGTTCAAAACAGACAACAAGAAGTTGAGATTCATCCATTCCCACTAGACCCAGGTAACTTAGTGACCAAATATTAGGGCATCATTCCCTATAGGTTGAGGTGCGGGAGAACTTAGACCTGAGGCGACCTTGGTTAGGCTATTGGAATTGTTTCCATCTCTTTCAAGATGTAGCCCTAGTATGTTTGGCCATTATAACCCTCTCCATACCTTGGTTGGTTTTTTGGCTGTTGGAAGTGTCGTCAGTGAAATTTATGATGTGGCCCTAGTACCCTATTCTAAAATCTTCACAAGGCCCAGTTACTACTTGAGAAGAAGGACGTTAGGTATTTTTAGGATTTTTTCTCATACGCAAAACCTCAGATAAACATTTTTTGTTAATTGTTTCACACATTAGAATTAAAGGGAAAATTAACCATTTATTCTTTATTTGTGTTATGTATGTGATTCATTTGGTTTTCCTAAATAAAATGTATGTGTTCAGGTGTGCTTACAAATGCAATAGTCTCAGGTGTTTTTGATTCCTTTCCTTTCTTGCCAACTAATTTCTTTCTCAGAATAGAATGCTTGTCGTTGGTTACATGTTTCACGAGTTATATCATCTTTAGGTGCCTCATACATACAATTCACATAATCATTAAAATTATTTTACCTTTCATACATGATGAATGCTTTTACCTTTCATCATATTTTTAATCACCCTTTTAGCTAACACAGGGATCGATACTTTTACGTACATGTTCTCTTCTTCGACCCATCTTTCCTTCATATAAAAACCCTTTTCTTTACATGTTTCAACTTAGAACCCTTGGTCCATGTGACTAGAACCCTAGGGTTTCCAAATTGATTTTTATTGATTGAGGATGAATGCTTTTACCTTTCATCATATTCTGAATCACCCTTTTTGTTGACACAGGGATCGATACCTTTAGTAGTGTGCTCTTCTTTGACCCATCTTTCCCTAAGCTCGAAACACTTTTCAACTTAGAACCCTTGGTCCATGCTAACTTATGTTACCTAACAACCAAGTCTCAACTTGTCTTTCACTTAAATTTTCCCTAGGGTTTGTGACTAGAATGCTAGGGTTTCCAAATTGATTTTTGTTGAGTGATGAGGAATGCTTTGACCTTTCATCATATTCTGAATCACCCTTTTTGTTGACACAAAGATTAATACCTTTATTGGTGCGCTCTTCTTCAACCCATCTTTCCATGAGTTTGAAACCCTTTTCTTTTCATGTTTCAACTTATAACCCTTGGCCCGTGTCAACTTCTGCTACCTTCTTTCCAAATGTCAACTTGTTTTTCATTTAAATTTTCCCTAGGGTTTGTGACTAAAACCGTAGGGTTTCCAAATTGAATTTTATTGATTGAGGAGGAATTATTTTACCTTTCATGATATTATGAATCACCCTTTTTGTAGACACAGAGACCGATAGTTTTACTGACCTGCACTCTTATTTGACCCATCTTTCCCTAAGCTCAAAAGCCTTTTCTTTCCATTTTTCAACTTAGAACCCTTGATCCATGTCAACCTCTTATACCTAGCTACCAAGTCTCAACTATATTTTTCATTTCAATTTTCCCCAAGGTTAGTGACTAAAACCTTAGGGTTTCCAAATTGACCAGGGAGGAATGCTTTTACCTTTCATCATATTTTTAATCACCCTTTTTGTTGACACGGGGATTGATACTTTTATTGGTGCGTTCTTCTTCAACCCATCTTTCCTTGCCCTTGAAACCCTTTTATTTTCATGTTTCAACGTCTTAGAACCCTTAGTCTATGTCAACTTCTGCTACCTAGCTACCTACTATCAAATTGTATCATGACCTTCCACCTATGGTGATTTCTTAAATAAACATGAGTAGATTTACTATTTACTTGTCTTATGATAATGATTCATTTGAATTACAAGTGTATTTTGTATTTCACTATGCAGGGATGGAAATCGAACAAGTCCCATAATAATAATAATAATAATATAATATTAAAATATAATAAAATAAATAATAAACAATAAATAAAAGATAATAATAGTAAATAGATAATAAATAATGAAGAAATATAGTAATAACAAATAAATAAAATAGTAAAGTTCTAAATAAGTATATATAAAAGTAAAATATAAAATAGTAAGTAAAGTTAATAAACAAATAAAAATAAAAGAAGAAAGAGTTAACAAAAAGAATTATAAAAATAGTAAAAATAAGTAAAGTTATTAAAAAGTAAATATGAATAAAATAAGAAATAAATAAATTAAGAGAAAGTTTAACTTAAGTAAAACTTAAAATAAAAGTTGCATATTGACACATGGAATGTGTGCATACGAATCCCCTTCCAATGTTTGGTATGTTTAATAGACGGTGAGGAAGATGAGAGATCATTCCATCATCCATTCTCTTGGGAGAAAAATGTTGTGAGACAAAGGATTCCCTAGTAATAGTATGTTGATTGAGGGTTCGGGGGTGGCCAGTTGTAGAAAGATTATATGTAGCTGAGCCTATAGTTGGGTGGAGAGCCGTCCCCAAAACTTTGCTGCGATTAGCGAGATTCAAATAGCACTCAACTCCGAAATTACAAGTAAAAAATATCATCGCTACAACTAAGTTGCCTTTGCTCATATTTCTCAAAAATTCTATGCTAATTAATTGAACAGAAGAGTGTTTATTGTAAATCGCATAATTGATCTAATTAGTTGTATGTTTTAATTCGAGATTGTTACATATGCAGATGTATTTTTCTAATTTAATTTGAAAATAATAATAATAATATATTAAAATTCTACTTTATTTAAAATATATAAAAAGAGAGAAAGATTACTAGTACTTATGGATGTTCAGACTACATGTTCCAAAAGAATATTTACTATTTATATTCATAATCTTAAAATGAAAAATTTCCATAATTTAATTAAGATTTATTAATAGTAAATACACTGCTAAATAAAATTAGTGACATGTAATAATGTAAATAATCCATTTTATGTTCTAATTATGTAATAATCTAAATAGCAGTTGTCTTTAGTGAGACTTTTTGGAGGCTTTTCCGGTGGGTTTTTCCGGTCAAATTTCTCTAAAATCCGGCAGCAATTTATTGAAATCGCAAGGTTGATAGGTAATTTCTGCACAATCAAAGCGTCCTAGGGGTTATTCAGGGTGTTGAATCCAAATATGAAGTTAAAAAACCATTTTAAATAATACAAATCAAGATTTAACCTCAATTTTTTCCGTCGAGTTCCGTCACCAGAATCTCCAAAAAATCGCACTAAAGACAACTCCATCTAAATAATCCATTTGATGTTTTAATTTAGGACCGTGTCAATTGCAATATCACCCCAACCAAAAAAATGTAAAGAAATGAAGGAAAATAAAATTTATTAATGTCAATGAGGTAATTACCAATGATGCTTGAACTGGTAACCCCCGCAATTTAACTACTCACAATTTTACCTCGAACATCGGTCCAAGTAAGCAACCTCGAGCAAAGTTTGTTGAGCAACCTTTAGCGTACATAATGTAGGTGATGTCAATATGGGTCAAAATTGCGTGACGACCTCCATGACTAGTCTGGTATGCATATCATGACATCCTTATGAGAATACAAATCTGATTCAACAATAATACGTTTATGGAACAATAACACTCTAAAAGTATCCAAGGAGTCCGAATAATACGTTTATAACGTTTATTCGATTATAACTTTATCTATCAGATATAGTGAATTTACATCTTATTATTAAAAATATATAAAAAATCTATATGTTAAAACGAATAGAATTAAATATTTTTAACGTGCAATATTTTAACAAGCATGTTATCTTAGAAATTGTGCATGGGTGGGTTATTAAGTATGGAAATTAATAAATATATAAGGAAATTAATAAATATATAAAATATGGAGTTTTATTTTAGTCAGTGGTATTTTACCAATTAATAATTGATATTTATTTTTCCTATTATGTTTTAATTTATATTATATTTAATTATATAATTAGGTTTAATGTTATTGGATATTTTTATTATAATTTTTGGGAAGGGAAATTTTTAAAATGGAGATGTTTTTAATATTTTAAGGGTATATATTTTTATTTAATAATTTTTAAATTTTTAATTTTGGATATTTTTTGAATAAATCAAATAAGTTGTAATAAATAAATAAATGTAATTATAGGACTTTGTCTATTTAAGTGAAATGATAGTGATTAGGGTATGGATGGGCCAAGGGACGATAACAGATTCCATGTTATTTCGTATTACATGTTTTGTGCTACGAGGAGTACTTAATGATTGATGACATACGAAAATGGCATCTAGCAATAAATACATGATTTGAAGAGGGAAATTTAGTATTGATGTAAATGATGGATACTAATATATGAGGGATCTTGGGTTTCTAAGATTGATCCCCAATGTTAGAGGTATATGTTTGATGACATTATCTAAGAAGGAATGACAAACGAGGAACTTACAAATTTCTTATTAATGACAATGAATGGTATTCAAGGTGACTATAACCAACACAGAATGAGCGAATTAATTAAAATGAGTAATAGATAGATAATTTAGGTAAATGAGTGGGAATTTCACAAACAAGTCAACCATAAGAAACAACTGCCATAGAACGTGACTGAAGATTTCGATTTATGAATAATCACGATGAAATAACTTAGCTTAGATAGATACTTTTGTGGAGCATCTAGATAATGTCTTATTGTTATTGATACATCTAAATCATACACTATGATCTTAGTTATGGTTTTATTTAACTATTATGTCAACATAGGACTATTGAGTATAATGTTGGGATGAGGTTTCATGATATGATTGTATAAGGGTAATGATGCACATGTGGTTCTTATTTATTTAGTTGTTATGATAATGATGTTGTATGCTTATGATGAATATGATATGCATAAGGATTATGATGTTATGATATGAGGTATATTGATATGTGGTTCATTTATTATGCGATGATATGTTTTTGATGTTGATATGTTGATGTTATAACTTAGGAGGATATTATGATGTGAAGCATATGGTTATTGTATATAGATTTATGACATGCATAATTTTGTGATAACAATGATATTATGTTCTCATGCAAGACTTGACATGTGGATTATTTTCTATGATACTATGATTATTGTTAATGCATTGGATGTATGTTGAGATGTGGTGATGGATAGGAAATCCATAAATGGGCCGACAGGGTCGATTTATTTGATGATCTTGTAGGAGCTCATACCTACGAGGGAGAATATATACACCATATAGGTTGGGGACATACTCAATCAACACAACATATGCCAATGGTTCCTTTGTCTTGTTTAGCGCTTGATGGATAGCTCTTGAAGGGCTATGGGAACATCTTGAGGAGGCCAAGTGCCTGATATTGTAGGCTAGGTGCTTGGTATTGGATTAGGATGCTGAAGTTTGGTGGGGGTGTAAGGACTTCGATGCCTGGGGTTGTGCACCTTAGTAGGTGTGGAGGGAGTGGGCCAGCCTTGCGAGATGCCTGGAGTCATTGAGTATCATATCGGATGCCTGCCTTGGGGTAGATGAGGTTTGAGTCAGGCGCGAGATTTAGGGCCAGCGTTGGACTAGGATACAAACCGGTGACACTTATGTTTGGTTCCGAAAGTGGGAAAAAAGACAGAGATTCCTTGAGATTTCCTGGGTGTTGTGAAAACTTTCAATGCCTGCTGGTTATACTAGTTCAACAGAGGGTGTAGCGAAATCATGAAGTAAATAAATAACTAAATAAATAAAATGTTAAATGATTTAATTTAACTTCGAGACAAAGTTCTTTAAAGATGTGGGAGTATGTAATGTCCCATAATAATAATAATAATATAATATTAAAATATAAGCAAATAAATAATAAACAATAAAGAAAAGATAATAATGGTAAATAGATAACAAATAATGAACAAATATAATAATAACAAATAAATAAAATAATAAAGTTCTAAATAAGTATATATAAGAGTAAAATATAAAATAGTAAGTAAAGTTAACAAAAAAGTAAAAATAAAATAAGAAAAAGTTAACTAAGAGAACTATAAAATAATAAAAATAAGTAAAGTTATGAAAAAGTAAAAATGAATAAAATAAGAAAGAAATAAATTAAGAGAAAATTTAACTTAGGTAAAACTTAAAATAAAAAATAAAAGTTACATGTTGACACATGGAATGTGTGCATGCGGTTCCCCTACCAATGGCTGGTCTATTTAATAGATGGTGAGGAAGATGAGATATCATTCCATCATTCATTCTCTTGGGAGAAAAGTGTTGTGAGACAAAGGATTCTCTGGTAGTAGTACGTTGATTGAGGGCTCGGGCGTGGTTAGTTGTACCAAGATTATATGCAGCTGAGCCTACGGTTGGGTGGAGAGTCATCCTCAAAACTTTGTTGCGGTTAGCGAGATTCAAATAGCACTCAA
Source organism: Pinus tabuliformis (assembly GCA_031772625.1). Lineage (NCBI taxonomy): Eukaryota > Viridiplantae > Streptophyta > Pinopsida > Pinales > Pinaceae > Pinus > Pinus tabuliformis. The sequence continues at coordinate 234,319,221 of CM062818.1, forward strand.
CTCCGAAATTACAAGTAAGGAATATCATCGCTACAAGTAAGTTTCCTTTGCTCCTATTTCTAAAAAATTCTATGCTAATTAGTTGAATAGAGGAGTGTTTATTGTAAATCACATAATTGAGCTAATTAGTTGCATGTTTTAATTCAGGGTAACAACCCAAATTTTAAAATATACAAATAATTACATCAATTATACGATTTATAATCAACACACAATTAAACAATTATTTAACATAAAATTTCAAAAATATGAGCAGAGAAAACTTACCTGTGGTGATGATATTCCTCACTTTTGATTTCAGAGTTGAACGCTATTTGAATCCTACTAACCACAAAAAAGTTTTGGGGACGACTCTCCACCCAACCATAGGCTCAACATCATGTAATCTCTCTACAGCTGGCCACCCCCGAGCCCTCAATCAACGTATTACTGCCAGGGAATCCTTTGTCTCACCACACTTTTCTCCCAAGAGAATGGATGATGGAATGATGAATCTCATCTTTTTCATCGTCTATTAAATAGACCCAACATTGGAAAGGGAACCCCATGCACACATTCCATGTGTCCACATGCAACTTTTATTTTAAGTTTTATTTAAGTTAAATTTTCTCTTAATCTATTTCTTTCTTATTTTATCCATTTTTACTTTTTAATAATTTTACTTCTTTTTACTATTTTTATAGTTCTCTTAGTTAACTCTTTCTTATTTTATTTTACTTTTTGTTAACTTTACTTATTGTTACTATTTTATATTTTACTTTTGCATCTATATACTTATTTAGAACTTTACTATTTTATTTATTTTGTTATATTATTTATTTACTTCTTCATTATTTATTATCTATTTACTATTATTATCTTTTCTTTATTGTTTATTATATTTAGGCCGATAGGCCTTCCTATGCATCAACTTTTTCGTCAACACTTTTATCCTGCTCCTTTTGATCAGGTGAGACACTTTCAACCGTTGATTTGAAGTCTAACTGCTTTTTCTAGCATGGCAAGATATTTTTACTGCTTTTTCCGTTTCTTTAGTTTGCCAGTTATTTTCGCTATTCTTCTTTCCTAACTTTTGGCAAGCACCATTCTTCTTCCTGACTTTTTGGCCAGCGCTAATTAGTATCATTAAAACGACCTGCCGCCAACTCTTTAGACTTAATCCCCAAACCCCCAAAGCCGTGGTTTGAAGCTCTGTAAAGAGCTTTTCGAAATTTGACTTCCATTCTCTGATTGCTCTAATGTGTTCCACTCGCTGGTGTGGTTTGTTCTGGGCGCAGTTTTGCATTTATGTTGAGCTCACTATATTCCGCCGAGACCCATCTGACTTAACAGAATTTTGTTGTTGTTCGAGGGGTTCTACACTGGCCCCTCAACCTATGTCAGCTTCCATCTTCTCCTACGATAGAAATCTCGGCTCGATCTGCAGGCCATTACCCGACAGGTGCTTATTTTCCTTCAAATTGTCATAAACACATGTGTTTTTGTTCTCTAGATAAGAGTTGTTAAATATATATATTTTTTTCTCTATTTCTTTCTACAAATGGTAACTGAATTCATGTTTTTGGACTGCAGGGGTATTGTTTCACCTACACGCGGGTTCTGGCAGTCAGAAGGCTCAGGATTTCACCAAAAGTTTTGGCTGTTCGGCTCTCGGGTTGATTCCAACTCAATATATCGATTCTTACCAATAGTTTCTTCCTTAAACTGGTATGGATACCCATAATTCTAATTGGGTTCGCTCTTCGCTGGATACCCTGAAATTCTCTAATGGGTTCTGCTCGCTGTTGTGGTTTGTTCTGTGCGCAGTTTGTTCTTGGCAATTCTTTTGACGATCTCGAAAGAAAGGAAGTGAATTTGAACCCTCCGGTACTGCATGTTGGTCCGTTGCTTCCCTCTGGTTTTTTGAACGGTGAACATTCCAAGGACATGAGAGTTGGAACGAGCATTTGGACAGAATGTGACTGTTCCGAGTGGCTGGATGCAAAGCCTAATCGTTCGGTTCTATACGTTTCCTTTGGGAGTATGGTTCATGTGACTAAAGCTCAGCTGGAGGAAATAGCGATGGTTTTGAAGGACAGCGGGCAGTTGTTCCTCTGGGCTCTTCGTCCAGACATAGTCTCTTCAACAGTCTCAGACAGCTTACCCCACGGTTTTCTGGATGAGATAAAAGGGCAGGGGCTCGTTGTTCCATGGTGCAATCAGCTGCAAGTGTTATCCCATCCGTCCGTTGCGGGATTCGTTACTCATTGCGGATGGAACTCAATGCTTGAAAGCATAGCTGGTGGAGTTCCCATGGTAGGGCTTCCATTTTGGGCGGATCAATTCACCAACAGCAAGCTCATGGTCGATGAATGGAAAATTGGATACAGATTGAGTGGTGGGAAAGGACTGATACTAAAGAAAGAGATATCCAGAACTATCAGAAAATTGTTCAGTGACGAAGGGACGGAGGTAAAGAAAAATGTCGAGGCTCTAAGAGACAATGCGAGGACTGCGGTGCGAAGAGGAGGATCTTCGGATATAAACATTGAGAGCTTCCTAGAAGGTTTGAAGGGGAACCGTATCAGTAAATAACTGCATGATGGTGAACCTTCTCACACATGTTTATCACTCGTATGACGCATGATGTTTGAGCTGAGTTTATAAATGTTTTAGTTGAATTTATACAAAATTATTCGTATAAATTGGAAGTTATTTAAATTCGGAAGGGAAAAAAATTGAAATTGAGCGCTATTTGATCCTGTCTTTATATCTAAAATGTGTGGTTTCAAAACAATAAAACGACTTTAATTTAATTTCGTGGTATTCTAATATGTGCTTCGTTCCCTTTCTATTTAAGTAGAGGATGATTTAATCGATTACGCTGAATTTTACCAGTGAATCATTATAACTATTTTCGTTTATCATAAGCGTAAAGTTTTATATAATTTTTGTTTTTTATTTTTTTTAATAATGATGGCGGTTATTCACATCATTAAAATAAATAAATAAATGAATATTTATTTATTTTACAATTTTAGTTTTGTATTTACAAAATTTAATAGAAGTGTTTTAAAGAAGTATATTTTGTTATGAGTTAAAAAGTTAAATAAAGACGTTAAGAGAAAATGTTTTCCCAAAAACTCCGTGGGTCCCCTTAACAGTTGGATTTAGCAACCATTACTCCTCCATTGAGGTTTAGCCAAAAAGGACATCAAAAAATATATGGAAATTGTTTAATTATGTAGCCATTGACAATTACTTGCATTGATGCTTGGTGGGAATTCTAACCAAACAATGTTCATATATAGAATTCTAAGACATATGGATCGCCATAGAACATAAGAGAACTAAACATAGCAGATACAAAAGTGAGTGACCAAGTGACATAATAGACTATTAGTCTAATATTATGACTTGAAAATGAGCATTGGAGTTGCCTTGGTTTCGAGTTGACGGTGCAAAGCCACTGAATAGAGAAAGTGAAGTCTTCGTTTGCGAAACTTCCTAGGCTCGGGAGTCCACCTGAAGATGTTTCCAATGATTTCAATATCAAAGAAATATGGTCTGCCACCAAATTCCCTTGTTCCCTGTTGAAGGATATTGTTCCTCACTTTAGGTGGAATAGATTCAAAATGGTAAGTGACAAAGTTCTAGCCAAATAAACACCGACATCAAGAAGTGGATGCTCTTGTCACACCACCCCGACAACTACCTTGACGCAGCCTCAGAGCCATGAAAGGACTTATAATAACCAAAGATGACCAAACTAGTGTATGACTAGACATAATTGGTGTTACCCACAATGGAACATGTGGTTTATAATAATGGCGAGGTGAAAATATAGGTAGATAGGGATTGGAATTTGAGTGAATAGGCCATGTTAGAAAGGCGTCGTCAACCACTAAAAGGATGATTGGCCTTAGATATTGTTGTAGGTATTCTTCTTGTAGACACTGGTGTTGCTGGTGGGGAAGGCATATAGAGATGTGCAAAATATTGTTAGGAAGATTAGGCACGTGATTTTTTCAGAACCAAATGGAAAATGTGCCTCGGTACTAGACACCACATAGTTCATGCTTTTGAAATTTTACTCAGAGAAAAGAAAAGATGGATTTGGTATTGCATATGAATGAGATGTATTCTTCGTATATGCTTGGCCATCTATAGAGGTTTCTTGATTTTGGGTAATTAACTTACTCTAAAATGAAATAAGACATTCAATGTGTTCTTTGTAATATAGATATAAACAAAACATCTAAAGAAAAGTAATTGCACAATGATCCAGTCCAAGAAAACAAGGTTTTCCACAAACCAATTAACTCTTCTAGAAAAATTCAACAATTCCAATTTAATAATCCTATCGGCCTCTCTTTGTACCTTTTGGGACAATTGCTAGTATATTATTTATTACTTTTATTATTATAATTATTATGGGACATTACATACTCCCCATCTTTAAGGAACTTCGTTATGAAGTTAAATTGAATCATTTAACATTTTATTTATTTAGTTATTTATTACTTCATGTTTTCCCTACACTCTCTGCTGAACAGTATAACTAGTAGACATCAAAAGTCTTCACGACACCCAGGAAATCTCAAGGAATCTTTGACCTTTTTCCCACTTTCGGAATGTTGTACCTCTAAGATAGTAGTAGGTTAGGCTACCAATGACAGAGCATCTAAAATAATTGTTTTGGGGGTTTTTGGTTTTAGTTTTGGAAGATCAGTGAATGAAGATAGATGTAGAATTAATGTAATTATTCCTTTGGGTTATATTAATACTTTAGCAAAAGGTTGCTATAAAGCATTACACAGTGATATAGATCAAAATAATGGTGAGTAGAAGATAGCAAAAAATATGATTATCACAGTTTCCAGACTGTAAAACAGAACAATCATAAGTTGGAAAACCTTCTGAACTACATTCCAAAGGTTCAAGGTAATATACTGAATGCTTACACAAGATGCTGATGATTTATTGATTAGAGGGGATTAGCTACACAAACAGTTGCATTAATCCAATCTCCTAATAGATTATCACTTCAGGAGCTTATAGGAATCAATTGAAACTCCAATTGTTCCTACCTAAATATCACTGTAAGTCATAAGCGTATGAAGAAATACATAATGATTGAAAACTGGAAAAACTTACAGGATAACACCACTGTGTAAAACTAGATTCAGAATCCTCTGCTTTGTATTAAGGTTCCAGAAAGATTTAGTACATCAAGTATCTGCAAAAGCTTCCTCCAAAGGTGGCTTCCAGGTTCGAAGTAGTATAAACAACCACAACTTTACAACAATGCTCTATGAATCTTGAACTCCGAACCTTTTTCAACTCTAGAAAAGAGTTATTTATACAATAATGAAACTTAAGAAAAGATCCTAAAACTGATTAAGAATTTTTAGGAGAAGAAAGATCTTCATGGCAAGAAGATAGGGGCAACTATTTGAACTGCTTCTTGCTGTCCCCTTTATTCAGGTTGTGCTGGCCTTGTTTGACTGATATTTTGCCCCTTTAGCTGATTTGTTGTTTGTATCCTATACGCTGGATGTTTTCTTCATTGTTATCTTTCATTTGACTTCTTTAAACTCTGTAACTCGCTTTTGACCTGGCTTAGTGACCTTTACTGCGCTTCTTTTAACCCTTACTACTCATTTAAGGTTTTTACTGTGTTTTTCACAGTAAAATCCTCTTATTTATCTTCAAACTGTTACACAGGATTTTTGTTTACACAACCTAGAACAACAGTCTTTACTTGCAAAACACAACAACTTATTACGAAAAACATAGTTATTGAGGGTCTTCAATGGCTCTGCTGAGCTTGAAAGGCTATCGGAAGGAGTTCGGGGCATATCAGAGGGTGAAACCATGGTTTAAGGGCCGCAGAGGCATAATGGAGGCTGCTCTGTGTAAAACAGGAAAATAGAGCAAAAATGGCTTTTATGCATTTAATGGAGAAATAGTTAACTTTTTAACTATCGGGCGAAGATGAACAATGCGAAAGAAAGAGTACGGAGGGATTAAATATGGCAGGAAATTACTTAATTATGGTTAAAACAGAGATTAGCATTAAATGAAGGCTTTTCGGGTCATTTCTTTGTTTAAATCAAAATACGATTTAACAAAGAAAAGCATCGCAAAACACAATATGCGGACTTGAAATTTTATTAACGCTGGCGGATAATGGCATTGGATCCGGGTCTTATTCGCATATCGCAATCCGAGTTAGGCGGGGAGTAGGCCTATCGCAAAGACATGCGATAAGGTCGAATGCGATATGGCGGTAAACTGTAACATATATACGGTCGGGTCCGGGTCTATCGCTATCGAAGATCGAATATTGCAAAGGCAGAGGATGTGTACATCGGACGGAACTTACGAAGAGAACTGATGCGATATGGCGATAGATTGTAACATATAACGATGTCGGGTCCGGGCTTCCCATCGCATATCGCAATCGGAGTTTGCAATGCGGGGAGGGTTATTTATATGGAAAAGCTTTCAATCCGTTGATATGTGATGCAATATGTTAATACATAGTTTTATTAATAAAACTATGGTATATGCATGTTTAAAGGGTTGCGGTCCTGCCGATGCGATATTTGTATAAATACATAGTTTTTAAACAAAAACTAAGGGTTTTTGGGTTATTATATTAAAGGAGTTATATTATACGGGAAAGGGGAATTTTAAGGGTTTAATACACTAAGTTAGTGTTAATATGGAATATAGCGGAAAAGAGGAATAACACTAAGTAAAATGCCTTTTAATGAATCATTTGACTTTTCATATATGCATAATAATTAGGGTAAAACATCTTTTGTGTGTTTTTTAGGAAAAGAGGGATTTTAATGGTAAAAAATGGATTTTGTATGGGAAAAAGAGATTTTTCATGATAAAAGGGATTTTACATGATGTTTTTACTTTTCCTAGGTAAAAAGGATTTTTACCACAGGAAAAGGGATTTTTAATGGAAAATGAATGAATATGGATGTATGAAGGTAGGAAGGGGAAATTAGTGAATATAGGGATGAATGGGAAGTTAATTACTTGGTCAAGTAGACCTCCATTTGCCTTGCGTAATTGCCTCCTGATCATAGAAACATGATAAATGTACATTCTGTCCAATCAACCATTAAACTTCTACAACCTTTCTCTACTTACCCTTTGCTTACCCTATCATTTTTTCCTTCACTTAATGGGTGCATTTAAGCTAGCAAACCATTATCCTTTTTTCTTATTTAACAAAAACAAATTATCAAATTGTACCCTTATAACTTCCAAGGGCTTAGATTAAACTGATGAGCACCTTATTATTCTCTACCTAACTACTGATTTGCCAAGATTAAACAGTTTGGCCGGATCTTTTATTCTCTAACTATAACATTAAATTTAAAGCATGAAGCAGTCAAGATTAAACAATTTGACTATCATGGGTTGTGACATTTAAAACAGGCTGCACACAACCATTATTTTGCAGAAACAGAGTAGTGGCATTTAGACTTGCTCACTTTCAGAGTTTATTTGTTTTCCTTTCTTTCTAACCTAACATTTTCTTTTTGCCTTGATATTTTAGAGCATCTAACCTAACATTTTCTCTGATATGGACATTATCATCAACATTTTCTTTTACTAACATTTTATTCACTATGGTTATGTCCATATCCTAACTTAACATTTTTTGAAATATTCTATCTAATCAAAACCAAAAAATGCTACAACACGGAACAAGTTATAAGCCTCATCGGTCTATATCCTAGTCCAAGGCTGGCCCCAAGGCTTGCGCCCGACTCAGACCTCATCTGCCCCAAGGCAAGCATCTGGTACGGTACTCAATGACTCCGGGCATTTCGCAAGGCTGACCCACTCCCTCCACAACTACTAAGGTGCACATCCCCAGGTGTTGAAGTCCTTACACCCCCACTAGACTTCGGCATCCCAATCCAATAACAAGCACCTAGCCTACAACATCAGGCACTTGGCCTCCACAAGATGGTCCCATAGCCCCTCAAGAGGAACCACTGGCATATGTAGTGTTGATTGAGTTTGTCCCCAACCCATATGGTGTTACATATTCTCCCTCACAAGTATGGGCTCCCACAAGATCATCAAATAAACCGGCCCTCTCGGCCCATTTGTGGAGTTCCTGTCAGTCACCACATCTCAACATGCAACCACTACATTAATTATAATCCTAGTATCATAGAAAATAATCTACATGCCAACTCTTGCATGTCATCATGATAACATAACATCATTGTTAATCACCACATTCTCATGTTATATAATCTGCTTGCAATTACCATATGCTTCACATCATAATATCCTCATAAGTTACAACATCAACATATGAACATCAAAGACATATCATCACATAATAAGTGAATAGGATGTTAATATACCTCATATCATAACATCATAATCCCTACACATGTCATATTCATCATAAGCATACAACATCATTATCATAACAAATATATAAATAAGAACTACATGTGCATCATTATCCTTATACCATCATATCATGAAACCTCATCCGAACATTATACTTCAACAATCCTATGTTGACATAAGGATTAATTGAAACCATAACTGAAATAAAAAAAATTAAACAATAAGCCATGATTTAAATGCTCTCGAAAAGTATCTATCTAACCTAAGTTATGCAATCCTATGACTAGTTCACCATTCTCCCTTCCTTTCATAAAATAACTTCTCGCTATATATTGCTAACCTTGGAGATCAACTTAGAAACTTTTCCTACTTAGAGCTTACAAATGAACACTAGTTGGTGGCACTTTCTGTTTCAAAATGATCAAGTGGTAGTATATCTCTTATCATTCTTCCCCTCTTCAAGATGTGACATCCTCAAAGCAAGGTTAACCAATTAATATATCATTCAATCTTATGTTTATCATTTTTATCTTCACTCACTAGACATGGTTTTACCTTAGTATTACCTCCTTTTGAAAATCCAAAAGTTCACCCTTAAGAAATTATCAATATATAGTTTCACCACAATACTACCATACATGTCATCTCCTCTACTAGATTTTCCTCATTCATCTCTAATGAAATGTCCTTCCCTTCAAAATAAACTTCTCTTGCCCTTTTTTTCAATAAAAAAAAATCATTTTTATTTAATTACCATTATATATTTCCCTAAGACTAAAAACTGTAGAAAATTTGATGTAGGTTAACCCGATAATGCAATATAAATCAAAACAGAATACTATAACCTACTTCTACTTTCAATTTATGGAAGCTTAAAGATCGAGTTGAATAATATAATCAGAAGAAGAAGAATCAATCGCACAATGCACATGAAAATACTTTGGGGAAAGCCTCATCTAAAAACCCCACTATCTATATTATCATACAAGGTGGAAATACATAGGAATTATACAAAGCCTTAGCTCTCACAGCTAGCTAGCTCTCAGTACAATCCTCACAGATGCTCACAGGAAATCTTGGCTTCTCTCCAACCTTCCTCTTTGCCCTCCAAGCTCCTATTTCCTTACGTTGTTCCTCTAGGATGATTATCCTTCAACCAAGTGGAAAGCCAATTTACCAAGTGGATGATAACCTCTGATCTCACACACTTCAAAACTGCGCAATCCTCAAGGATTTATCCTTGACTGCATGCATGAGTTTTCTCTTGGAGAAAACACATGCAATTGATAGTACACTGTCCTTGAATTTAATCTCAATTGGGTCTTTCTCAGAATAGACATGCATGAGTTTTTGATGAGGGAATCTTTAGTTAACTGGAGTACACTAATTGAGTTCATGCATGCATCAACTGACTGTTAACTCACCATTAGTTCCTTAAACAGTTTGGAACTAATTTAACTGGACTTAACTCAGTAAATTGAGTTAACTAATTACAACTCAAATATAACTCAATCTTATCTCCTTAATTTAAGGGATAACTCTTGCATGACTTCAAAAGACTTCTAACTTGAATTTCTCCAACTAATTAATTCAAATTGAATTAATTAATTATTTCCAAGTAGTTGTTAAGACTAAATTCGAATTTTAATTCACAATTTAATTCAAGGATAAATTAAATTGGAACATTCTTATTGCCACATTTCAACACTCCCTCTCAACAAGAAAGGGATTATCTGTTGGAAATAATACTGAGAGGGGGGGTGGATTAGTATTAGCAAGTCAATAATTTTTCATTTCCATAATCAGATTCATATACGCTACTTCAGTTAATGGAACTTGCATGTATACGCAATTGTGTTTAAGGCAACTAGCGTATATCCAAAAAAATTATGATTCAGTTAATTCATCATATGTTGATTTTAATTAGTGCATCAAAACTTCATTAGCCATATAAATAGTAACCAGGTACAGTAAAAACAAAATAGACAATCACACACATGAACACCATGATTTAAGGTGGAAACTCAATGTGGGTGAAAACCACCTGCTGCAATCATGTTTACTTGTTTTTGTACTAGTGCAGTCTTATACCAGTATGCAGGCTTCTACCTACAGAAGGCTACAACCTTCTCTCGTTCTCCAGCTTCTACTAGAAGGGAGCTATAACCCCCTAGCTCTTGTACTAGCTGATATGTTTACTAGTACATAGGTGCCGATCTACAGAAGGCTACAACCTTCTCTTTTCTTCTAGGGACCACGTTTCATAAATTTTCAAACGGATACATCAACAACATCATTCAATGATCAAATATATCTGCATCAACCAATCTCCTTTTGAACCAACCACAACCGAATCAATCAATCACTTGACAACCATTCAATCTGATCTTTCAGAATGCTGTAACTAGAATACAATTACCAGAACCCAAGCAAGAACCCAGAACACTACAACAACAAACAGAGGCAACTAGAGCATATTTTATAAGGTATATGCTACTTCCATGTGTCGAAACTGCGTGTACACGTGCTTTACTCAAAGCCAACCAATGTATGCATCTGCAAATATAAATTCAGAGTTCTGCAGTTATTCCAGACTTTAGTTATACCTAGATCATATCTAGAATATACACGAGCATCAACACAAAAGATAGTACATTTTACACCTTAAGATCATTAGATTTGATTCCTCTTCATTAGCTCAGGTTCATCCTTTGTTCAGATCCAGCTATGCACCATAACCCAATAACCTGCATACTAGATCTCACACTTCATCAGATATTCGATACTTGCACACCTTGGCCTAATGATCTTCTCCTCCTTTTATAGTTTTAGGCATTTCTCAATACCATGGACCAAAACCACTTAGGACCAATACCTTGGACCCAATACCTGGGGTCACTACCTTGGACCACATACCTTGGACCAATACCATGGATCAAAATACCACGGACCAAAAACTTAGATTTCCAAGGTATATGTGCTTTTCCTTTCATGAAAGTGCGTGTGTACGTATACGCGACTTGTATACAGTGAACCTACATGTATACATGGCTTGGCCAATGGTGAGCCTGCGTATACCTCTCTTTCTTCATTCTGTGAAGTCTGATCTGTAACTCTATGTTGTTAACCTGCTGAATTGTGATCTATCATCTGAGTGAGTTTCCATCAAGGACAACACCTGTGTCATAATGCCAAACTCCTCTCATAATGCCAACATTATCTGCCACCCCGATCTTGTCTCTATGTAACTCAAATTTACAGTTTGACAATGCCTTTGTCAAAGTGTCAGCATCTTGCTCATCTATCGAAATATACTGCAACAACATGATCCTCCTATCATTAGTAGCTTGCTTTACCTTGTAAAGCCAATGGGAACTCACAACTAATTTGTTCTCCGGTCTCGGAACCACGTCCCAAACACTTTTATGAACTATGGAGTCATACTCCTCCACCATAGCATCAACCCAAGTCGACTGCTACACTGCTTCCTCAAAGGAAGATGGCTCGGTCTCAACACATTCCCCAACAAGGGTCATGTATCCAGTGTACCTCTCAGGTCACCTCCTTTGTCTGCGTTGAGAATATGGTGCTCCCACATTCTCTCTCGCATCCTCCAACAATCTGTCAGCTTCTCTTGTGTGCTTCCGTCCATATCTGGAAGACTTTGCTTGAGTGGATGTCTCCACTCCTAGAACCTCTGCATGCAGCTACTCCGCATCAGTCTGAGGCTCCTTCTACTTAGGAACCAACAGTTCCTCCACAGCTTGTAGTTGGAGCTCCCTCTCAAGGGAAACTCGCATGGCCTTCTGCTCATCAAACTTGAGATCTCTGCGAACCACTGTCCTTCGACTGGTAGGCAAGTACACCTGATAGTTGTGAGGTGTGTCAGTGTACCCCGCAAGTATCCCCAACTCCGCTGTTGGCTCAAGCTTCTTCCATGCATCCTTTGTCACATGGCAATCTACCGATGAGCCAAAGATCCTGAAGTGACCCACATCTGGTCTCTTACCGGAGAAAGCTTCCTCTGGTGTCTTCATCCCAAGTATGTGATGCAGGCTTATATTCTGCAAATAGATCGTTGTGTTGCATGCCTCAACCCACAAGTGAAGTGGTAGCCCTTGGTCATACAGCATTGCCCATGCTGCCCCTACAATAATTCTATTCTTCCTCTCGGCCACCCCATTCTGCTATGGGTTATGAGGTGTCGTCAACTCTCGTTTAATTCCTTCCGCTGCACAGAAGTCCTTAAAATCTTGAGAAACATATTGTCCACCGTTATCACTTCTCAAGGCCTTGATCTTCTTCCCTGACTCTTTCTCGACCAAAGCTTTGAACTCACAAAACTTTGTGAAAGTTTGGTCCTTCTTCTGCATGAAATAAATCCAGCATTTATGAGAATAGTCGTCAATGAAAATCACATAATACCTTTGCTTCACTGTGAATTTCATCGAGAATGGTCCACACATATTGGTATGAACTCGCTCTAAGATAGCCTCTGCTTGACTGTCTCGATCATGAAAGGAAGACTTGGTGTACTTTCCCAAGGTACAGCCTTTGCATGTATCAACTTGCTCAAGTTTACCTTTGGGAAGTCCTGTAGATATCTGCTGCATTATCTTCAAAGCCCCATAATTCAAATGGCCCAACCACCTGTGCCACAACTCGCCAATGTCTTGGCTTTGCACCAATTCTTCTTTCGTACTCAATGCTGCACAATCATCTACCTCTAGTTTATAGAAATTATTCACTCGAATCCCTATCCTCTTGGTCTTACCCGTGGCTATATGTCTTAGGAACGCCTTTCCTTTACTGAAGACAACATCGTAGCCTTTGTCCTCCAACATCACGACTGATACCAAGTTCTTCTTCAGTCCAGACACATACTTCACATCTGTCAAGGTGATAGGAGCTCCATGCTCCCTCTGAAAAGCAATTGTGCCCTCTCCTGAAACACTATACCTTCCGTCGTCACCCATCTCTATGTGCATCTTGAGGTCTTTCTCCTCCAAGGCACTAAATAAATTTTGATCACTGGTCATGTGGAATGAGGCTCCACTGTCAAGATACCAGACACAACCCATCATCGATGACACCATGAATGCGATGAGGGTAAAGTCCATTTCGAATTGAGAGGCTAATGCCTCACCTTCCGATCCTTTTGAGGATCCCTTCTTGAACTTCTTCGATGGGCAATTAGTCGCATAATGTCCCATCTTGTGAAAATTAACGCAACTTACTTTAGACATGTCACCCTTTGTTCCTAATCTGACAGTTTCTCCCTTCCATTCACAGAGTCTTGGTAGCTATTCCAACTCTTTGGAAGGCCAAGGAGAGAAGCTCACCATATCATCATCGACAATAGTTATTCCCACACTGCCAAGCTCATCTCTGCATGTGATGAGCTTGTTCAGATATGTGGAAATAGTATTGCCCTTCTCCATCTTGATTCTTCGAAGCTTATCCTTGACCACCAATTTCCTCTGGTTGCTACTATTCTAGTAGAGGTCTTTCAATGTCTTCCACATTGAAAATGGAGTATCCTTCCCATGGAGGATTGAGACAATATGGTCTCGAACTCCCTCAAGGATGATCTGTCTCGCCTTTGCCACACACTTCTTGCACTCAACCAACTCTTGTGCATTAGTTGAAGTTGGCTTTGGGATTTCTTGATCAATGAATTCCTTCAAGCCATTGTCTTCTAATACAACCTCCATTCTATCTTTCCATGCTATGTAATTCTAGCTACCTTCCAAGGCATAATCGAGTCTCAATCTATAGAACGCCATTAGCCAACCTTGAAGTATGATATGAATTCGATTTACACTTGCAACCCCAAACTTCAAACTTCGAATTCTCTTCTCAGTATACTATTCACATCTCTGATACCATGTAAAAAATTTCTACAAATCCAGCTCTGATACCATGTAGAAAATCTGATGTAGGTTAACTCGATAATGCAATATAAATCAAAGCAAAATACTATAACCTACTTCTACTATCAATTTGCGGAAGCTTAAAGAGCGAGATGAACAATATTACTAGAAGAAGAAGAATCAATCACACAATACACATAAAAATACTTTGGGGAAAGCCTCAGCTAAAAACCCCACTATCTGTATTATCATACAAGGTCGAAATACATAGGAATTATACAAAGCCTTAGCTCTCACAGCTAGCCATCTCTCAGTACAATCCTCACATATGCTCACAGGAAATCTTGGCTTCTCTCCAGCCTTCCTCTCTGCCCTCCAAGCTCCTATTTCCTTGCGTTGTTCCTCTAGGATGATTCTCCTTCAACTAAGTGGAAAACCAATTTACCAAGTGGATGATAACCTCTGATCTCACACACTTCAAAACTGTGCAATCCTCAAGGATTTATCCTTGACTACATGCATGAGTTTCTCTTGGAGAAAACACATGCAACTGATAGTACACCGTCCGTGACATTAATCTCAATTGGGTTTTTCTCATAATAGACATGCATGAGTTTCTGATGAGGGAATCTTCAGTTAACTGGAGTATACTAGTTGAGTGCATGCATGCATCAACTGACTGTTAACCCACCATTAGTTCCTCAAACAGTTTGGAACTAATTTAACTGGTCTTAACTCAGTAAACTAAGTTAACTAATTACAACTCAAATATAACTCAATCTTGTCTCCTTAATTTAAGGGATAACTCTTGCATGACTTTAGAAAGACTTCTAACTTGAATTTCTTCTACTAATTAATTCAAAAGGAATTAATTAATTATTTCCAAGTAGCTGTTAAGACTAAATTCGAATTTTGATTCACAATTTAATTCAAAGACAAATTAAATTGAAATATTCTTGTTGCCACATTTAACAAAAACAATTTGAAACCTCTTACTTTTAATTTATACTATTACAAATATATCATATACTTAATAAATATCATAATTCTTTTAACATATATTTTATATATCAAAAAAGCTTTAAATTATTCACTTATATAAAGATATTTATTTCAATAAAATATAAATATATATCTTGTAAATTAGATTATTAGATATTTTAAACCTAATCTATTTGGAACCCATACATTCTCTAATCATTATAATATTGCGACATTTAGCTTATAGCTTAAGTCCTTTTTTCGTTGGAGTGACTAACCCTAAAGGGTTATGGCAATACATAACTATATATTTATGTCATTTTTTCATTGGAGTGACTAACCCTAACTTTTAGGGTTATGGCAATACATAACTATATATTTATATATATATATAATTCATATTTTTCACCCTTTATTATCTCTCAATTAAAATTAAACATAAATTTTTGAGGAATTTTATTTTGAGGATAGAGGACAACGAGACCATAGACACAGAGTCCTATTTTTGAATAAGCCATCCTGTCACCTAAAATAAAATAGAACTAAGCTAAGATCTTAGCAATGAAGTGTGGTATTCGTTGTCGGTTGATCGAGGGTTCGATTCTCATAGTGCACTGAATGGAACAAACTTAACTAAAAACTAGCCTAGCTCGGGCTTTCACATTGAGAATTCATCTATACATTAAAACATTTATAAGAGTATATTTATGACCTAACTAGGCTTAAAGACCGTTATGAATTAATTAAAGGTTCTCGTTGTTTGGTTATAGGTCAGAACATTTAAGGAGCTATTCATTTCAGTTCATTGCCATATGGTAAACTTTCATTTGGACCAATTGAGCTTGGGCTTTTCTCGCCCCAAAATAAATTTGGGAATACCACATGTCTCCACAAAATTTAATTCTAGCATAAGATCTTAGGTAAGAGGAGATTGGACAAAGATTATAATCCTTTATTATTGTCTTTCTTTCTTTTTTTTTTTTTATAAAAAGAATTATAATTAGAATATGGATGTATCTACATATAATGAATATACACAAAGGTTGTATAATGTTTATTTTTATTAGAATTATCTAAAAATAAATAAAAAATTAATGGCATATTTAACTTATGCATGCAGTTACATGATTAAAGAAATTTTATCTACTATCATAAAGGTAATGATGTTTATTTAATAATTTCTATAATAATCATGAAAAAAATAATGATATTTATTTAATAATTTATATAATTATTGGAGAAAAAATAGAAATTGTATTTATTTCTCAAATCTATTTTTATTAAATTTCTCACTGTCATCACAAGCAAAATTATTGATGAATTTAATTAAGTATTTTTCTCAAACTTTTACCTAGAGGTCACATAGAGTCAAAACCCGCTCTGATACCATATGTAACAACCCCAATTTTAAAATATACAAATAATTAAATCAATTATGCTATTTATAATCAACACACAATTAATCAACTATTTAACATAGAATTTCAGAAATATGAGCAAAGACAACTTACCTGTGGCGATGATATTCCTTACTTGTGATTTCAGAGTGGAATAATATTTGGATCCTACTAACCGCAACAAAGTTTTGGGGGCGACTCTCCACCCAACCGTAGGCTCAACTGTATATAATCTCTCTACAGTTGGCCACCCCTGAACCCTCAATCAACGTACCACTGCCAGGGAACCCTTTGTCTCACCACACTTTTCTCCTAAGAGAATGGATGATGGAATGATGAATCTCATCTTCTTCATCGTCTATTAAATAGACCGAACATTGGAAAGGGAACCGCATGCACACATTCCATGTGTCAATATGCAACTTTTATTTTAAGTTTACTTTTTGTTTTAAGTTTTGCTTCAGTGAAACTTTCTCTTAATTTATTTCTTTCTTATTTTATCCATTTTTACTTTTTAATAACTTTATTTATTTTTACTATTTTTATAGTTCTCTTAGTTAACTTTTTCTTATTTTATTTTAATTTTTGTTAACTTTACTTATTGTTACTATTTTATATTTTACTTTTGTATATATATATATATATATATATACTTATTTAGAACTTTACTATTTTATTTATTTGTTATTATTATATTTCTTCATTATTTATTATCTTTTCTTTATTGTTTATTATTTATTTGCTTATATTTTAATATTATATTATATTATTTATTATTATTATTATTATTATTATGGGACATTACATACTCCCCCTCTTTAAGGAACTTCGTCCCGAAGTTAAATTGAATCACTTAACATTTTATTTATTTATTACTTCATGTTTTCCCTACACCCTCTGCTGAACTAGTATAACCAGCAGGCATCGAAAGTTTTCACAACACTCGAGAAATCTCAAGGAATCTCTGTCCTTTTTCCCACTTTCGGAACCAGGCATAAGCCTCATCGATTTGTATCCTAGTCCAAGGCTGGCCCCAAGGCTCGTGCCCGACTCAGACCTCATCTGCCCCAAGGCAGGCATCTGATACGGTACTCAATGATTATGGGCATCTCACAAGGCTAGCCCACTCCCTCCACAACTACTAAGGTGTGCAGCCCCAGGCATCGAATTCCTTACGCCCCCACCAGACTTCGGCATCCCAATCCAATAACAAGCACCTAGCCTACAACATCAAGCACTTGGCCTCCTCAGGATGGTCCCATAACCCCTCAAGAGCTATCCATCAAGAACTATACAAGACAAGGGAACCATTGGCATATTTAGTGTTGATTGAGTTTGTCCCCAACCCATATGGTGATGCATATTCTCCCTCGCAAGTATGGGCTCTCACGAGATCATCAAATAAACTGGTCCTCTCAGCCCATTTGTGGAGTTCCTGTCAGTCACTATCTCTCAACATGCAACCACTGCATTATAGTATCATAGAAAATAATCTACATGCCAACTCTTGCATGTCATCATCATAACATAACATCGTTGTTAATCAAGACATTTTCATGTTATAAAATCTAATTGCAATTACCACATGCTTCACATCATAATATCCTCATAAGTTACAACATCAACATATGAACATCAAATACATATCATCACATAATAAGTGAACCAGATGTCAATATACCTCATATCATAACATCATAATCCTTACGCATATCATATTCATCATAAGCATACAACATCATTATCATAACACATGTGTAGATTTACTATTCACTTGTCTTATGATGATGATTCATTTGAATCACAAGTGTATTTTGTATTTCACTATGCAGGGATGGAAATCGAACAACCACATGAGGGAGAAGATGTGTCCCATCAATCTGATCAACCAGATGATGACCAGGATGTGCCCTATGGACCTGGTCAACCACTAGAGGAACATGTGCCCTATCAAGCTAATTAATTGTCATTATGGAAACAACATTTTCCATGTCAAGCTAATCAACCACTGGAGGAACGAATTGTTTCCTCTTAAGTTGATAGGATAATAGGGAGTTGTAGTGGTTTGGAAAGGGGTGGACCGTTTGTAGAAAATTTGGAAGAAAAAAAGAGGACCTTGGGGAGCCTATACCTTCTTGCACTATTACATACCATGTCAATAACATCATTCAACAACATTTCGAGAAACATTCAATTGTTCCACAAGCTCAAATACTACATGAGTTGATCAAATGTAAGAAATGAAAACATTCCACAAAGCTTTTGGGTGTCCAAGATGCTAAGAGAAAGAAGGAAGATATGAATGTCACTGAGAATATATAAAAGGCATTCACTATGATTTAAAAATTAAGAAAACCCAATGTTTGATTTGCATGCACAAAAATTACAACTGCCATTATTGTACCAAGTACATTTAGACAACAAAAGTTGGAAACAATGTCAAAATTGCTCCATGTCTCAAGAAAAATATTGCACAAGCACACCAAATTTAGGGTTCGAGTGAATGAAATGATGAATATTTTGAGTTGGCCTCTTATCACCAAGAATCCCTACCAAGACAGGCTTACGGTAGGAACCAGAGAATTTGTGGTAGAGTTTTTGGAGAACCATTCCTGTGCTATTCTATATAGAAATCATGTTGTACGACATAACATGGCTAAAGGTGAGTATGTGGAACATGCTAAGCACATTTTAGAAATGACAAAGTTACATTATTTGAGGAATTTCACGAAAGCAATCACCATGTGAATATATCCATAAATTTTTTTCATAAATTTAAGCCATGGTTTATTAGGCCCAATACAATTCGTTACACGTGTTGTTTCCAATATAATGTTGAATTTCAAATTCATTATCACACTTTCTGAGAATTTTACAAGAAAAACTATCACAGTAACCCTCCTCTTCCTACAATGCATGATTTTGTTTCATCAATGTTGTGCAAAAGGGAGCCATAAGAGTTGTCTTACAAGAAAATATGTATAGGTGGGAGAATATGTACTGAATGTGGTGATTTGGAATTGATCCATAGGGACTTTTTTATTGATCCCAAACAGTCTGTGATGTCAGATGTCACCGTCACATGGAAGAATTATGATTATGTCGTGGGAAATCAACCATCTTCTTCAACTTTGGCACCTAAGAGGATCAACTATGTTGAGGATGAGATTCTTATTTCATAATTCATGGGTGTGTTTCAAAACCAAATCTATAAATATAATAAACACTCATGCAGGTCCATGTGGCAAGAGTATGAATTTAAGCATTCTCGCGAAGTATTTTACTCAGCCACAATCTTATCAGTGGTGGAATTTCTTGAGAATTACACATTTTCTCCTCACACAGAGACACAAAGTGAGTATTATCACTCATACCAAGTGTCCATATTCGTGAGCATGACACATTGTTCGTGCAACATTTCTTTGACTTGAGTTAGGAATCATTCACAAAAAAATGGCATATCATTCAGGAAGCATTGGATATGGTCAGATGGTTGTGCAAGGTAGTTCAATTGAGCACACACTTTTTATTATTTGAGTCGACTACACAAGAAGACAAAAATTCATCATACTTGGAGCTACTTTGAAACAGGATATGGAAAGGGTGAGCTTGATGGTGCAGGTTCTTGTGTGAAGCGAACACTTAGGGGAACCAAATGATTCATGATGTAGATCGACTCAAATCAACACTAAAGGTGGTCAACTGGTGCAAATCCCATTTAGGACATGAAGATCACATATTTATAAGGCCTGTACATAGGTTCTTCGGGAATGTTGAACTTGGCGATGTGAATAGATCCATTCCTTGGTATCGTAATATTGTAGAAGGAACAAGGGAATTACACTCAATGTAGAGCAAAGAAATGGGGGAAATATTTTCCATCGAGACAAGAATAATCACATGTTTTTGTGAGTTTCCATTGGTGTTGATGGATGTAGACATGATCACTATAAAAAACATGGGTACATGAAAGGATGGAAATATGTCTCTCTTAATCCAAAGGGACCTCATCCAATTCTAATGTGGCAAGAGATGCATGATGAACAGACCATCATTTCAATTTATCTTTATCGAGTCTTTGATATTGTAAGGGAAGGTATGTGGCCCATCTATCATTAACAATTTCATCTATAAGTTGAAATCTTGAACGTATTTAACTAATACATATTTTGTATTTTGGTTGTAGGAAATGTTTTTTCTATCACCGCCCCTGTAGGAAATGAAGAGAATGTGGCCTACTATCTGATGTGATGCACACAGATGAAAAGTAGGATGGTGAGACCATATGAAGATGGAAAATTCACATACCAAATTGGTTACATGGTTGTGACGGGCCGTTTTTTTGAAAAGGTTAAAAAATAGGCTGGTCACATCATTTGTAGAGATTTTATACCTGAATATATATCTTTTCAATATAATCATCTAGTCCTAGCATCTGGGATCAATATCATAGAAATTAAAGCAAAGAAGGTGAACCATGGAGATGGAAGATGACAGGATCGAACCATGAATGTATCATGGAAACTTGCATTCCTATGAGCCATTGGCCAGATGAGTAGATGATGCAAATGGAAATCCCTGAAGCCGAGTCTATGGCAGTCAAGTGTAATCTAATCTAGTATAATATATCTCAAATGTACGATTTTTGTAATCTATAATTGTGACAGTTGAATACTCTTGTAATTTTATAATTTTGAATAGAGAAATATCTCTCTTATCCAGGATGGATTCATAATGGTGTACATATATGTTATATAAGTTTTAGTTTCCTTGAGGAGGTCAAGTTTCTAAAGAACACCAAATTTCATGGACGTCTTATTTTTAGGGCTAATATCCTTATGTGAACCCCATAGATCTAAAATTTAATTAAAAATTAGAATCAATAGGGATATAGATTTAGATTTAATTAAAAAAATATATCTTAGTTTTTTTAAATGCCATGTGTATAGTATTCATGTTGAGCATGAAAGATATTTTATAGATCTATATACATGTCATACATTTGGTTTCTAGAAAATCCATTTTAGTATGTAACAACCAAGTTGATATATTATTTTACTTAAAATGGAAATTCAACTATCTAGGTTATGAACAACATTAAAATATTTTTATGTTATTAATAAATGTCATGTGTCAGTTTGATATAAAACATGGAAAGAGTTACACACATGCTTCATATTAGATTGTAAAAAGTGAAACAAATTCTATATATATATATATATATATATATATATATATATATCATGTTATGACTATTAAGTTCTTTTAGATAACCTCAAAAGAAATAAAATTGAATAAATCTTATTTGTAGTTTACATTTTGACATCTAAATTAAAATCATTGTAATTTAATATACATTGGTTGTGCACTCAAAGACACTTTCTACAAATTCAATATTAAATTGATGTACATGATATATTTGAGTTCATTTTAAGTATCAAAGTGACTAGCATCATAGTAAGATTGTACTTATTTTCTTAGTTTATTTCCTGAGAAGTCGAAATTGTTATCTTGTTAGTTATGTAAGATAATGAACTATGCATATGAAAATACATACGAATTTCATTATAAATTAACATCCACAAACTAAAATAATAAGCATCCATAAACTGAAATAATGTTCATGCATCCATAAACTGTCCATGTATGAAAACTTACAAAGTTTGTACATCACATGTGAATGTGCCCTATGAAATGGGCCTAAAAATATACAAACTATCTATGATCGACTCTAGAAAGTATCGCTTCTAGAACTCTTATGTGTGTTTCGTCGTGCAGAGTGAGTGTCCATAATCCAGTACTGCAATATAACACATTCAAATTCAAATTAATTAGAACATTATTTATACAAAATAAACAATCTGGAAATAAATGATTTTGAACTGTGCATTTAAATAGTCCCCTACCTATGACTCAGTTGAGTGCAAATGGAACTTAGGTGGGATGGGGGTCTGATCAATCTGGGTTTGGTGCTCCCCTACTTGTGGCTCAATGCCTCCATACCCAGCATCCCACTTGTGTCCACATAACTGCAGCATCGAGACCCCACTACATATGGGATTGTGTACACAATGGCAAACACAAATTATAATTAGTCTACAAATTAATTAGAATTCATACATGTGACTTAAAAAAAGAAGATGTTGAAATTTTAGCAATAAAAAAATTCACCTCAATAGTTAGTCGATGAGTGTTATGAGGTGGAGGTGGTAGTGGAGGAGATTGATCCATGGAAACATGCACTAGAGGAGGCTGCTTTGGCTGGTCAACTCCCCTCTTAGATGACCTCAGAAACTCACCTATGTAGCTAGGTTGTGCATGCATGTTATCATGACATTATTAATATAAATTCAATTTGATATGAACTTATTAATATAAATAATGTATAATTTGACGATAAGTCAAATTATATATATATGTACCCAATATCTGTCATGTGGGCCATGCATCCTCCAAGTGTCACGAATGATATCATGATATAGACATGAATATGATAAAATTTCATCACACCCTAGACTCTTGAGATATGAATCATCATGTAATGCAACTGGTGGGTCATGAGGCAACAGAGGTGATCTCCTCATATCTCCATGTAATGCGACATGTGCAATAGCCAATGTCCTTTGCATGCTATCTACAATGGTATAACTAGTCTCAGCACCAAGTTGTGACAATGGCTCTAGCTCTCTCTGCAATATCACGCTTCGAGATGGTCGTGGAAACAATGTCAGAGGTAGTGATACATGTGCAGGGTCCCTACGAGCCCCAACATTTTGATAAATACGTCCCAAGTGTAACAACCCAACCATAAATGGCTTGATTCAACCATGTAAAGTATCATGTAATTAAATTATTAAAATTAATTATGGGTTGAGTAAGGGACACAAATTCCAAGAGGTCTGAGGGAGGTCGAATTTCATGGGAAAGAGGTCACTTACTTCTTCAAGGAAAGAAAATTAGAGCTAGTGTGACAACCATTAAAATATGGTTGGTGTTCCTTTAATAGGTTGGCTTATTGAAGATTTATTGGGTGCTAACTTCAGGGATATGCCCATACTATGAGAAGGCATGACAAGTAAGCAGGGGACTGACAACATGGAAAAACGTCTGGCAAGGAAAACAGAGAGAAAGAACTAGGAACAAATTTATGTGAAAAAGGAGAAC
Source organism: Pinus tabuliformis (assembly GCA_031772625.1). NCBI lineage: Eukaryota > Viridiplantae > Streptophyta > Pinopsida > Pinales > Pinaceae > Pinus > Pinus tabuliformis. The sequence continues at coordinate 234,343,018 of CM062818.1, forward strand.
ATCGCATGAATTCTGGAGGGAGGATAAGGTATAACCATACATTTCACCAAAAGAGAGAGGACACATGCAATGGGGAAGGAAAGAGGAAACTCACACATTTCCTGAGAAAAAGAAAAGGGAATCAACTTGGTTGGGTGAAGTATTCTTCAACAGGAAGGAACATGAGTTCTCTTGATGCATAGAGAAGAAAAGAACACATTTGTAGGCTAAGAGACAAAGCTTGAATTAGGAGAAATCATAGAAATGGAAGGAATCTCAAATTGGAGTGGTTCAACTCTTCCAAAAAATATGAACTAACATAGGAAAAAAAGGCAATGCTCAGGGTTGGAGCATTTGGCGGGACAACTGGGGTGTAGATACATTGATATTTGAAGCTTCTTGTGCATCAGTGAACCATTGAGTAGTTGGTTGGTAGAGGAAGAAGAGCCTCTTAAGACCCTATTTTAGTTGGTGATCATTGTTATTTCTCCTGAGCAAGACCACCTCAAACCATTGGAATTTGGCTAAAGGGTGACAACTGCAAGTGAGCCTTGGCTGCAACTGTCTATGGTTGGGAGGAGAGTCGAAGTCCTGACCTCAGTTACCCATCTACGTTGGATTTAAGATAAGTTTCCTTGTACATGTGGGTAGATGTGAGAGAGGAAGCACTGTCAATTGTTTGTTTATTTGGGAAAAATCATTTTGAACTTATCATTTTTGGTGACCTTCCTTGATGATTTTGTGTTCCTATTTTGGTTTAATGAATTACCCTTAGTTTGAAGGATAGAAAGTGCATATGTTGGTCCTTGGAAGCCCTTCAAATCCTTTGAAAACCTTGCAAGAACTAACCTTTGGAATCCTCAAATAAAATGGAAAATAGTGTAAAATTCCTGATTTTCACCCAGAGGGCAGGGACCTTAACCTAAGTTGTAGGTTGAGACTACAACAAGGTGTAGGTGGATGGGAGTGGAGGAGCATAGCCGACTCTGACTAGGTCCGGAGTAAGGTATTGGGCCACTATTAAAATCACTAAGCCGCTAAGAGGAGCCGACCCCAACTGGGTTAGTGGTCAAAGGTTGAGGGTTGGTGGAATGCATTTGGGTAGACTCTAACCAGGTCAGGATTTGAGGGGTAGGCCCAAGTAGAATTCAGAGGTGCTTTGTTTCACATGAAGGTTGACCCGACCTGCCTATGGACCTGCTAGGCACGGTGGTCAATCACAGACTTCCATGTCGCATCCTGCTAATGTGGCAAGGGTGAGAGGGGCCTATCTTTGAAATATAACCTTCGATCTAAGGGTTGGATTGAGGTAAAATTATATATCATGAAAGTTTTTTCAATGAGACGAATGTCATGGTGATAGCCATTTTGGGTCTAGAGGATTTTTTTAAAAGTTTAAATTTTATACTCGATTTCCATAGCAGTATTATTAGTGTCCATTAGTCACAGTGATCAAATTTACTCTGTCATGTTGTTTATAGGGTCTTAGGTCAAATTATTATATTTTCAAATAAAATATAACATATTTCTTGGTTTTCAAATGGTCCTAAGTCATTGTCTTGCTACTCCCTCCACTTATTCAAGGTCACAAACAACCATCATGGTCATGTCATCATTTCGTATTATAGGTCATCAAATGAATTATTTGGTCACCATATAGGTTATGGTATAGAATATGCATTTCATAGTCATCATTATATTAGCCATCAATATCAATTAGGGAGTCATGTCATTCATTATGGTCATCATCATGGGAGTTAGTAATTAGGGAATAAAGTTTTTCAAAAGCATCCAAGTACATCTACATCACATGGAGAAGTAACATTTCCTATTGAGGAAATAATGTTGCGGTACAAATCATATCATCAAGTCATTATGTCAAAGTAAACATGATGTCATCCCACTATGAAGCAAAAAATCAAATTTCTAAGTCATAAAGGAGCATCAAATAATTTTAAAACTCCATTGTGTCCTTCCAAAATCTCCAAGAGCTCCTCTCTACCAGTTTGATACTTTACATAGCCATCAGAATTTTGAATTTCACCACCACTACTCCTCTCGTCTATTTGTTGTGTTTCTAGAAGTATTTGTTGCACTTTTCATTTGGAGAAGTTAGTGAAAAAGGCAAACAAGGATACCATTATGCAAAGAAATATGGCAAGGAACTACTATGCAAGGAACATGGTTTGCAAAGTTAGGGTTAGAAACATGAAGCAGAAGCTCAAGAGAACCTTAAGGAAACTCAAGAAGAGGGATAGTCTTGACCTATTAGCTGAAGCATCATTAGTGCTTTGAATGCAAGACAAAGAGAAAAGGAAAGGAGACAAAATTTTGAAAATTTGAAGTTTTTTTGTGCATAGCCAAATAACATCCTACAAAAAACGCTTTTCCTCAAGATGTCCAAATTCATATTTTCAAGCATGTGGAGGTAGAAATTGATATGTGGACACTAGAAAAGTACCTAAGGATACTTGAAGAATCATGAATTTGTAGAAAAGCATTAGACAAGGTCTCTTTTGCACCTTTCTACCACCTCTCGAGGACAATCGCTACATTTCTAGACTCTTAGTTTTTGGATGAAGATTGAGGAGGTCAAAATCATTTTTTTGGATGACTTAAGGGTTCCAGGGTAGAGTAGACATCCCAAACTTTCTTCGCATGTCTTCAGCAAAGATTAGAACCTCTTCAAGCCAACAAAATATCAACCTAAACATTCGTTGCACTTCTACTGAAATTTGTTGTGCTTCTGGGAAGTTCGCTACCCTTCTACGAATGAAGGTGTTTTTTGCATGTAAATAGTGAAATGTCGAGTTAGGTTGATGTAAATAGTTTCCTTATGAGTTCAAATGATGTAAATGAGTTTGTTAGTGGTTATTGTAGTAAAGAATCTTGTAATTAAATGCTTTGAAAAAAAACTCAATCAGTTTGTACAAAAGGGGAAGTGGTTTCTAACTCCCCTGGTATTTGGCTAGGATCATGAAATTAGTTCCTATGAAGAAGGATTTGACCCCTTAGAGAGGAAATCTTGTTTTTCATCTATATGTAGTCAGAATCAAGCAAAAGAGAGGGTTGGATATTGGAAGCTCATACTTTTGAACTAGTGTACTTGATATTGGCAGAAATAATATACAGTTGCAGCTATTTTTATGGGATTCATGTGTTGTGCTCAGTGGCATTGTTTTCTCCAGTGTTTCTTATGCATTTTATTTTTAAATGTTTTTGGCAACCATCTATGTTTCTTCTCATGATTATCTCTTAAGTTGTTAAGCAAAATACATTGTCTTTAATGCTCTGTTTTGTCTGAGATTTTCATATAAAACAATGTAAACTTTAAAATGGGAACTATAAACTCAAAATGGGAACTCTGGCAAAAAAACCTAAAAAAACATCAAAAACAATGCTAAAAATGAAAAGTGTGTATACTAGAACGATGGTTTTTTTTTAGGGTCAATTTTGAACATGTTTTAAAAATAGCAGCGAAAACGAAATTTTTGTGCAAAAAACACCCTGAAAACGAAAAGTGTTGATACTGGAACGATGGATTTTTTTATGGTCAATTTTCAACATTTTTTAAAAATGTTAGTAAAACCAAATTTTTATGTGAAAAAACAGTTGTTTATGAGGAAAAAACACACTAATGTTTTTGGTAGAATAACATTTTTCTTTCCTAAGTATAAATTCAACATGTTTTAGTAATGACCATAAAGATAAAATAATGGGATTTGAAATACATTAAAATTCTATTACCCCGGAATCACCCCGCCACCCCCGCGGGCCGTCGGGCCACCGGGGTGGGGCAGAGGGCTGTCCGGAATCGCCCCGCCACCCCCGCAGGCCATTGGGTTGCCGGGGTGGGACGAAGGGCTGCGGACAGCCTTAGGCCCACCCCGGCGGCCCAACACCCCACAGGGGTGGCGAGATGATTTCGGGTATCACCTCGCCACCCCGAACCTCTGCCCCATTAGGGCGGCCCAATAGCCTACGGGGTGGCGGGGTGATTCCGGGAATCACCCCGCCACCCACAACCTTCGCCCAACTCGGGCTGCACAATGGCCTGCGGGATGGCGGGGTGATTCTGGGAATCACCCCGCCACCCCCGCGAGTTGTTGGAACACCAGGGTGGCGGAGGGCTGCGAACAGCCTCCGCCCCCCTGGCAGCCCAATGGCCCACAGGGGCGGCGTGGTGATTCCGAGAATCACCTCGCCACCCCCTCGGGCCGTTGGGCCGTTGGGGTTGGGGTGGGGTGGAGGGCTACGAACAACCTTCGCCCCACCCCGGCGGCCCAATGGCCCGCGGGGGTGGCGGGGTGATTCCAGCGATCACCCCGCAAGCCGTTAGGCCGCTGGGGTGGGGCAAAGGGCTGCAGACAACATCCGCCCCACCTCGACAGCCCAAAGGTCTGCTGGCCTGGCTGGGCGATTCCAGGAATCACCCTACCACCCTCGCGGGCTTTTAAGCCGCCGGGGTGGGGCGAAGGGATGCAGAAAGCCTCCGCCCCACACAGGCGGCTCAACGGTCTGTGAGGTTGGCGGGGTGATTCTCGGAATCACCCCGCCACCCCCGCAGGCCATTGGACTGCCCGGGTGGGGCGGAGAGCTGCAGAAAGCCTCTGCCCCACCCTGGCAGCCCAACAGCCCGTGGGGTTGGCGGGGTGATTCTGGGAATCACCCCACCCTCCGCCTCACCCCGGCGCCCAACGGCCCGCGGGGGTGGCGGGGTGATTCCCAGAATGACGCCACCACCCCCACGGGCCGTTAGGCTACCGGGGTGGGGTAGACGGCTGCAGACAACCTCCGCCCCACCTTGACGACCCAACGGCTCACGGGGGTTGCTGGGTGATTCTGGGAATCACCCCGCCACCCCCGTAGGTCGCTGGGTCGCCGGGGTGGGGTTGAGGGCTGCGGACAGCCTCCACCCCATCCTGGCAGCCCAACGGCTCTCAGGGGTGGCGAATTGATTCTAAGAATCACACCGCCCCACCCCGATGGCCCAACAGGCTTGCGGGGGTGGCAGGGTGATTACGGGAATCACCTCGCCCTCCACCCCACCTCGGAATCACTTCGCCCTCTGCCCAACCCTAGAATCACCCCGCTCTCTACCCCACCCCGGCGACCCAACGTCTCACGGGGGTGGCGGGGTGTTTCTGGGAATCACCCCGCCCTCTGCCCCACCCTGGCGGCCCAATGGCTCATGGGGGTGGGAGGGTGATTCTTGGAATCACCTCACCCTCCACCCCACCTTGGCGGCCCAACGACCCACGGGAGTGGTGGGGTGATTCCGGGAATCACCCCGCCCTCCGCCCCACCCCGGCGGCCCAACGGCCTGTGAGGGTGGCGGGGTGATTCCGAAATCACCCCGCCCTTTGCCCCACCCCAGCGACCTAATGGCTTGCGGGGGTGGTAGGGTGATTCTGGGAATCACCCCACCCTCCACCCCACCCCGGCAGCCCAATGGCCCCGGGGGGGTTGGCGGGTTGTGTTAGGATATTCCGACACATAGGAAATAGTTAAGTTCAACTTGGTCTAGTATAGAGTTAGGTATAGAGTTAGTAAAGTGTTTTCTTTACCGTTGTACATTTTGTAACTTACAATCCGACGGTCACGATATGTAGTGATCCGACGGTTCACTCTCTCCTCGGTATTACCGACACTTGATCCGTGGCTTGACACCCGATTGGTCCATGAGTTCTATTTAAAGCGCATGGAGGGTCATTGTTCGAGTAATCCGTGCATGAGAGAAGCTTATGTAAATTTTCATTCTTTGATTAATAAATTGCCTGTAGTACCCACGCTGGGACAAGCCGTGGACTGTTTCCCTCTTTGAGGGTTTTAACCACGTCAAAAATACTGGTATTGATCTGTGATCTGGTTGTGAGCGGTGTCCTTTTGGTGTTCTTTCTGAGGAACTTACCCTGTAAATTCCTACATGGTATCGGAGCTATTTGAGGGCCGCGTCCGTTGGTGATCCAAATCTGAAGCCGGTAGAATTGCATGCGGCTGTCGTTTCCTAGATCTGCTGTTTCTGACTGCTTTCGGGCCGAGAGGACTGCTCTATTGCGTTCGGAGCATCTGTTCCAGTGAGGAACCCCTTTCGTTTCACGCGAAAAGGTTTCCGGTAGCCCTAGCTGCGTCATTTTTCAGATCGGGAGGTATACAGTGTTTTTGCAGTTTACTGTTATTTTCTCTCTGCTTATTTCGGTTTCGGTTTATTTAGCCCTTTTTTTTAACCGGATCTATACCTTTCATTTCTGCGTAGGCTCTTTGCCCTGCGACTCTGTGCGATCTGGGCAAATCAGAAACAGAAAGGAAGGATTTTTCTCATGCGTATGCTCTTTTCCCTGCACCTTAGTGTGATCTCGGAAAATCAGAAACATTGAGAAAAATATTTAGTTTTTCGGCTAAAGCTAATTTTGAGATTTTTTTTTTTAAATTTCTAGTTTTTTGGCTAAAGCTAACTTTGAGCCGCAAGGTTCGTTTTTCTTTGCATATTCGTGTTGGGTTTTGTGTTTTGTGTTTTGTAGGGAAAAAGAGCTTTCTCAAGGCAAGCACGCAAACCAAGGCCCCCCCCCCCTCTCTCTCTCTCTCAAATTTTTTGTATAGATGAATTGGTTCAAAGCTATTTTAAGAGAGTAGAGGTCTTGGGTTCAAGTCTCCATTTTGTGGGGGCGGATTTTTTCATTCCCGCACATTCGCGCACTTTGCCGGCAACTTCAACAATTTTTTTTCAAAAAGCCATAACTTCTTCATTCGGAAGCCTTTTTCAGAACCGTTTTTTTTAAAACAGCCTAATTTTTCGAGATCTATCCATTGGAACACTTACTTTCAGCATCTTCAGCTTCAGTTTTAAAAAAAAAAAAGGAAATTCCATGCCAAGTCATTCTTGACAGCACTAACTACTTCCAATGGGTAGCCTACATGGAAGATTTACTTAGAAGTAAAGGTCTCTTCAGAATAGCCACAGACCAAGAGAAGAAACCCAAAGATGAAGACAAGGCTGCAAAATGGGAAAATAGACAAGATCAAGCACGTGGTTTGATAGGGATGTCTATTTCTCCTGATCTTAGATTCCATATTGCAGAATTTGAGACTCCTCATGAAGCATTGGAAAAACTCGCTAAAGTTTTTGGGATTAAAAATGAAATTAGAGCCCATCAACTTGAAAATGAGTTGCTTACTTTGGATCCTAATAATTTTTCTTGCATTGAAGATTTCTTGTCCAAATTCAAGACCCTTAGATATCTCTTGGAAGGTGTTAAAGTTAAGAAAGAAGATGGTAACCTTATTTATTCCATCCTTACTAAATTGGGACCCGCCTACTCTGTATTTGCTTCCACTTTCCATTCTACAAGGGAAGCTTTCATTTGTCAAGGAAAAGACTACAAGGCCCCTTCCTTTGACTCCTTTTGTGATTCCTTAATAAGAGAACAAGAAAAACTCTTACACCTTGGTCTTCTTAATCTTGGAAACTCTTCCACGAAAGCGTTAGCCGCTCAGCAGCAAACACATTGAACTACACATGCACTTCATCAGAAAGCTCATTCATGACCATGTTCTTGAAGTGCAATATTGTTCAACAGATGATCAGGTTGCAGACATCTTCACAAAGGCTCTCACAGAGGCGAAGTTCACTAAACTTCGATATATGCTTGGAGTTCAGGAAGTTGTCACTAAGGGGGGATAGGCTCTAGTGCCTCCTTCCTTCTCCTATTGTGTGATATTTGTAAATCCTTCAATCCTATCCCAAGTTGTTCTTAAGGGGGGATGTTAGGATATTCCGACACATAAGAAATAGTTATGTTCAACTTGGTCTAGTATAGAGTTAGGTATAAGTGTGTTTTTCTTTACCGTTGTACATTTTGTAACTTACAATCCGACGGTCACGATATGTAGTGATCCAACGGTTCACTCTCTCCTCGGTATTACCGACACTTGATCCGTGGCTTGACACCCGATTGGTCCATGAGTTCTATTTAAAGCGCAAGGAGGGTCATTGTTCGGGTAATCCGTGCATGAGAGAGGCTTATGTAAATTTTCATTCTTTGATTAATAAATTGCCTGTAGTACCCACGTTGGGACAGGCCGTGGACTGTTTCCCTCTTTGAGGGTTTTAACCACGTCAAAAATACTGGTGTATTGATCTGTGATCTGGTTGTGAGCGGTGTTCTTTTGGTGTTCTTTCTGAGGAACTTACCCTGTAAATTCCTACAGGTTGATTCTGGAAATCACCCCGCCCTCTACCCCACCCCAGTGGCCCAACGACTCGCGGGGGTGGCGGGGTGATTCTGGAAATCACCCCGCCGTCAACCCCACCCCGGCGGCCCAACGACTTGCGGGGGTGGCAGGGTGATTCCGGGAATCACCCCGCCCTCTGTCCCACCCCGGTGGGCCAATGGCCTGCGGGGGTGACGGGGTCATTTCGAGAATCACCCTGCCCTCCACCCCACCTGGGAGGCCCTATGGCTCACGGCGGTGGTGGGTGATTCCGAGAATCACCCCACCCTTCGCCCCACCCCTGCAGCCTAACGACCCGCCGGGGTGGCAGGGTGATTACAGGAATCACCCTGCCCTCCGCCCCACCCCGATGACCCAACAACCCGGGGGTTTGACGGGGTGATTTCGAAAATCACCCTGCTCTCTGCCCCACCCCAGCGGCCCAACAGTCCGCGGGGGTGGCGGGGTGATTCCGAGAATCACCCCGCGCTTGGCCCCACCCCGACGGTCCAACTGCTCGTGGGGGTGACAGGATGATTCAGGGAATCACACTGCCCTCCACCCCACCTTGGCGGCCCAACAGTCCGCGGGGGTGGCGAGGTGATTCCGCGAATCACCCAACCCTCCGCCCAAACCCGGCGGCCCAACAGTTCACGGGGATGGCGGGGTGATTCCGGGAATCACCCCGCCCTCTGCTCCACCTTGGCAGCCCAACGACCCGCGGGGGCGGCGGGGTGATTCCGAGAATCACCTCGCCCTCCACCCCACCCCAACGGCTCGCGGGGGTGGCGTGGGTGATTCCGGGAATCACAGCGCCCTCTGCCCCACCCCGGCGGCCCAACGGCCTGCGGCGGTGGCAGAGTGATTCCGGGAATCACCCCGCCCTCCACCCCACCCCGGCAACCTAATGGCCCATGGGGTGGCAGGGTGATTCCTTGAATCACCTCGCCTTCCGCCCCACCTCGACTGCCCAATGGCCCGCGAGGGTGGTGGGGTGATTCCGGGAATCACTCCGCCCTCCGCCCCACCCCGACGACCGCATGTCTCGTGGGGGTGGTGGGGTGATTCTGGGAATCACACTGCCCTCTACCCCACCCTGACAGCCCAACGGCTCGCGCCAGTGGCGGGGTGATTCTGGGAATCACCCCGTCACCCCTGCTGGCCGTTGAGCCGCTGGGGTGGGGCGGAGGGCAGGGTACCCCACCAACCCCGCGAGCCATTAGGCAGCCGTGGTGGGGCGGAGGTCGGGGTGATTCCGGGAATCACCCCGCCACCCCCGCGGGCCATTGGGCCGCCGGTGTGGGGCGAAGGGCGAGGTGATTCCCGGAATCACCCCACCACCCCCGTGAGTCGTTGGGCCGTCAGGGTGGGGCGGAGGGCGGGGTGATTCCCAGAATCACCCCGCCACCCGCGCGCGTCATTGGGCTACTAGGATGGGGCAGAGGGCGGAACGATTCTGGGAATTGCCTCGCCACCCCCGCGAGCCGTTGGTCCATCGGGGTTATTGTTATTGTCAAACTTCAAGGGGAAAACAAATTCAAGGATGCAACTTACATGGTAAGACGTTTAAAATGTATGATTGATTAATGTTAAAAAATTCATTTATGTACAAGTTAATTGAACTATTACTCTTTCATGTTACAGGCAAAAGTCAAATCTTCTTAATCGTGAAGATCAACTATTTATAAATGATTGTGAGTTCATCCATATTGATAGTTGGACGGAAGATGATAGTTATATGTCTATGATTTTTAATCGGGTAGATGGAAAGAGTCATAGCCAAATACTAACTTATGATGCTGTTGTGAGAAAACTAACATATGAAGACAAAGAAGCAAAAGGAGAGATAGTTAACATTTATAAAAAACCACAGTTATTGATTAACTTTCTTATAGACATATGTTCAAATGAAGGAGATTGGGTTCTGGATTTATTTTCTGGCTGAGGTAAGTTTTATTATATGGAATTGAATTTCAATATGTTATTCCTTAATTTATATGTCATTGTACTAATTTACTTCATTATTTCTTTTGTGCTTGACAATTAGGTACAACACTAGCATGTTGCCTTCAAAAAAGAATAAATTGTATTGCCATTGAAAAAGATCCAATACAGTGCAATTTTATTTAGCAAAGAATTAATGCTTTTCAATTTCTTCCAGATGCAATGCAAGAAATTGGGTTGAAGAAAGGGGACTTTAGTGAATCACGTGTGGCAAAAAAGGCAAAGGAACCCCAACCACCATTACACATAATGATTGGAAAGACATACATTGGGAGATTCGCAGACATCAAAGATCGATTAGAAGAGGAAGATGAGCAAAATGAAGCAGAAAATATTGTGGAAGAAGACAATGATGAAACTCTAGAGGACGAAGAGTTTGCATTACGTGACATTGTTGATTAAATTTAAGTTATGCTTGGAAATCAAACTCATTTTTTGTAACTATTAATTAGCTATACTTGTAATGTTTTGACTTTGTCATTTTATGAGAAGAATAAGCACTCAATTAAGGTTGTTATGCGTTCAATATTTGTATTATGTGATTTTCGCATTAATTTTTATGTTAATCATTATTTTTTGAAAAAACAATGATTATTATTATTTTTTTGACATGAAATTCATAAATTTTTTTATTATTTAACTATTTTTAGTTAAAATTTTCCTATAAAATTGTGATTTTGACATGTCATTTCTACGAAAAAATTACAAAATATTATCAAAATGTGTAGTTTTTTAGTTATATTTATGTTAAAAATGGCTCTTTTTATCTCAATTGTTAAAAATTATTGTTTTCTAGAGACAATTATTTCATGTGGATTGAAAAATTAATTAACGATGTATAAATATGTAGAATATTGAAAATTCAAAATATCGACCTTCTTCTTTAAATATGCAAAACAATAAAGACCTCACTACAATTATATATATATATATATGTGAAGAAGAAGACCACTTCCAAAATTATTAAATTTAGAAAATAATTATTTACATTTCATACATTAGAAAATTTAAAGTCAAAAAATAGGTCTTTTACAAAAATGGCCTGATGCAGAATTACCACTTTTTAAAATCAGCATGAAAATCACTACCATTCTAAAACGCAATGTACATAAAAAAATTTAAAGTGCAAGAAACTATGCTCTAAAAAATACATGTGTGTTCTACATCACCCCTTTTCAAAATCGGGTCACTTTTTTGCTATCTCTACGAAACGGGTAACAGTATCAGTTCCCGTTTCAAAGTTTACATTGTTATAAGTGTTTTCATCCTCTGAAACAAATGAATTCATATATGTATGCTCATTTTTCTCCTTCTTTCATCATTACCATACTACAATGATAAACCATTTGTGTCACTGATTACACCTACCTTGCCTCATTCTATGCATGCAATTGATATTTTGACCTACTTGGCCTAGTTCATAGACCCTGTGCTTCTTATCCAGCAAACTCTAATCAAAACCCTACTGAGCTAATACCTACCCTAAAACCTTCATATTCTCTAGTCACTTCCATTGGCTGTGAGGATGATTTAAAGATAGACCTCTCTGATTTAGCAGGGCTAACTACCAAGTCCAAAGTTGGTCTGAGGTTACCTCTTTGGTTTCCTTTCTCGGCCTTAGAAAAACTAAGGAGCATCAACAATTACTTTGAAGGTCAGTTATCCATAGTGACCTCCCTCTTACTCATGGTTTGGGTAATGAAGTGTTGTCACAGGTGGTATCAAAGCATATTCAACACTTGGATTGAATGGGCTTTATCATGATTTAATGATTTTTATATGCCATTTTTTCACATCTGATCAATGGACCTCCTAATGGGATCAATCAACATCATATTCCTCCTTGTCATCATCATTGCACAAATCCCTAAGCATGTACCTTTCATTTCACAGAATTTCTGCCTAAAACTACATCATCTGATCCAGTTTTAGGACCAACACACTATGGCCTTTTACTACGTAGCATTCACCTTTAGGTTGCTCCACTATGGCCTATGTTGATCACCTACAAGTTGCTCCCTTTTTCACCTGCATTGGTTCTAGAATTTTGGGAAAAACACATAAATTTTGGAAGCCTCCTATTCAAGAAGCTTCTAGAATTTGTTACAACCATTTACCTCAGATAGAACATGGAGATCCTATCCTACCCTACTTTTGAGTTTCCATCCCTTATCCTTTGATCCCATCCTCCCATCAAAGGTGGATCTAGAACCTTAGATTGGTAATTAGATAAGAACCCCCAACTTACCCCACTCCTTTATATATTTACAACCTTCCATATGCAAGGGGTTGTGTTTTGGAGAGTGATTTTACCCTTTTGTCATTGTCATGAGAGGTTTAATTTCATGCATTTTGGGTGACTGGAGATGCACATGGTGACAAAGAAAGGATAAGTCAACCTTGGAGGATCTCTTCTACAAGATAAACACCCATTTATGGTTGTAAACTACTTCCATTTATATTAATCCAAATAATTCTTTATTTTCCTATAAGTGATGTTGTTATTTCATATATTTCAATACCATGTTGATCCATTCAATAGAGTATATAGATTATACTGCATAGATCTCGTAGTTTCTTGTCTTGTGTCGTCTGACTATGCAGGTTATATTTTTGGCAATCGGAGTTGGAATTAGAGCATTCAAGCTGAAGAAGGAGTGAAGTCTGTGACGAATTCTAGGTAGGCTTTATATCATCTTCTATTTACTTTAAGGAATCCATTTCATGAGTCTCTTTTTCAATTTTTTTGTTGGAATCCTCTATTCCTAGACCAATGCACCCCTAGTGCCTCTGACAGAGCATTGCAACTCATCTGGGCCCACTCTGACAGATCATTGCAACTCATCTGGGCCCCCTTGTTTTGAATCTCTCTTTGATCAGCCTACTTCCAGCTGACCTTCCCTGAGTCTTGATTGTCTTGTGGTCTCTCTAAAGCCTCCATTTGGTTTGCGTTTGTGTTTGATTTCCTTTGGTAGGAATTGGTTTTATTTTTGTTTTTTCTTATCATTTATTCGCTTGCAAACTGATTTTGTTTGGTCATTGGTCGTTTGGATGAATTGTTGTTTCAGTCCTCATTCTTAAAAGTGCATTTGAATAAGTGATTAAACATTTTCATCTTAGTTTTCCTTATTTCGAAATTGAGTGTGTTGAAAAGAAAATTTTTGCATTGGCATTTAGGGTTTTGTATGTGCATTGGGATAGGAACAGTTTCATTGAAAAGGGAAAGTACATCTTGCATATTTTTTTATGCATCTTGTGTGCTACATAGTGATTGTTTCTTCCCTTAGCTAGATTTTCATTGAAAGAGAAATATTTCCATTTTCTCATTCTAGATTTGCATTTTAGGATATTCAGGTGACATTCATGGTATCAAATATAAAAAGTAAAATTTATTGAATCAACCTAAGGAGCATTTGTAACATTAACACACACATTTAGAGGTCTAGGTTAGAGATGTGTTCCAATGTCATTAAATGTAGCAGCTATCATTGTTTTCCAGTGTTGCATCCTGGGGGTGAAATCTCATTCCACGTATGTGAGCGTAAAAGATCGTTCCCCATGTACCTTTGGGTATATTGGACATAACTCCATGCACGTAAAGTATATGGGAATGATCTCATCAAACGGTTACGCATTAAACAACACTACTATGGACTTCACTCCCATGTTTCATCGAGTATATTTTGGGAGTCCCTTATAGGATGCTATCCAACGATAGGTAACTGAGTCTTCTGCCTTGTATACCATGATACATTAAACATGGCATCCAGGTAGACTATTGTCGTACGTTAATTCCATGGTTCTACAAGGTGTATATTGTAGTTCACGACTGCTTGGTAACCCCTTATGCCTATATTACCCTCTCTTTGATTTATTTCTTTTTGTGTTAATAAAATTTATTATCCACATGGAAGAACAAAATCTCCCACCATGTCATTCACGTAAAATGCAAAATAAGCCTCCTCTTTCACCAGAGGCTACTCCGGGTCATTGTTAGAAGCATAAGAATATGAAAACTACCGAATCAGAAACTTCATGAACCACTTCTAGCACTCCTCGTGATATTGATCTACTAGATTCATCTATCCCTTTGAGTTCTAAGCTTGAGATCACATCTACTCTTGATGGTGACACTAGCACAATCTAAACATAATTCCTTGAAGCCTCATTGCCTGAGGTTATTGAAAATGATCTTCCCGAGTCATAAACTTTGATTCCTAAGGTTGTTGAACCTGAGGAGCCTCAACCATCTTCATCTATTACTTCATGACCTTCCTCCTCTCTTCCTTTGTCTCAGATATAACCTATATATCTTGGACCCGACGATGAACCTCTTCCACGCAAACTTGTGAGTATTGAGGAGATCCCACAGGAACCACCTTGTCCTTCTACTCCTCTTCATTGGGAAGGAATCCATTTTTATCAGATTTATCATTTTCCTTCTCTTCAGACTCCAACATAAACTCCTTTACCTGATTCTTTGGACTTACCCGCAGATCTCTTGCGGTAATCTTCATTGGATTTGTTGACCATGACTGGAACTAATCTGAGCTCTCAACCTGTTTCTGCCACTATGGTTGAGACATTAAATGTTGCTTCCTCATATATGTTTGTAACATCAGCAGAAAGTCATCTATATGGTGTCCCATCCATCCCACCTGGTTATCAGTCTTTATCTGGTACTTTTTAAAGTGCATCTTCCAGTCCTTGGACCTCTCCCATGTCATCTAATTCAGGAATATCTTTTGGTACTTATCTTATGAGTGCCTCATAGTCTGCTCCTCTTCCTCCATCTACAACTACGATCGAGCAGCAAGCTGGCCCTTATGTCAGTGTGTAAGGCTACCTTCAACATCCTAACTCTTCTTATGTTGGGTTCCCTTCATCTGGATCACAGTTGCTTCCATCATCCCCTCCTCCTTTGGTGGGGGGAAACCTATTGTTGGTATACCTCAAAATTGGTAATCAACCTTATTATAGTCCTACTTATCCTAGAATGGTTGCAAGTGTTTGGAAACCTACTTTTCCCATTCAACCTGGTTCATTTTGGGAACGATTATTGAATACTCAACCTACACCACCTACGTCTCAAATTCCTATACATCCATCAACACCCAAAAAATCTCAAATACATGTGAGCCAACCTTTATAGGCTCCTATTCAATCACAACCTTTTCCTTTGATATCTGACACTTCCTAGGTTTTGCTTACCCAGCCTATACAACGTACCTTACATTCTCAACCACTTGGACAGAGTACTCCTTAAGTTTCGATAGGTCAGATTATTCATTACATGGTGCAGTCCCAATCAAAACCACCTTTTTATGGAGCAATACAAACCCCCATCGGGAAATAGTATGGACCATATCAAGGTATTTCTTAAGCACCTTTCCAAGGCCAGCAGACCCAAACCCAACCATTCCAACAACTTTATTGTCATCCTGGGGCTGGAAAACATGGTCACTTGTATACTGTTATCAGAATCCTCCCTGTTCTGGTACCCAGGTTACTTATTATCAGAACCCTCTTTATCCAGTGATGAAAGTACCTGTTTCCCAAGTTATTTCTTGATATCCAGGTCATCCTCCTCTGGACTTTAACCGACAGTTTCCTTTTGTGGCTACTCTCGAATTTCCAAACTTAACTCAGCTCACTAATGACCTCTTCACTCATTCACAATCGCATCTAATTATTTCCACTAAATTTCCTTTTGATATCCCAAAATTCAATGGGAATCCAAGAGAAGACCCATCAACACACGTTATGACGTATCATCTATGGTGTTCTTCGAACTCCCTTAACAATGATCTTATTCGACATCATATTTTATAACAAATCTTACAGGTACCACACTAAATGGTATATTGAATTACCTAGAGCTTCATTTCATGATTTTAACACTTTAGCCACCACCTTCCTCGCACATTTCCACTTTCCCATCAATTACAAAATTGGAACAGAAATATTGACTAACTCCAAACAATCAGATTCCACTCACATCTTAGATCACTTTCATGAGTGGATATATCATCGTTGGTTGGGAAAGGCTTATGTTCCCAATCAATTCTTAGCGGAATGGTTTGTCAAATCTCTGCTATCCCCTCTAACAGAAGATGTGGCTAAGGTTGGTGTCGTGACCGAAGAGCAGGATATTTCTCATGCACAATATTTGGAGCTTGTTTATACCCAATCGGGCACACTCTATGACAAGATACCAAACACTTTGAGACCATCAAATATTTTTCCTCTTCCAAATTGTAAAGAATATCATGTCGTTGATGGCATGGTTGGTTTTCCTAATTCGCAGTTGACAAATAAACCATTTGGTATTACTCTTACCTCACCTGCTCAAAACCCTAAATCCCATCCTCCTGCGGCTTTTTCTTCCAAGATAAATATTGTTTCCTTTGATAAAGGAAAGTTTCAATAGCAACCTGGAAGCAAGAAGAAAGGAAAATTTAAGAAAAAGAAATATCCCTCACCGCGAGATAAACAAACAAACCAGTCCTCCGATGAGAAATAGAAGCATAGATACCCTTGCTTGATTTTCAACAAGGATCACTTTACACATGATTTTCCACACCACGCTGAAGTGAATCAGTTTCTTAAATCTTCCACTTCTCCTGTTGTGTTGACCAAACCATTTCCCAACTAGGAAACACATATGGTTGCCTGTGAACCTTGTTCCTCAAACATGGTTTTGATGCTTTCCTCCTCGAAGCTGAAATCTGATGTTATGGTGGCCACTCAGAACAAGGACTATGGTAATGAATATCCATCAAACATTGAGGCTACTGATCAACTTGTCAAATAAACATCACCTTCATCTGATCCCACTACACCTCTAATTCCTACGAAATTGACTATCAAGCCTCCCAAGGGGATTATTCATAAGTTTGCTTTCGACCCTCATTCAATAGCTTCCCAAAATTATAATGTAGTTGAAGACTTGGCTCAGTCTCCATCAATTATGTCAACCCTTGATGTATTTCATAACTGTCCTGCCTAAAAGAAGGCCTTGTTATCAGGTATCGAATGTGTGGATCCATTGGATTCCAACCTACTAGTTTTCTCTCATGAAAACTATACCCCTTGATATCTAGCTCAGTTATATTTTATAATCTAGGTCATCATCTGTGGTAAGAACATTCATCGATCTATTGTGGATGAGGGAGCCTCAACCTGCATTATGTCCATGTCTTGCTAGAAGGTGATTGGTTCGCCTCAACTGAGTTAATCGATCACCACATTGAAAGCCTTTGATGGAAGAATGTACAAACCTTGTGGGATTTTGAATTCCCTTCAAGTAGAACTCAGGGGAAAAACCATTTCCATAGAAGTCGAAGTTATTGATGGACCTCTCGATTATAATATTCTATTGGGATGTATGCGGGTTTATGACATGGTTGTCATTGTTTCGACCTAATTCTGTATGATCTCCTTTCCTCATAAATGCGGGAATGTAGCCATAGATCGGCTAGACATTTTTTCCTTTGATTCTCATGTTACTAGAAGTTTCCATCTTGTAGGGGAAAATCTACACTCCTATTAGCATGTCAGAGTTGGATTGTTGAAGGATTATTCGGTTATGGGAACCTTTTCACTCCCTCCTCTTGTCCTTCCCGATAGCTCACCTTCAGTTGCTTATAACAATATGATATCATGCTCTACTATCTGGGTTGATCCTTGGATTGTACTAGATGAAAATAACATTCAAAGTTTTGGTGAAAGAATGTCACGTAGCCCCGTTGAGCTAGATTATGAAGCCATTTATTCAAGTTGTGCGGCTTATACATTTTATTTGATTAATTGAGTGGATCGATCACTAGATTATGACACATCTTCCAATCCTTTTTCTCAAGTATTCTCTACTGATAAGAGCATCATGGAGATCATGATGCCAGATCATGGGTCGTGGGACGAACATCACCATCATTCCCCCTTACCAGATTGCATTGAGGATAATATCAATTATGTATATTTACCCAATTTTTTCGAGCCTTTTACAAATTTTGTCTCCATTCATGAGGTCGATTTTGAAAACAACCTTTCGAATGTCGAAGATACCATACCTCTCAATATCTCTATTAAACCAAGAATTGTCAAAAAGCTTTATTAGAGTTTCTTGTTCTCCATTTGAGATCAGGATTTATAGAATCCTTTTCTGTGAGTTTCGAGATTTCTTTGCCTAGTCTTATGAAGAAATGTCAAGTATCAACCCAAACATAGTAGTGTACGAGATTAGAACATATCCTGATGCAAAACCCTCTGGCAATGCCTCCATCCAGTCCATCCCAATAAGGTTGTCGGGATTAAGGCTAAAGTTGAAAAGCTTTTACGCTCTTGCTTTATATACCTCGTTCCTTTAACTAACTGGGTATCGAACGTTGTCCCTATCATGAATAAATAGGGCACGATTCGAGTATGTTTCGATGACAAGGATGTGAATCATGTTTTTCCTAAGGAGAACTATCTGATCCTGTTTACTGAGCATATTTTTTATGACTGTACCGGATGTGATATTTATTCATTCAAGGATGGATTCTCAAGCTATAATCAAATCAACATTCTCCTAGTGGGCCAACCTAAGACTGCATTTATTTGTCCCTGACGTAATTTTTCTTATCGAAAGCCACAATTTCGCTTGAAGAATGTTGGGGCCACATTTCGACGTGATATGGATTACGCTTTTCATGTTATTGAACATATCGTGAAACCATATTTAGATGATCTCCCTGCTCATTCCATACATCGGGTTGATCACTCGATACAGTTAAGGGTTATTTTCGTTTGTTGTAGATAGTATAACATTCAACTGAACCCACACAAATGTTTGTTTTGTCTCGGTTATGGTCGACTCCTCGGTTTCATAATTTCAAAATAAGGAATTCGTATAGATCCCTTGAAAGTTCAAGAAATCGTTGATTTTCCTGCACCTTCTTCTCTTGTTCAGTTACAAAGACTCCAAGGGAAAGCTAACTTCCTATGGATATTCATCCCTAATTATGCTAAGCTGACCAAAGGATTCACTCGCTTACAAAAAAAAGGGTTCCCTTCCATTGGGATGACGTTAATTAAAAAGCGTTTGATGCCCTGAAATATGTACTCATTCGGGCATCTCTTCTATACCCCCCTGATTATCATTACGATTATTTCTGGTATCTGTCTATTGTTATTTCTACTATATCAATGGTATTGGTCCAATAAGATTATATAGGGACTGAACATCAAATTTTTTATTTGAGTTAGAACCTTAATGATTCTGAATTCAGATATACTCACATAGAAAAGCTGGCTTTGGAGGTCGTTTAAGCCATCCAAAGGTTTCGCCATTACATCTTGCTTAGGAAAACTATGGTCCTTTCAGATTGCAACTCTATGACATATAGATTGTCATGACAATTGTTGTGGGGCAAGTAATCTAAGTGGATCATTATTCTCCAAGAGTTCGACCTAGAATTCATCAAATCCAAGTCAAAGAAATTCTTAGTTTTCGCCGAGATAATGTGTGACCTTCCTTCCCCTATTTTTGAATCTAAATATGAAGATTTATCCCTGAAGAGTCATTGTTTATGATATCGTCTTCTGACCCTTGGTATATATATTTTCTGATTTATCTCCAGACCCAAACTTTCTGACCTAATACCTCTCGCTCTAAGTAGTGACGTATTCCATACCAATCTCGAAATTATGTTATTATCGACGACACCTTTTATTGATTTGGTATTGATACGATCTTACGGAAGTGCCTCACGCTTGAGGAGGCTGAGAAAGTCCTTAATGAATACCACTCAGGGGCATGTGGTAGAAATCTATCTGGTTATGCTATCGCGTTGAATATCTTACGTGCTCATTATTTTTAGCCTACTATCTTTCATGATTACATCCTTGTCGTCAAGAAGTGTCATGCATGCCAGATCTATGATCGTAAGGTCTGTACACCTCCTGCTCCATTGCATCCCGTTGTAGATGTTGGTCCCTTTATGAAATGGGGCATTGACTTTATGACATGTAATCCTCACTCGACTGGGGCACATAAGTCGGCCAAAACGATGCCTACATTTAACAACACAGGCGAAACGACTGCATAATATTTCTTCAATCATGTTATTTCTAGGTTTGGTGTTCTGCAAGAAATAGTTATGGATCACTGGAAACATTTTCGGAATCGTATGATGAATGAACTAATTGTTAACTTGGGACTTTCACACGAAATTTCCACTCCCTATTATCCTTAGGGTAACAGATAGGTTGAGGCTATTAACACAATTCCTAAGACTACGCTTCAATGTATGGTGGGGTTCCACAAATTAGATGGGCACTTGCTTTTTTATGCTTCCTTATGGGCATACAGAACCTCTGTTAGGACTGCTATCAGATTCACACCCTTTTATTTGGTCTATGGTATCGAATTTATCCTCCCCATTGAATGTGAAATTCCATCGTTAAAACTAGTTGTCGAACTTCTTCCTGCCACTTCCATAGAGGAGGAGCGTATTTTACATTTGACTCATTTGTATGAAACCCGGGGCAATGCTAATTTAGCCAATGAATCTCATAAAAGAGAGCTACCATTTGATGCTATTTTACATGGTATTCATCGTATAGTCATAAGGCTTGACTCAAGGCTCGTAGTATAACAACTTAATAATGTTTATTTGATGAGAAATCCTTCCATCCTTCGCATGGTTTTGAGAGTACATATTCTGGAAAGATATTTCAATTTCATACGATATGAGCATATTTCTAGAAATATAAACCCATTCGCAGATGCCTTAGCTAATTACGGTTTAGATATACATTTGCAACGAACGTAAATAAGTTTCAATTCACATAACATCATATTGAAAGCATGATAGGAACTAGTAAACTAAAAATATGTATATTTATATTAAGTTTGGTTTTAAAAAATTTGTTCCTTGAGACACATATGGCTACATCTCCCATATCAAAAACTGCATGCTAAAGTCTAAGTAGAAAAATAAATGGCACTCATGATAAAATGACACTGCACGAGCTATCTTGTGCAGTAATTGACCAATACGGCTAGGCACTATGATAATGTTTCATTAAAGTCACATCGAAATATGTTCGACCTCGGTCTCATTAATCCCATGTGTCAACCACTCCATGTGGTGCTCCACCTCTAATAGGATCTCAGCTACCTCAAGATATCATAGCGCATCATGTCCTACCACAACAACCTATACTGGTTCCACTGCCTCCTCATGTCGCTATTTCTTTGCACAACGGAGATATGAAGCATACATTGTTCGAACTGATCTTACACCTACATGAAAACATCAATAGTTTAGTCTTAGGAAACATAAAAAAACACAAAAATAATTGTAAAATTTCAAAAAGCTTAAAATGGTTGAATTTTACCTGTAGCATCCCATTTCTCACCCTCCGAAAACACGAGCTCAGGGTCATCATGGAAATCCATCCCTATGTAAGGATATTCATTAATCATGATGGATTTTCTATGCAGTTAGCCAAAGAAGGCTGGTGAGAAGTTGATCGTCGATGGGTCTACATGTCGGGTCATATGATCTATCCACCTATTCAACCGTGGTACCCTTAGCTTAATAGGCTCGAGCATGATTTGTTGAGGCTAAAGTAATGGAACCCGTTCTAGAGAAAAAGAGACTAAGATCGAACCATAGCCAAATTTATTTAACTTCCCCTC
Organism: Pinus tabuliformis; assembly: GCA_031772625.1. Lineage (NCBI taxonomy): Eukaryota > Viridiplantae > Streptophyta > Pinopsida > Pinales > Pinaceae > Pinus > Pinus tabuliformis. Next base: position 234,364,901 of record CM062818.1, read on the forward strand.
TCTTTCTTTCGTTAGTTGTTCTTTCATATTAACCAGAACTCCCTCACTCTAGTTAAAGATTGTTTCCTCTAAACACTCCACCCCATACTACATGTACAATTTACTTGCCACATGTAGTGTTGAGCTACCTGCCAATCTCACGATAATGAATAGGATCATTCTCAAAGGTAACTGGGTTACATCTTTTATGTTGATCTTTCCATCCTTAGTTGGATGGGATCAAGGTCTACAATAGGTGGTGATATAATCTTTCACTGACTCCCCACCACTTCTCTCGCCTACTTCCCACCACTTCTCCTGCCTAAGAGAGATATGGGGGCACCTCTTTTGGATAAATAGGTCAAAAAGTAGATATCTTCTACCTTTATCTCGATCATATGTTCCCCAAACCTGAATGCTTGTTCCTGAACATCCGATGAATGAACAAGGTATTTTGATAATTCCATCTGTTGCCTCATACCAGGAAGCCTGAGGAACTTTAGAAATCCAAATTTTTAGCGCCTGGATGGTAATAAGATCATTTGTTGCATTTAAATCATGTTCCTCATGTTCTCTTTCTCTCCAAATGAATGCCATTTTGTGCTAATGAACACCTGAAACATCAACAAGAGATTCATTAGGCTCATTTTCATGCAAAAAACTTGACAAAATTTGAGGGAAAATTGATAAACAAGTTGGCATTTTGCACCCAACATACCCCAGTAGTGCAAGACAGAGCATTGCACCTCTCCCAGCAGTGTTATTCTGCCTAGATGCAACACAAATTTCGATATTGGGGGGTGCGTTGGTCCTAAGGAATATTCTTAGAACCCCAGGGCTCAAAACAATTGCATGAAATCACAAAATTGAAACATGAAAAGAAAGAGAAGGGTTTTATCTACTATGTAGAAGCGACGGTACTTAGAATGATCCACCAAATTGGCAACAATCAACTGTAGAAGATCGAGGGCAAAAAGGGCTCGGAACTCTCATTGATGAAGGTAAATTTTAAATGGTGAAAAGTAATAGTCATTTTGAGTATTTTTGGTCATTTCTTGCATTATTTTATTCAGATTTAATGTCTTGACCTGAATATGCTTCATTTTTACTAGGAAATAGGTATGTTTAATAATTTTTGTAATGTTTTGAGTAGGTCGATAGCTGTTAATAGGTTTTTATCATGCTTTAAATAGGTTATTTTACCAAATAGTATAATTTTATCTCTTGTTTGGGATATGTAAACCTATGAAAAGGAACACTTGGAGTCCTCTTTCAACTCTTTTAAGACTCCCAAAATATGAAAAGAACGTCGAGCACTTGTCTTTTCAAACCCGTAAAAGTAAATGAAAAGACGTCTACTTAGTATAAGTTTAACCCTTTTTGAGATTGAGATAGACTATTTATGAAAAAGGAATACCTTAGTCGAACATGGATAAGAGGTTCTCTTAAGTATTATTTTCTACCTTTTCATACCTAAGAAGCTATCTATGAAAAGGGACATCTGGAGTTTTTTTTTTCCTCTTTTTCAAACTCTCTAAACATGAAAATGATGTCGATTTTTACCTTCGCTGTACTCGTTAAAACATTAAACAACGATGGCGTTGTCAAACATGACAAGACTGAACCGTTCCTTCACAGGGTTCGTTAAATATACTTGGAGGGATTCATCCAATGGGTGAACTTACAGACCAATCATATGTTATCCTCCTCAATCTTGTTAAAAAGAAATAGGTACTGACCAGTATGGTTGGGGAAATTAGGAAGATAGGTTATTCCATTTGCTAATGGCAGTGAGTCACTCTTGAACATGACACTCTTCCACTTCATCTCCATGGTTGTTGGGTTGGTTAATCTACTTTTCTTTTGGTTATCATAACATTTTCAGAGCCTCCATTTCGGTTTTGGGTCAATTCTACCAACTTCATTCAGTGTCGTCATTATGTTCAAGAGAAGTCATTCAGTGGATATCCATTGCAATACTGTTAAGCCTTCATTCTGTGTTTTCCTTTCCTGATCTAGTTCTGTATCAACATTATTTTGATCATTTTGTCTCAATCATGATACCCATTTCATGTCATTGATCGGGGATACATCAAGGCCCTCTTGTGAATGGTCACTTCCTATCGACATCACCACATTATCCAGGAAGTTGACTTAGAAACACCCTTTGGTACCTTGGTTCTTGCATACATCAATGGAAATTTTCATCGCTCTTGGCTATAGTTTTACATCAATGACCTTCGGCTGAAAGATTCTATGTGGTGTTCAACATCAACTCATTTATTCACACCATACAGATTGTATTATAGTACCTTGAGAGCCATTAACATCATCGATGGTTTCTCTCACATATATTAACGACTTGCATCATCGATCGATAATCAGATGGTGTCTACCATGTTCAACCTCAACTCATTGATTCACATGGTTAGACTCATACATTGGTTCATTGTGTGAACGAGATAGAAGACTGCGAATCTACTTTCATCCATCCGGGCCACGATTTCAGGAGTTATACAAAGATCACAATGTATGATGGCCATGATCATGCAGATAATCATCCAGTCATGGTTCCACCACTTATCATCTGTGGACATGTCTTTTGATCATTGTACATGTTATGTTAGCTTATGTGTTGTGTATGGGTATGCCTCTCTCAACAACAAAGATGTCATGATGTAAATATATTATAACAAATGATGCTCGTCAATTGTTCTTGATCTCGACTTGTCACAAGGTAAAGCACTTCGGTCACCAGTCATGATTTCTGAATTTGCGCTTTAGGAGGAATTCTGTTATAGGACATTTTTTCACATCTGATCAATGGACCTCCTAATGGGATAAATCAACATCATATTCCCCCTTGCATCATAATTACACAAATACCTAAGCATGTACCTCTCATTTCCTAGAGTTTCTGCCTGAAACTGCATCATCTAAGCCAGTTTTAGGACCAACACACCCTTACCTCTTTCTAGATAACATTCACCTATAGGTTTCTCCACTGTGGTCAGCGTTGATCACCTATAGGTTTCTCCCGTTTGCACTTGCGTTGGTTCTATAAGTTCAAGAAAAAGAGATAAATTTTGAAAGTCTCCTACTCCAAAATCTTCTAAAATTTGTTGCAACCATTTACCTTAGATAAAACATTTAAATCCTATCCTACCATACTTTGGAGTTTCCATTCCTTATCCTTTGATCCCATCCTCCCATCAAATGTGGATCTAAAACCTTATATTGGCAATTGGATAAGAACTCCCAAACTATCCCACTTCTCTATATATTTACAACCTTCCATATGCAAGGGGTTGGATTTTGGAGAGTGATTTTATCCTTAAGCTTTTGTGGTGAGAGGTTTTATATCATGCATTTAGGGTGATTGGAGGTGCACATTATGACAAGGAAAGGACAAGTCATCCTTGGAGGATCTCTTCTACAATATCAACACATATTTATGGTTGTAAAATCCTTCCATTTATATTAATGCAAAGAATTATATGTTTTCCTATATGTGATGTTTTTATTTCATATATTTAAATACCATGTTGGTCTATTGAATAGAGTATATGGATGATATTGCATAGATATTGTAGTTTCTTGGCTTTTGTTAATTGAGTGTGCATGTTCTAATTTTGGTAACCAGAGCTGGAATTGGAGTGTTTAAGCTAAAGGAGTGAAGCCCGCAATGGATTCCGGGTGGGCTTCATATCGTGACCTATTTAGTTTAAGGAAAGCATTGTATTCCTTGTTTCTCTATTCTTCTAGGTTAGCCACCAAAACTAGGGGAGATACTTTGACCTGTAGTCGTAAATCTCTTATAACAACCCCTATGCTCAGATTTGTTATTCTGACTTGTATATTACATGTGTGTGATATGTTTGACGAAATTCCTGCCATGGATAGTAGGGGTGAGGTGAAGTCCTTACTCAAGTGTTTTCATTAGTACCCTTGTTTCTATGTTATTTATCATTTCTAGAAGTTTCATGAATTCTATTAAGTGGCCTGAGTTCTAGCCTTGAAAAAGTGGCACAAAATCTCGGGTTGTTGGTACAAAACTTCCTAAAAAATGTCACAGTCACATGGATTCCTTTTTGTGGGAGCGATTAGAGGGTCCTAGTCACATGCATGCTCTGTCTTGGGAGAAACTAAGGCTCTAGGGCAGTGAAAGAGAAAGTTGTCTCAGGGGTTGGTCACTTGTAAGGGTTAGTTAGCTCTTGGAGGTTCTATAGCATGTGTGGAAGGTCAGAATTGGTATTTACATGTTGGTTCCACTTCCTTAACTATAGTTGGGGAGTTGAATCATATCATAGTATCTCTTTGTCACATGTTTACCTCGGTGGGTCGGTTAGCTTGGGTAAATGTGGGAGGAGGTTGTTACAGAGTGGTATCAGAGCATGGTTCACCCCTTGGACTTGATGGGAAGTGTGTTTTGATTGTGCATACATGTCGATAACATATGTGTTCCTTATGCTTTTGTTCTATGTGTTTGCTTCATATGCATGGTGTTGGTCATAGTTGCAGTGGTGTCTCCATGTGAAAAGTTAATGGTGTTATTGTTGGTTGTGATCGTCATGAGTGCATGTCAGTTGTGCATTGGTCATGCATGTCATTGTTTATATTTGTTATGAATACATTGGCATGGTGATAGTTTCCATGCATGAGGTCATGGTATGTGGTTGGTATGGTCATGCATAGATGAATGGATAATGATTGAAATGATGATTAAAAGTTGATATGATTATGTTTATATACGTATTGCGCTGATCCAGTTGGTATTGCAGACGAGATATCCTCCCCTGAGTTAAACTAAGGTACATTGGTTTGTTTATGATTTGGTTTAGCGAACATGATATAACTTGTAGGAAGAGAAGATCAAATATAACTAGAAATATAGTAGAATATAGCTTATGAGATTCTCCCTATAGATCAGATGAGCAACATGGTGAAGTATATTCTCCTGATATAGCAGATACTCTAAGAAGTTTGAAGGAAAAATAAGGGGCTGTAATGAAGATAATGACCGAATCATTCAATCATAAGAGAGACTTGTTAGGGAACAGGAGAGCCAAACAAAGGTCAATGTAGAGATTCTTTAGAGCTTGTTAGACTTGTAAAGACATGGACTACTTAGAATCAGTCTGGGACAGGAGGATAAGACTAATGGAGCATATGGTAGAAGGTCACATGGTGGGAATAAGTTGGATAGAGATGACACAGTTAGAGATGGCATATTCTTGGATACAGTCAATAGACGAGGTAGTGGACACAGGATTTACTCTAGTTCTAGTTTAGACAAGTATCATGGTCATCATCATTATCATCCTTACATGAAGAGTGATAGGGGATATTTTTTGGATGAGTTCAAGAAAGAAAATCCACCTACATTTAATGGGGAAATGAAGAAGTCACAAGATTCTTAAGCATGGTTTCTTGGGATGAATAATTTCTTCAGGTTGGATGACTACTCAACGAACATGAAGGCCAGGATAGCGACATTCATTCTTAAAGGAAAATCAGATATCTAGTGGAATATGTAAAGATTGTCAGAGGTATTCATGAAGAGGAGTTGACTTGGAGTGAGTTTGAGAGAATATTCAGGAATAATTATCTATTGGAGATATACTATGATGACATGGAAACATATTTCCATGAGCTAAGGATGGGATCTATGACCGATGAGGATACACTAGCATATTCTTGGGGTTATTGAGGAATGTTCCTTACCTCAAGAAGGAGAAGGCTAAGATACAATTATTAATTAGTGGGTTGTTGGTAGCGTTCAAGGATAGGATTAAGTTTTATGAGCCTATATCATTGGAGGAGGCCATCCGGAAGCTAAAGCATTGTTTTGAGAAATCAAAGCACAGATCTGAGACGAAGATGGACTAGAAGTGTAATGAAAAGAATAAAGGAAAATGGGACAAAGATTGAACAAAACCTCAAGATATAAGTAACAAAGAGAATGTGGCACTGCGTAAGAAGTTCAATGCATCTGATAGAGGATAGGGATTTTGGTCTAAGGATTAGAATGAGGGTGCAAGTTGGAAGCCTTTGCAGTGTTGGACTTATGGAGGAGATCATTGTAGGAGAGATTGTCCACAACATCAGCAGGTAGACCACAGATCTACAGTGCCAAGGGGGCACAAACAATGGGATATTTTGGATAGATTATTCCACGAATATATATAGCATTAGAGAATAGGAAAAAGAGATAAATTTTGAAAGCATCCTATTCCAGAAGCTTCTTGAATTTGTTACAACCATTTACCTTAGATAAAACATTTGAACCTTATCCTAACCTACTTTGGATTTTCCATCCCTTATCCTTTGATCCCATCCTCCCATCAAATGTGGATCTAAAACCTTAGATTGGTAATTTGATAAGAACTCCCAACTTACTCCACTCCTCTATATATTTACAATCTTTCATATGCAAGGGGTTGGATTTTGGAGAGTGATTTTACCCTTATGTTGTTGTGGTGAGAGGTTTAATTTCATGCATTTAGGGTGATTAGAGGTCCACATTGTGACAAGGAAATGACAAGTCAGCCTTCGAGGAGCTCTTCTACAAGATCAAAACCTATTTATGGTCGTAAACTCCTTCCATTTATATTAACGCAAAGAGTTATCTTTTTTGTTATATGTGATGTTGTTATTTCATATATTTCAATACCATGTTGATCTATATAATAGAGTATATAGATGATATTGCATAGATCTCATAGTTTCTTTTGCTTGTGTCATCTGACTGTGCGGGTTCTAATTTTGGCAATCGAAGTTGGAATTGGAGTATTCAAGCTATAGAAGGAGCAAACCCCATGATGGATTTCAGGAAGGCTTCATACCATCATTTGTTTAATTTAAGAAAATAATTATATTCCTTCTCTCTTTTTTGATTTAGTTTAGCCACCAAACCATCAATGGGATTATGGCGTGTATAGTTTAGTGATACAGGTGGGTTTTATTCGTTACATTATCAACTTAAATAGTTAAAGGATATTTGGATGGATCTCTGATCCATCCAAAGCTCTATCTATCTATAACTAAAGGGCCCGATACAACCATCAGAGTCAGAACAGTGAGCTGCGCAATAGCTGATCTAATGACTAAAGATTCCTCATCAACTGCTATAATTTGACCAGATTCGGGGAGTGGTTCATCCTCGGATATCCATACACTTTCAGGAATCAATTGTCCAAGACTAACTACTGGAAATGTTTTTTCGCAGATTGGAAATGAATGAAAAGAATTCAATCCAATTCTTTTCCAAAAATGAAATCCTGTTGACTTTTTCAACAATAGACTTAAGATCTGCATCTTTATCGAACAGATATTCCAGCTCCAATTTGATTAAGGAGTATTAGACCCTTTTTTATTGTTCATTCCATCGATGCTCTGTTCCTCCATGCAGGAAGGGAATAAATAAGTCGATCAAATTTCGAGAAGCTTCGTAAAGTGCCTCCCTAGGAGTTAACCCCCCATTCGTCCATATTTCCAGGAAAAGGACTTCTCTTATTTCATTTCCAAACCCAGAGGCATGCACGATGGGCTATTAGCTCAGTGGTAGAGCGCGCCCCTGATAATCGCGTTGTTGTGCCTGGGCTATGAAGGCTCTCAGTCACATGGATAGTTCAGTGTGCTCCACCCTCCAGCAATCAGCAAGCCGGGAGTTCTTGGACCAGCCCGCTCGTTTTTCTATTCTTTATTGGCTGTCTTGCATTTCTAATAAGTTGTTGAAAAGTGGGCATTCTAGCTGTATTGTATGCGGAATCAACTAGTTCGGATTGATCCTAACCATACCATATGCTTTCGCCGTTGGTGTTCTTTCCGATCTCAACGCATTTCACCGCTCCACCGGAAATTCCCTCTGCCCCTACTGTACTCCAGCTTGGTAGTTTCCACCGCCTGTCCAGGGTTGAGCCCTGGGATTTGATGGCGGACTTGAAGAACTATTCTTGTTAGAAAGAATGGTGGAAGATTCTTTGGGAACACATTCACAATATCTTCGTATAGAGATTCACAAAGAAACGATCCAATTAGTGGAAATGTACAATGAGATTGTATCCAGATAATATCACATTTATTAATAAATCTTCCTCCGATAATTCATCTAGTCCAGGAATAGCTATAATGTCTTGAAGTCCCTTATAACGTTATAAAGTTTGCTTAACCTTTAGGGGAGATACTTTTTTCTACAATCGTAAATCTCATATAACAATGATGACTTTTAAAAATGTAATGAAAGGAAGGTTTAGGTGTTTGAACTTCCTTGATGATTTTTTGTGCCTCTTTTGGTTTCATGAATTACCGTTATTTTGAAGGATAGGAGGTGCATCTGCTGGACCTTGGAAGCCCTTAAAATCCCTTGAAAACCTTGTAGGGAAATGACCTATTGAATCCTTAGCGAAACTGGAAAACACAATGAAAAATTCTTAGTTTTGACCCATAGGCTGGGGATCCCGACCTAAGTCCGAGGTAGGATGTTGGGGCTATGGTAGGGTGCAGGTTAATGGGAACAGAGGAGTCGATCTGACTCCAACTAGGATGTGAGTCGAGGGTTGGGCTACTGTGAAAAGCATTAAGTTGTTGAGAAGAGACAACCTCGACTGGGTCAGTCGTTAGAGGTCGAGGGTTAGTGGAAGGAAAGAGTTACGTGTTCTAGGTGTTTGGTCCGACTCCCACCAAGTTGGGGTTCAAGAGTCGAGCCCAGGTATAATTCAGAAGTGCTTTGTTGCGTATAAAGGCCGACTCAACCTGGCTATGGACCTTCTAGTCATGGTGGCCAATGGAAAATTGCCACATGGAATCATGTTGATGTGGCAAGGGTGAGAGGGGCATATCTTTGAAATGCTATAACATTCAGTTAGGGGGTCGAATTTAGGTAAGATTATATATCACCGAATTTGTTTCAATGAGACGAACGTGATGGTGATGGTCATTTTTGGGACTAGAGGAGTTATGTAAAAGTTGAAATTTTTATACCCCATTTCCATAACAGTAATTTGAAGGTTGGGTATACAGAGTGACCTCCCTCTTACTCATGGTTTCAGTAATGGAGTGTTGTTATAGGTGGTATTGGAGCATGGTTGAACACTTAGACTGAATGGGCTATATCATGAGTTAATGATGACTTTTAGAAATGTAATGAAAGAAAAATTTAGGTGTTTGACATTGCTTGATGATTTTGTGTGCCTCTTTTGGTATAATTAATTTCCCTAATCATCTGCTGGCCCTTAAAAGACCTTGAAAACCTTGCAGGAACCAACCTATGGAATCCTCAAATAAACTAGAAAAAATAGTGTAAAATTCCTGATTTTGACCCATAGGTTGGGGACCCCAACCTAAGTTGGAGGTTAGGGATGTGGTAGGGTGCAGGTGGATTAGAGTGAAGGATAAAATCTATCTCCGACTAGGTCACGAGTCAGGGATTGAGCTGTTGTGAAAAGCGTTAAGTCGTCAAGAGGAGCTGACCCCAACTAGGTCAGTGGTTGGAGTTCGAGGTTCGGTGGAAGGAAAGGGTTATGTGTGTCAGGTGTTTGAGCTCACCCCAACCATGTCAGGGTTAGGGGGTTGGGCCCTGGTATAATTCAAAAGTCCTTTATTGCACATGAAGGCCAACTCGGCCTACCTATCGACCTTCTAGACATGGTGGCTAATGGTAGACTACCACGTGGCAGGGTGAGAGAAGCCTATTGTTGAAAGGCTTTAACCTTTGGTTTGGGGGTCAGATTGAGGTAAAATTATATATCACTGAATTTGTTTCAACAAGATGAATGTGATGGTGATGGTCATTTTGGGTTTAGAGGAGTTCTTTAAAAGTAAAAAATTTTATACCCTATTTCCATAGCAGTACTTTGAAGGTCGAGTATCCAAAGTGACCTCCCTCTTTCTCATGGTTTGGATAATGGAGTGTTGGTACACCAAGCCGAGTCCATCCAACATATATCCTATGTTGTTGTAATCCTCCCTCATATGTAGCATAAAATATGCATAGTTTTGCTTGGAAAAGTAAATGGGGACCTGGTCATGGTGGGGGAACTCGTCCCAAGCTACAATCAATCGATCATAAACGGAAGGGGTCACACCAACATTCTTAAAATATTTTAGCGAAATTGGACCAATATGTCTAGCACGACAGTCTAGAGGGATGTCAAACAAATCCCCACGAATATAAATAGTCTTGGTGGCATCTTTCATTGCCTTCCAAGTATGTGGGCCTCTAACCTCTAGCCTCCTACTCCTATGTATGGAATATAGGAGGTGGCTTTGCGGGTCTTCCCTCTAGCATGTCTCGGTCAACTTGTTGATTTTATCCAACATTAGAGACAAACTACGCATAGTATGCAAACTCACAAAGATTTTATGCAACTCTCATGTGATCCATGTTTGTTGAGCCCTAACATCCTCAACTGTGATATTGGATATAGTGTTGTTCCACGGAGGGATTGACACTGCACTTTGATCCTTGTCTTCACCTTGTTGAAGATCTACAAATCATAAACATAATTGAATATATATAACAAACAAGAAGCATAATGACATATAAATTAAATGTTGAAATGTGGCAACAAGAATATTCCAATTTAATTTGTCCTTGAATTAAATTGTGAATTAAAATCGAATTTAGTCTTAACAACTACTTGGAAATAATTAATTAAGTTATTTTGACTTAATTAGTTGGATAAATTCAAGTTAGAAGTCTTTCTGAAGTCATGCAAGAGTTATCCCTTAAATTAATGAGATAAGCCTTAAATTAAGGAGATAAGATTGGGTTATATTTGAGATGTAATTAGTTAACTCAGTTTACTGATTTAAGTCCATTTAAATTAGTTCCAAACTGTTTGAGGAACTAATAGAGAGTTAACATTCAGTTGATGTATGCATGCACTCAACTATTGTACTCCAGTTAACTGAAGTTTCCCTCATCAGAAATTCATTCATGTCTATTCTGAGAAAGACGTAGTTGAGATTAAGGACAAGGACAATGTACTATTATTTGCATGTGTTTTCTTATAAAGAAAACTCATGCATGCAGAAGGAATCATTCCTTGAGGATTGTGCAGTTCTCATAGTGTGTTAGATCAGGGGATCATCCACTTGGTAAATCAAGTTTTTCCACTTGGTTGAAGGAGATCATCCTAGAGGAACAACGCAAGGAAATAGGAGCTTGGAGGGTAGAGAGGAAGGCTTGTGAGAATCCAGGATTTCCTGTGTAGTAATTTACAGGGTAAGTTCCTTAGACAGAACACTAAAGGACACCGCTCACAAACAGATCACAGATCAATACACCAGTATTGTTGACGTGGTTAAAACCCTCAAAGATGGAAACAATCCACGACCTGAGCCAACGCAACCACTTTAGGCAATTTATTAATAAATGAATGAAAATTTACATAAGCTTCTCTCATGAACAGTTACCCTACAAATGACACTCCATGCTCTTTAAATAGAGATCATGGACCAATCGGGTGTTAAGCCGTGGATCAACTGTCGGTAATGCTGAGGAGAGAATGAACTGTCAGATCACTACATATCGTGACCGTCGGATCATAAGTTACAAAAGTACATAGTAAAGAAGCACACTTTACGTAACTCTACACTAGAACAAGTTATACTTATCTATTTCCTATGTGTCGGAATATCCTAACATCCCCCCTTAAGAACAACTTGGGATAGGATTGAAGGATGTACCAATATGACAAAATAGGAGAAGGAAGGAGGCATTAGAGCCTATCCCCCCTTAGTGACAACTTCCTGAACTCCAACCATAAGTCGAAGTTTAGTAAAATTCGCCTCTGTGAGAGCCTTTGTAAAGATGTTTGCAACTTGATCATCTGTTGAACAATATTGCACTTCAAGAACATGGTCGTGAATGAGCTTTCTGATGAAGTGCATGTGCAGTTCAATGTGTTTGTTGCGCTGATGTTGGACTGGATCTTTGCATAGTTGAATGGCACTTTGATTATCACACGAAAGTCTAGTCGGATGCTACTGCTGAAAGACAAACTCTGAGATGATCTGACGAAGCCACAGGGCTTCCTTAGTAGCTTCTACGACACCACGATACTTTGCTTTTGCTGAAGAAAGATAAATGGCACTTTGTTTCTTACAAGTCCATGTAATAGGTCCTGAACCAAGAGTGAACACATAACCTGTAGTAGACTTCCTATCATCAGGGTCACCAGCCCAATCAGAATCAGTGAAACCAACAAATAGAGGATATGCTTCTACACTGTAATGAATCCCAAACTGAATTGTACCTCAAACATAACAAAGTATTCTTTTAGCTTCTTTCCAATGACTTTCATGTGGGTTTTACATAAATCGAGCAATAAGGCCAACAACAAAGGAAAGGTCAGGACGAGTATGGGTCAGATACAAAATTTTTCCTACAAGTTGACGGTATAAGGTAGCATCAACTTCAACGGAAGTACAAGTGATTGAAAGTTTGGCTCCAGACTGAAAGGGAGAAGGGGTTGGCTTACAGTCTTCCATGTGAAATTGGCGTAGAAGATCACAGGCATACTTGGACTGGGAAAGGGAAATACCTTCCTTGGATTGCAAGACTTGAAGACCAAGAAAATAATGCAAGTGTCCTAAGTCTGTCATTTCAAACTTCTTTTTAAGGCTGGACTTCACATGGTTTATAAGGTTGGGATCACTACCAGTAAGGATAACATCATCAACATAATGAACAATAATGATAAGAGACTTGCCCACTTTCTTGGTGTAGACAGTATTGTTAGAATGACACCTAGAAAAGCTAGTTTCTGAAAGAAAGCTATCCATTTTGGCATACCAAGCCCGAGGAGCTTGCTTGAGACCATAAAGGGATTTCCTAAGCCGACATACAAGGCTGGAGTTTGTTTGTATAAAGCCAGTAGGTTGTTCCATATAGATTTCTTCATGGAAGTCCGCATGCAAGAAGGTAGATTTAACATCCATCTAATGGACTTCGCATTTGAAAGAGGCAGCAAGGGAAAGAACAAGGTGGATAGAGTTCATTTTGGCAACATGCAAGAAGGTTTCAGTGTAGTCAATTCATTCAAATTTTCAGAAACCATTAGCAACAAGATGAGCTTTATGTTTATCAACTTTTCCATCTGGTCCATACTTGGTTCTATAAACCCATTTGCATCTAACAAGTTTTTGTCCCTTTGGCAGAGGAACAAGATCCCATGTATCACTTGCTAATAATGAATGATATTCTTCATTCATAGATGCATCCCAATCTGGATGGTATGAAGCTTCTGCAAAGGTGTCAGGATCATAATTCGCTGAAGCTTGAGCCAGTAAAGAAGAGGCTCTATCGAACTGAGAACGTGTACACCGCTGATTTGTAGGATCACCGGCAAGAGCACCTGCTGCATCCTGAGTAGCACGGACCCATTTTGGACGCTAAGGAGCTGAAGGAGGATCCTAAGAAGGTGGGGGAGGATTGTCATCCTCACTTTCATCATCTAAAGAAGAAATATTTTCAAAATTAGAAGAGATAGAGAGAGGTGCACATCCGCCGAACTAGGCTCGTAGGCCGATATATTTTTAGTAAACTTTACATCTCTTCTAATGATAAAATTTTTGGACTTAAGTGGAATAAGGCTATATCCTTTGACATCTTCAGAATATCCAACAAAAATACATTTTTCACTCTTAGGTTCTAAAGCTTTATGTTTCTCATCTAGAATATGGGCCCATGCTTCACTTCAAAAAACACAAAAGTGACTTACATTTGGTTTAATTGAGCTCCATGCTTCTTCTGGAGTGATATTCTTTAAAACCTTAGTAGGAGTGTGATTTATTATGTAATTTACACAGTTAATTGCTTTTGCCCAAAAATTAAGACTAAGTCCTTTAGATTGAAGCATACAATTAGCCATTTCCTTTAAGGTGTGATTCTTCCTTTCAGCTACATCATTTTTTTGTGGAGTATATGGAACAGTATGTTGCATTTTAATTCTATTCTCAGTGCAAAAGTTGATGAATTTGTTGTTAACATATTCTCTGCCATTATCAGATCTTAGGTTAAGAATTTGATGTCCAGATTGTTTTTCAACAAAGGCCTTAAAGGCCAAGAACATGTTAAATACTTCACTCTTGAGTTTTAAGAAGTATACCCAACCGCGTATGGAGAAATCATCAATGAACGTTAAGAAATACTTGTAGCCAGAGAATTAAACAACTGGAAGTGGACCACATAAATCACTATGCAAAAGCTGTAAAGGGGTGGAGGCGTGCCAGGAGGCACGTTTTTCAAAACTATCCCAATGATGTTTTCCGAGTACACTTCTGGAACAAACACCATATCTATAAGATACCATTGGAAGACCTGTCACCATATTTTGTTTACATAGATTCTAAAGGGAGCGATAGTTTAAGTGACCAAATCGCTCATTCCAAAGTTTGCTCACTTCATCATTATGAGCAATAAATACCTAGGGAAGGTTGGATGACCCAAAGTTGTTAAAATTATACAACCTTGTAGAATCATCAGCAATGCCAGTAGCTAAAATCTGCCTAGGATCGCTTAGGTCCTTAATTACAACATCGTGAGGTGAAAATTCAATGATTTTACATTCACCTGAATGAGTTATCTGATATATAGATAGAAGGTTGCAAGATAAGGTTGGAACACAATACATCATTAAATTGACCATTGTCTATATGAACAGTTCCAGTCCCTACATTGCTAAGAGATCTATCATCACCAACATATATATTTTTGGTGTTACAATCATTTAAAGAAGAAAACATGGCTTTGTTTTTGGCCATGTGATAAGAAGCTCCAGAATCAATGAGGCACTCATGAGAATTAGAAGAAGAAGATACATTTAGTGCATATCCAGAACGAGATGTTTGACAACCACATGCAGAAAGTGATATTCCTGAAGATGAAGTTGAAGTTGAAGAGTGCTCCAAATGGATGTTATGCTTCTTCATTGTTGCTTCCAAGGCTTCCATCTTCTTAAAGCATTTGGATTCTAATTGGCCATCTCGATTACAAAAGTGGCAATGTCGATCAGTCTTCTTCCCTTTGTTTTCGTTTGCCTTATCATTTTGTTGAAATGATTTTTCATTTTGAGGCTGAAATCGCTTAGGACCCTTGTTTGGTTTAGGACCATTCTTTTTAGGATACGACTTCTTAGGATTCTTTGAATTTGGTTGCTGCTTGGTGGCTAAGGCTTTCTTAGAAGATTTTCGAAGATTAAGAAGGCCAAGGTGTAAGAGTTTTTCTTGTTCTCTTATTAAAGAATCACAAAAGGAATCAAAGGAAGGGGACTTGTAGTCTTGTCCTTGAGAAATGAAGGCTTCTCTTGTAGAATGGAAGTTGGAAACAAACACAGAGTAGGATGGTCCCAACTTAGTAAGAATGGAATGGATAAGGTTACCATCTTCTTTCTTAACCTTAACACCTTCCAAGAGAAGTCTAAGGGTCTTGAACTTGGACAGAAAATCTTCAATGGAAGAAAAATTATTGGGGTCCAATGTAAGCAACTCATTTTCAAGTTGATGGGCTCTAAGTTCATTGCTTCATTAGGAGTATCAAGTTCTACGATATGGAATCTAATGTCTAGAGAAATAGACATCCCTATCAACCCACGTGCTCGATCTTGCCTATTTTCCCATTTGGTTGCCTTATCTTCATCTTTTGGTTTGGTTTCTTGGCCTGAGGCTATTCTGTAAAGACCTTTACTTCTAAGTAAATCCACAATGTAGGACCACCATTGGAAGTAGTTGGTGTTGTTAAGAATAACTTGGCATGGACTTTCCATTTTAACATAAACTGAAGCTGTAGATGCCGAAAATAAATGTTCCAGTGGAAAGATCTCGAAACAATAGGCTGATTCAAAGAATATGGCTCTGAAAACGGCTTCCGGATGAAGAAGTTAAGGCTTTTTGAAAAAAAGTTGTTGAAGAGGCCGACAAAGTGCGGGAATGTGCAGAAATGAATGATAATGTTATATTAAAAAAAATCTGCCCCCTTTCAAAAATTAATCTAATGAGCTCAACAAAAAGAAAGGCTTGAACTCAAGACCTCTATTCCCATCAAGTAGCTTTGGACCAAGTGAACTATTTAAAAGGTTAGTAATTTTTGGAAAAGAGGAAGGGTTTTTTTTTTAATTTTATAGTCACTGAAGCTTTGGGCTGCGTGCTTACTTGAGAAACCTCCTTTTTTTCCTACAAAACAAAAAACACAAAACCTAACACAGACATACAAAAAAAAAAACAAACCTTACGGCTTGAAGTTAGCTTTAGCTGGAAACTAAATATTTTCCTCAATGTTTCTGATTTTCCGAGATCACACTAAGGCACAACGGAAAAGAGCATACGCATGAGAAAAATCTTTCCTTTCTGTTTCTGATTTACCTAGATCACATAGATTCTTGGGGCAAAGAACATACACAGAAATGAAAGGTATAGATCCGGTAATAATAAAAACAAAGAGCTAAATAAACCGAAACAAACAGAGAGAAAATAACTAAAAAATGCAAATAAACACTCTATACCTCCAGATCTTAAAAATGACGTAGCTAGGGCTACCAAAAACCTTTTCGCGTGAAACGAAAGGGGTTCCTCACTGGAATAGATGCTCCTAACGGAATAGAGTAGTCCTCTCAGCCCAAAAGCAGTGAGAAAGAATAGATCTAGGAAATGTCAGTTGGATGGAGTTCTACTGGCTTCAGATTTGGATCACCAATGGATGCGACCCTCAACTTGGCTTTGATACCATGTAGGAATTTACAGGGTAAGTTCCTCAGACAGAACACCAAAGGACACTGCTCACAAACAGATCACAGATCAATACACTAGTATTGTTGATGGGGTTAAAACCCTCAAAGAGGGAAACAGTCCATGGCCTGAGCCAACGCAGCCACTTCAGGTGATTTATTAATAAAAGAATGAAAATTTACATAAGATTCTCTCATGAATGGTTACCCTACAAATGACCCTCCATGCTCTTTAAATAGAGATCATGGACCAATCGGGTGTTAAGCCACAGATCAAGTGTCGGTAATACTGAGGAGAGAATGAACCGTCGGATCACCACATATCATGACCGTCAGATTGTAAGTTACAAAAGTACATAGTAAAGAAACACACTTTACCTAACTCTACACTAGACCAAGTTATACTTAACTATTTCCTATGTGTCGAAATACCCTAATAGCCTGTGAGCATCTGTAAGGATTGTAATAACAGTTGGCTAGCTATGAGAGCTAAGGCTTTGTATAATTCCTATGTATTTCCACCTTGTATGATAATACAGATAGTGCGGTTTCTAGCCGAGGCTTTCCCCAAAGTATTTTCATGTGTTTCATGTGTATTGATTCTTCTTCTTCTGGTTATATTGTTCAGCTTGATATTTAAGCTTCCGCAAATTGATAGTAGAAGTAGGTTATAGTATTCTGTTTTGATTTATATTGCATTATCGGGTTAACCTACAGGCAGATTTTCTACATGGTATCAGAGCGAGGTTTGTAGAAATTTTCTACATAATAACAGAGTTGTGAACAATATGCTGAGAAGATAATTCGAAGTTTGAAGTTCAGGGTTGCAGGTGCACATCAAATTCATATCCTACTTCAAGGTTGGCCAATGGCGTTCTATGGCTTGAGACTCAAGTATGCCTTGGAAGGTAGTTCGAATTACATAGCATGGAAAGATAAAATGGATGTTGTATTAGAAGATAATGGCTTGAAGGAATTCATTGATCAAGAAATCCAAAAGCCAGCTTCAACTAATGCACAAGAGTTGGCTGAGTGGAAGAAGTGTGTGGCGAAGGCGAGACGGATCATCCTTGAGGGAGTTCGAGACCATATTTTCTCGAGTGTCCATGGGAAGGATACTCCATTTTCAATGTGGAAGACATTGAAGGACCTCTACCAGAACAGTAGCGACCAGAGGAAATTGGTGCTCAAGGATAAGCTTCGAAGAATCAATATGGAGAAGGGTAATACTATTTCCACATATTTGAACAAGCTCACCACTTGCAGAGATGAGCTTAGTAGTGTGGGAATAACTACTGCCGATGATGATATGGTGAGCCTTGCTCTCTTTGGCCTTCCAAAGAGTTGGAATAGCTACCAGGACTTTGTGAATGGAAGGGAGAAACTGTTGGATTGGGAACAACTGTGGTCGGATCTTATGTAGGAGGAGATCAGGAGGAGTACATGAGATGGTTCTTCATCCAAGAATGATGATGAAGAAAATTTGGCCTTAGCAAGTAAGGCAAGGAAAGGAAAGGAAAACACTTCCCATTCCAAATCAATTTCTTCTCATGGATGGAAGAAGGTTGACAAGTCTAAAGTGAGATGCTTTAATTGTCACTAGATAGGACATTATGCGACTAAATGCCCATCGAAGAAGTCCAAGAAGGGATCCTCAGTAGGATCGGAAGGTGAGGCATTAGCCTCTTAGTTCGAAATGGAATTTACCCTCATCACATGCATGGTGTCATCGACGATGGTTTGTGTTTGGTATCTTGACAGTGGAGCCTCATTCCACATGACCGGTGATAAAATTTATTTAGTGCCTTGGAGGAGAAAGACCTCAAGATGCACATAGAGATGGGTGATGATGGAAGGTATAGTTTTTCAGGAGTGGGCACGGTTTCTTTTCAGAGGGAGCATGGAGCTCCTCTCACCTTGACAAATGTGATGTATGTGCTTTTATTGAATAAGAACTTGGTATCGGTCGTGATGTTGGAGGACAAAGGCTATGATGTTGTCTTCAGTAAAGGAAAGGTGTTCCTAAGACACATAGCCACAGGTCAGACCAAGAGGATAGGGATTCAGGTGAAGAATCTCTATAAACTAGAGGTAGATGATTGTGCAACATTGAGTACGAAAGCATAATCAGTGCAAAGCCAAGACATTGGCGAGTTGTGGCACAGGAAGTTGGGAGATTTGCATCATGGGGCTTTGAAGATAATGTAGCAGATACCTACAGGACTTCAAAAAGGTAAACTTGAGCAAGTTGAGACATGCAAAGGTTGTACCTTAGGAAAGTACACCAAGTCTTCCTTTCATGATCGAGATAGTAGAGCAAAGGCTATCTTAGAGCGAGTTCGTACAGACGTGTGTGGACCATTCTCGACAACATCCACAAAGAAGCAAAGGTATTATGTGATTTTCATTGATGAATATTCTCGTAAATGCTGGATTTATTTCATGCAGAAGAAGGACCAAACCTGCACAAAGTTTTATGAGTTCAAAGCTTTGGTTGAGAAAGAGTTAAGGAAGAAGATCAAGGCCTTGAGAAGCAACAACGGTGGAGAATATGTCTCTTAAGAGTTTAAGGACGTCTATGCAGTGGAAGGAATTAAATGAGAGTTGATGGCACCTCATAACTCACAACAGAATGGGGTGGTCGAGAGGAAGAACGTAACTATTGTAGGGGTAGCACGGGCGATGCTGCATGACCAAGGCCTACCACTTCACTTATGGGCTGAGGCATGCAACAGAGTGGTCTATTTGCAGAATAGAATCCCGCATCACATACTTGGGATGAAGACACCAGAGGAAGCTTTCTCCAGTAAGAGACCAAATGTGGGTCACTTCAGGATCTTTGGCTCATCGGTATATTTCCATGTGACAAAGGATGCACGAAAGAAGCTTGAGCCAACAACAAAGTTGGGGATACTCGTGGGGTACATTGATACACCTCACAACTATCAGGTGTTCTTGCTTACCAGTCGGAGGACAGTGGTTCGCAGAGATATCAAGTTTGATGAGCAGAAGGTCATGCAAGTTTCCCTTGAGAGGGAGATCCATCTACAGGTTGTGGATGAACTGTTGGTTCCTAAGGAGGAAGAGCCTCAGACTGATGTGGAGCAGCTGCATGCAGAGTTTCCAGGAGTGGAGACATCCACTCAAGCAGATTCTTTCAGAGATGGACGGAAGCACACAAGAGAAGATGACAGATTGTTGGAGGATGCGAAAGAGAATGTGGGAGCACCCTTTTCTCAGTGTAGACAGAGGAGGTCACTTGAGAGGTACACTGGATACATGGACCTTGTTGGGGAATGTGTTGAGACTAAGCCATCTTCCTTTGAGGAAGCAGTGCAACAAACGATTTGGGTTGATGCTATGGTAGAGGAGTATGATTCCATGGTTCGTAACAATGTTTAGGACATGGTTCCAAGACCGGAGAACAAGTCAGTTGTGAGTTCCCGTTGGCTTTACAAGGTAAAGCAAGCTTCGAGGAGGATCATGTTGCTGCAGTATATTTCAACAGAGGAGTAAGATGCTGACATTTTGACAAAGGAATTGTCAAAGTGTAAATTCGAGTTCCATAGAGACAGGATCAGGGTGGCAGATAATTCCTTTCTTGTTAGAGAGAGTGTTGAAATGTGGCAACAAGAATATTCCAGTTTAATTTGTCCTTGAATTAAATTGTGAATTAAAATCGAGTTTAGTCTTAACAATTACTTGGAAATAATTAATTAAGTTATTTTGACTTAATTAGTTGGAGAAATTCAAGTTAGAATTCTTTATGAAGTCATGCAAGAGTTATCCCTTAAATTAAGGAGATAAGCCTTAAATTAAGGAGATAAGATTGAGTTATATTTGAATTGTAATTAGTTAACTCAGTTTACTAAGTTAAGTCCAGTTAAATTAGTTCCAAACTGTTTGAGGAACTAATAGAAGTTAACAGTCAGTTGATGCATGCATGCACTCAACTAGTGTACTCCAGTTAACTGAAGATTCCCTCATCAGAAACTCATGCATATCTATTCTGAGAAAGACCCAGTTGAGATTAAAGACACGGAGAATGTACTATTAGTTGCATGTGTTTTCTTATCAATAAAACTCATGTATGCAGAAGGAACTATTCCTTGAGGACTGCACAGTTCCGAGAATGTGTGAGATCAAGAGATCATCCACTTGGTAAATCGAACTTGGTTGAAGGAGATCATCCCAAAGGAACAACACAAGGAAATAAGAGCTTGGAGGGTAGAGAGGAAGGCTTGTGAGAAGCCAGGATTGCCTATGAGCATCTGTGAGGACCGTACTAAGAGCTTGCTAGCTGTGAGAGCTAAGGCTTTATATAATTCCTATGTATTTCCACCTTGTATGATAATACAGATAGTGGGGTTTTTAGCTGAGGCTTTCCCCAAAGTATTTTCATGTGTTTCATGTGTATTGATTCTTCTTCTTCTGGTTATATTGTTTAGCTCGATCTTTAAGCTTTCGCAAATTGATAGTAGAAGAAGGTTATAATATTCTCCTTTGATTTATATTGCATTATCGGGTTAACCTATAGGCAGATTTTCTACATGGTATCGGAGCAAGGTTTGTAGAAATTCTCTACATAGTAACAGAGCTGTGATCAATATACTGAGAAGAGAATTTGAAGTTTGAAGTAAGGGGTTGCAAGTGAAAATCGAATTCATATCATACTTCAAGGTTGGCTAATGGCGTTCTATGGCTTGAGACTCGAGTATGCCTTGGAGGGTAGCTCGAATTACATAGCATGGAAAGATAGAATGGAGGTTTTATTAGAAGACAATGGCTTGAAGGAATTCATTGATCAAGAAATCCAAAAGCTAGCTTCAACTAATGCACAAGATTTGGTTGAGTGGAAGAAGTGTGTGGCGAATGCAAGATAGATCATCCTTGAGGGACTTCGAGACCATATTGTCTCGAGTCTCCATGGGAAGGATACTCCATTTTCAGTGTAGAAGACATTGAAGGACCTCTACCAGAATAGTAGTGACCAGAGGAAATTCTCGCTTAAGGATAAGCTTCGAAGAATCAAGAAAGAGGAGGGCAATACTATTTCCACATATCTAAACAAGATCACCACATGCAGAGATGAGCTTAGTAGTATGGGAATAACTACTGTTGATGATGATATGGTGAACCTCGCTCTCATTGGCCTTCCAAAGAGTTGGAATAGCTACCAGGACTCTCTGAATGGAAGGGAGAAACTGCCGGATTGGGAATGACTGTGGTTGGATCTTATACAGGAGCAGATTCAGGAGGAGCACACGAGATGGTTATTCATCCAAGAATGATGATGAAGAAAATATGTCCTTAGCAAGTAAGCCAAGGAAAGGAAAGGGGAAGGCTTCCCATTCCAAATCGAATTCTTCTCATGGAGGGAAGAAGGTTGACAAGTCTAAAGTGAGATGCCTTAATTGTCATGAGATGGGACATTATGCGACTAAATGCCCATTGAGGAAGTCCAAGAAGGGATCCTCGGTAGGATCGGAAGGTGAGGCATTTGCCTCTCAGTTCGAAATGGACTTTACCCTCATCGAATGCATGATGTCATTGATGATGGGTTGTGTTTGGTATCTTGACAGTGGAGACTCATTCCACATGACCGATGATAAAAGTTTATTCAGTGCCTTGGAGGAGAAATACCTCAAGATGTGCATAGAGATGGGTGATGAAGGAAGGTATAGTGTTTCAGGGGTGGGCATGGTTGCTTTTTAGAAGAAGCATGGAGCTCCTCTCACCTTGACAGATGTCATGTATGTGCCTAGACTGAAGAAGAACTTGGTATCGGTTGCGATGTTGGAGGAAAAAGGCTACGATGTTGTCTTCAGTAAAGGAAAGGTGTTCCTAAGACACATAGCCACGGGTTAGACTGAGAGGATAGGGATTCAGGTGAAGAATATATATAAACTAGAGGTAGATGATTGTGCAGCATTGAGCACGAAAGCAGAACTGGTGCAAAGCCAAGGCATTGGTGAGTTGTGGCACAGGTAGTTGGGCCATTTGCATCATGGGGCTTTGAAGATAATGCAGTAGATATATATAGGACTTCCCAAAGGTAAACTTGAGCAAGTTGATACATGCAAAGGTTGTACCTTGGGAAAGTACATGAAGTTTTCCTTTCATGATCGAGACAGTCAAGCAAAGGCTATCTTAGAGCGAGTTCATACAGATGTGTGTGAACCATTCTCAATGACATCCATAGTGAAGCATAGGTATTATGTGATTTTCATTGATGATTATTCTCATAAATGTTGGATTTATTTCATGCAGAAGAAGGACCAAACCTTGAGAAAGTTTTGTGAGTTCAAAGCTTTGGTTGAGAAAGAGTCAAGGAAGAAGATCAAGGCCTTGAGAAGTGACAAAGATGGAGAATATGTCTCTTAAGAGTTTAAGGACTTCTGTGCAGCAGAAGGAATTAAATGAGAGTTTACGGCACCTCATAACCTATAACAGAATGGGGTGGCAGAGAGGAAGAACAAAACTATTGTAGGGGCAGCATGGGCGATGTTGCATGACCAATGCCTACCAATTCACTTGTGGGCTGAGGCATGCATCAGAGCAGTCTATTTGTAGAATAGAAGCCCGCATCGCATACTTGGGATGAAGACACCAGAGGAATCTTTCTCCGGTAAGAGACCAGATGTGGGTCACTTCAGGATCTTTGGCTCATCGATATATTGTAATGTGACAAAGGATGCAGGGAAGAAGCTTGAGCTGACAGCAGAGTTGGGGATTTTTGTGGGGTACACTGATACACCTCACAACTATCGGGTGTACTTACCTACCAGTTGGAGAACAATGGTTCACAGAGATCTCAAGTTTGATGAGCAGAAGGCCATGAGAGTTTCCCTTGAGAGGGAGCTCCAACTACACGTTGTGGAGGAACTGTTGGTTCCTAAGGAGGAGGAGCCTTAGACTGATGTGGAGCAGTCACATGCAGAGGTTCTAGGAGTGGAGACATCCACTCAAGCAGAGTCTTCCAGAGATGGACATAAGCGCACAAGAGAAGACGACAAATTGTTGAAGGATGCGAGAGCGAATGTGGGAGCACCATTTTCTCAACGCAGACAGAGGAGGTCACCTGAGAGGTACACTGGATACATGGCCCTTGCTGTGGAATGTGTTGAGACCGATACATCTTCCTTTGAGGAAGCAGTGAAACATCTGATTTGGGTTGATGCTATGGTGGAGGAGTATGACTCCATAGTTCGTAACGGTGTTTGGGACGTGGTTCCAAGACCGAAGAATAAGTCAGTTGTGAGTTCCCGTTGGCTTTACAAGGTAAAGCAAGCTGCTGATGATGGGAGGATCATGTTGCTGTAGTATATCTTGACATAGGAACAAGATGCTGACATTTTGACAAAGGCATTGTCAAAGTGTAAATTCGAGTTCCATAGAGACAGGATCGAGGTGGAAGATAATCCCTTTCTTGTTGAGAGGGAGTGTTGAAATGTGGCAACAAGAATATTCCAATTTAATTTGTCCTTGAATTAAATTGTGAATTAAAATTGAATTTAGTCTTAACAGCTACTTGGAAATAATTAATTAATTCATTTTGAATTAATTAGTTGGAGAAATTCAAGTTAGAAGTCTTTCTGAAGTTAGTTCCAAACTGTTTGAGGAACTAATAGAGAATTAACAGTCAGTTGATGCATGCATGCACTCAACTAGTGTACTCCAGTTAACTGAAGATTCCCTCATCAGAAACTCATGCATGTCTATTCTGAGAAAGACCCAGTTGAGATTAAATACAAGGACAATGTACTATCAGTTGCATGTGTTTTCTTATAAAGAAAACTCATACATGTAGTCAAGGTATCATTCCTTGAGGATTGCACAATTCTGACAGTGTGTGAGAAAGTGTTACACTTGGTAACATGGGAGTCATTCCAGAGGAAGAGCGTAAGGAAATAGGAGCTTGGAGGGCAGAGAGGAAGGCTGGAGAGAAGCCAAGATTGCCTGTGAGCATTTGTGAGGATTGTACTGAGAGCTGGCTAGCTGTGAGAGCTAAGGCTTTGTATAATTCCTATGTATTTCCACCTTGTATGATAATATTGATAGTGGGGTTTTTAGCTGCGGCTTTCCCCAAAGTACTTTCATGTGTATTGGGCATTGATTCTTCTTCTTCAGGTTATATTGTTCAGCTTGATCTTTAAGATTCCGCATATTGATAGTGTTGAGCCTCCATTTTGTCCAAATTTTCATGATTTATCTGAATAATTTTATGTCTGTACTAAGTGTCTATAATCATTATGTTAGAGTCGGTCTTGTAGCCCTCCATCAACGATCAAAGCTCTTTGCATTTGCATAAGTAGGTGTCTCATCAGTGTTAATTTTTGCATTCCATTAGGCATGCCATAACCCTGATGGAGGAGCTGGTGTCTTTATCCCCCTCTTGGCACTGCTGGATCAAAGTCATTTCAGTCCTTAAATCTCTTTCAAGCTTGTCTTGTCTTGTCTTGAGGTCAAATTCCTAGGTCTAGGGTTTTGGTCAAGTTTGTTTACAAGGTCATGTCTCTGAAGGTCAATAAGTGCTCAGCAAGCCAGAGGGATGATTTTAATGGTGTTTCTTCGCAAATTTCTATCTTGTACAGTTAATTTTCACCTTGGATTTAAAAACTCTGTTTTTAAAGCCAAGGTCATTTTTCAAAATTTTGTAAAAAATGGTAAAAATTCAAAAGTTTTCAAAGGACAGCATGTAACCCTGGCTCCCTTGCGAAGATGCTATCCCTGCAAAAAAGTATCGAGCAAAAGCATCAAATTAGTCAATTTCAGGACAAAAGGAAACCAAAAACATCAAGTTTATAAAGTGTCAAAGAAAAACATTATAAAGTGGGTTTGGGCATGAAATTAATTCAAATCAAAGTTATAAAAGCTCAATCTCCCTCCATCGACCCTCATTGTGCATCCAAGTCATTGAGCAAGTGCTTGCAAGAGAGATTGGGAGAAATTTGTGAGCTTGACAGGCGCGTGACCCGTTAGACCAGGTGCACGACCCGTCAGAGGCGCGCGACCCGTCCAGCGCGTTCCCACAGTTCATTTTTTCAACGGGCGCGACCCGTTGGGTGAGGCGCGCGACCCGTCAGCGCCCTCCCTTTGAAATCACCTGAAAATTCACCCAAGGAGCTATCAAATCGCCGATTTGTTTAAGGTAGGCCCTCCAAACTCAAAATTGGTTGCTTGTTATGTTTGAAGGACATCATGAATGTGTTTTTAAAGATCAAATTGTGCAAGAGAAAAAGCTCCATATGGCTGCATATTAAATTTGTAAAAATTTACTAGGGTTTTATGCTGTTTTAAGGTATTTCCTTATAATCATTTTTTCCCCATTCCCATTTTTTTTTCCTTGATATTCCATGTAAATGTCCCTTGCTAAATTGTAAAGAAAATCCAAACCCTATCCTTCTTCCCTAAAAAATAAAAAATCAAGCCCTAATCCTACCTCTCATTATACCCATGTAAACAAATGTATATAATGATGCATATGCAATGATTTGGCAATTTTTTTCCCTAAAATCCTTGTTTTATATATTTATTCCCATTTTCCCTTTAAAATTATCCCTCCCCTAACATTCCCCTCATGCTCCTTGTCCCCTTGAAACAACATATATATCAGCATTTTGCAAGGCAGAAACAGCAGTACATTTTGTCCACTTTGCTCCTTAAACAATGTCAGAAACCGAAACCTATGAGCAGAGTGATGACCAATCATCAGCTTTAGAGATTGAGGTACAGAGGAGGCCTCATAAGGGTGGAAAGGGCGGTCATCATAGGCGAGAGGAGCCCACCTCTTTGACCTATTTGCAGGCTTGTCCACTTGCAGTCACATGTTTCCGCCACATGTCATGTTATGAATTGAGCGGGAGACTATGCTTGTCCGGGTCAATGCACACTTGAAGAGGCTGTTGGCTAAGGCCAACCAAGATAAAAAATTGCTGAGGAACATGAAGAACCATTATTGGGCGCGGATGCACGTGTGCAAGGCGAAGATGAAGGTGCTTCAAAGGCGGTTGACGAAGGCACTAAAACGGAGAAAGAAGCTCGATCCCCTCCACATCTTGGAAGAGGCTTCACTGAAGGACCAAGGCACTAAATAGCCTAGCCACAGCACAAATCCCAAGAAATTTTGAGCATTTTGGGTAAATTTTGGTTTTTTCAGGCAATTTACAGGTTTTCCCCATTAACGGGTCTCACCCCCCGCGCGACCCTTCATCATGGCAACTCCATTTTGCAAAAACTCAGCATTTCTAGATTTGTCATAAGAAATTACATATGATCATCAATGGACTTGAGATTTTATGAAGTTTTGGGCCTCCAGAAAGTCAAAAAACAAGCAAAAATTGATTTTCTGCCACATTTTTGAGTTGCAGAAAGCAGTCTTGGGAGATTGCAATTTTGGAGGGGCAAATGACCACCAAATTTAGAAATTCCAGTTGGGTTGGAAAGTAGACTCATAGACCTTTCCAACAAGCCTACTCTTGCTCAATTTGGCCACCTGGAAGTGCCCCAAATGTGGTCCCAAAGGCGCGCGACCCGTCAGGCAGAGGCGTGCGACCCGTCAGGCAGACTTTGCCAGATTTCAGTGCACAGCTCAGAAAAACGCAGTTTGACCCTGTTTGACTTTTTGGGGTGGATTATTACCTAATTTGATGTAATTATTGTACTTTATTGACACTTTTACTCTTATGTACCTCTTCTAGAAGATTCATTCATGAAAAGGGTGAAAATTAAATGAATGAATGGGTTTCCTAGCTTATAGAGGCAAGTTGTTTTGACTGCCTATTTTGTAGTGCTTAGTTTAGAAGTGGTTGAAACAGCTCCCAGGATAGTGAGCTCGACCCATGGAGGCAGGGAAAGAGGTTAGATCATCTGTATTATGTACTTTCTTGCTCATTTTCATGGTTGGACTTTTGAGGGAGAAGCTATCATTGTATTATTTCATTATATCTCTGCAATTTTTGGCTAAGGAAGACCAGGATTTTGCAGTCCTTTTTGGGATTCTTGTGGTTACATGTATTGATGGTGTGTTTCTCTATGTACTTGTAAGTGTGTTATGTGGATCATTTCCTTTCTTTTCCTTCTGCACATTAAGCAAACGAAGTGTTAAAGTAAGAATTCATGACTGTCATGCTCTGCTTTTAAGTTTGTTTAATTTCAATGTTTTCTACTGTTTAAGGAGAATTCAAAGTTATTGTTTGCTCTCCTTAGCTCCTCACCTGTCATTCCTGATCATCCACCTCAATAAAAGGCATCAATACTGTCTCCTACCTCGCCCCAAAGAACCCCCTGCAGAAACTGTGTCCAATCCCCGCACCCAAAATTGCCATCCCCTCAATTTGCCACCGAAAACCCTAAAAATCCCAAATCAACCTTTTTGATCAGTTTACTAGCCTAAAATTAGTGTTACCCTATTGGTCATCTCATCCATTGAAGATTTTACCGAGATAGACCGGAGAGAGCCTTCTCCTGCCCCGTAGGGCTAGCTACGAGGCTAAATGGTTTGATGTTGCCTTGAGGTTTACCTTTCTCAGCCTGAGGTGAAATTTCAAGAGCTAACATACTGGCGACCATACTGGGGAGAACAAATTGTTTGCTGATTGATGTGTTTATTTCATAAGTCTTAGACGGAGCCTGAAGTTATGCCAGGTAGCCTTCGAAACACTTTTGCTTTGCATAAGCGGAAGTAGATAAACGCTGCTTCAGTCCATCTCCGTGAGCTTGTGAATACAACACTTCATTTGCATTTTACCCCAGTACATGTATCAAGTTCAGATCTGATTGTTGATAGTGGACAACGATCAGACACTTGAAAGGCTGAAATCATTCACTTGGCGACTCTAAATCATTTTTGAGATCAGATCCAAAGACTCCACTGGAGGATGATCCCGACCAACAGAAACATGAAAGGAGAATATGGACAGATCAGGTACTCAAGTTGGAATTTCATCCAAGATATTTTGTTCTTTGTTCTAAATTATTTCTCCTCTTTTCCTGAGAATGTAAAAAGGGCTTTGCAAAGTATACTGTATTTGAGAAGAGATCCTCGACCTACAGTTAATTCTTTTCCCTCTAAGATTGTGAATACTAAAGATTTGCATACCTTTGAGCTTGATCAAGACCTTTCTTCTAAATTTTGTGATGGCCATCTTCAAATTGATGAGTCTCAAAAGACCAAAACTAATTCTATACCTGCTGTACATACCCCTATACCTTGTAAAATTCCAGATCGGTATAAACCTCTTGTTTTACCTTCTGTTCTTCATGCTTTCCCCAAAAACTATGATCTATACTTGCCGATGTTTGATGGTGAAAGTAAGAATGTCAACGCTGAGCAACATGTGCAGAATTTTGAGAATTTTCTAGATCTTTTTGAAGTTGATGAAGAAGATGTTAGTATTAGGCTTTTTGCTCTTTCTTTGCAAGCCAAAGTGAAGAGTTGGTTCAAAACCTTGCCTGATGCAAGCATCTCAGATTTCCAGCAGTTCGTCAAAGTTTTTCTCGATAGGTGGATGATTGGACAGAACCTTTTCTTGATTGTAGAAGAGTATAACCAGCTGAAAAGATTGCCAGGGGAGACAGTACAACAGTTTTCGGCTAGATTTAACCAAGTTTATTATTCAATGCCAGTTGATATAAGGCCTACTCCTAAATCTGCTCTCTTACACTATCCGGGTGCCTTTGATCCGGAAATGGAGTTTCAGCTGAGAGAAAGGGATATTGCAACACTTCACGAGAAGCAAAACCGTGCAGTAAATGTAGAGGCGCATCTGCTGATCCGACGGGCAAGGTTGAAGGAAGAAGAAATGAAAAACATAGATCCGGAAAAATCGACATCTCTAGAGGTAAAGCTTGACATTTTGGTAAGTGCAGTGGAAAAGATGATGGACAAGATCAACACAAGGAATGATTATGGTGTTCAAGGCTCGCTGACTGAAGAAGAACAAGTTGCTGATCCAAAACATTTTGTTTCTTATCCTAGTTGTCATAGATCTGATAATGATTGTTTTATAGATCATTGTGAAGAAGAGAGAGCTGTTGATATGACATGTATGTTTGATGATGTGTTTTATACCGATGATTTGCCTCGGTTTGATCAGTATGATGATGATTATGTTCTACAAACAGAAGCTAATCTTGCAGACAAATCAGCAGCTAGTTTGTGGGAGGAGGATGTTCACTTACAACAGCTCAAGTACAATGATCAAATGATGCATAACAGCTATGACAATGATGAGGAGAGTGCATCAAAGTTTGAAGTAAGTGAAGGATCTTTGCCTTTTTGTTTTGATTCGTTTCAGTTCATCAGAGAGAATTACCATGCAATCGGAAATCAAATGTCAACAAGTCTTGATTTGAATCATCTTGAGAGCAACGAAAATTTTGTTCAAGACTTCACATATTCAGATTTGCAACCCCCGAAAGCCATTGATTGTCAAGTTGCAACTGAAGACTTGGAAGTGGACACACATGATTTAATGATTCAAGGTGGCTCCATACCATTCTGTTTTGAATCATTTCAGTTTTTGAAGGGTAGATTGCATAGTACATCTTCAAATGAACAGCTTATAACAAATCAGCAATCTCTTAGTGTTAATGTTGAGCACGAGACAGATAACACAATTCTTGAGCAGCTTGTAGCATCAGATTTGCAGCCACCAAATGAAATTGAAGGGCAGATTACAGATGAAGCTGTGGAAGACGAAATACATGATTTAATGATGCAAGAAGATTCTATACCCTTTTGTTTCGAAGCATTTCAGTTTATAAGGCAGAATCTTTGTAAAATCTCTCAAGGAAAAGATGAACAGCTAGAAGGATGTCATACACTTTCAATGGATACATTGCAGCAGTCTTTTCAAGTTTTTCATGATCCAATAGCTGATGTTTTGGATGAGGTTTGCAGTCAAAGTCTTTCTCCATTAACTACATGTGAGCTTGAAACATGTGCTGATATGAATTTGATCCGGCAGCTGGTTTCTTTGTCATTTTCAGCAGAGGTCTCGTCACAAGGCTCAGATCAAAGTTTGCATTCATGGTATGAGGAAAAGAGAAGTAATCCATTCGATGAGCTAAGTTCCAGTGTGCTTGAATTTCAAGATCCTTATGCAGTGTTTTTGGAGGTGGATAGAGAATTCATATCATTCTACGGATCTGTTTCCAAATTGTCATGGGAGTTGCCTTTCAGTAGTTCTCTTTTGTTGTTCATAAGTGAGCACTTGCGGAGAATTCGAACAGCAGATGGGATGCTTACTTGGTTGCATTGGTTGTTTCATTTCACTTGATCAGGTGATGAATGAAACCGTTAGAGTAGGTTTTGATGAATAAGCTCCACTTTGAGCATCATTTTCAGTTTGTCGGTTGTTTTTAAGTTTTGAGTCAGTTTTTAGTTGAGTGAGAGTCAATTTGTGTTGTCAAGTCATCAGTTTTCAGTCATGCATTTCAGCTTGAGTTGTTGACTCCATTGCCCAATGATGATAAAGCACTGGTCTGCTCTCCCAGAGGTCTAAGGTTCTTGGTACCTCCAAGGAGCTACCATCCCCATTGGAGCCAATGTTAGAGTCGGTCTTGTAGCCCTCCATCAGCGATCAAAGCTCTTTGCATTTGCATAAGTAGGTGTCTCATCAGTGTTAATTTTTGCATTCCATTAGGCATGCCATAACCCTGATGGAGGAGCTGGTGTCTTTATCCCCCTCTTGGCACTGCTGGATCAAAGTCATTTCAGTCCTTAAATCTCTTTCAAGCTTGTCTTGTCTTGTCTTGAGGTCAAATTCCTAGGTCTAGGGTTTTGGTCAAGTTTGTTTACAAGGTCATGTCTCTGAAGGTCAATAAGTGCTCAGCAAGCCAGAGGGATGATTTTAATGGGGTTTCTTCGCAAATTTCTATCTTGTACAGTTAATTTTCACCTTGGATTTAAAAACTCTGTTTTTAAAGCCAAGGTCATTTTTCAAAATTTTGTAAAAAATGGTAAAAATTCAAAAGTTTTCAAAGGACAGCATGTAACCCTGGCTCCCTTGCCAAGATGCTATCCCTGCAAAAAAGTATCGAGCAAAAGCATCAAATTAGTCAATTTCAGGACAAAAGGAAACCAAAAACATCAAGTTTATAAAGTGTCAAAGAAAAACATTATAAAGTGGGTTTGGGCATGAAATTAATTCAAATCAAAGTTATAAAAGCTCAATCTCCCTCCATCGACCCTCATTGTGCATCCAAGTCATTGAGCAAGTGCTTGCAAGAGAGATTGGGAGAAATTTGTGAGCTTGACAGGCGCGCGACCCGTCAGACCAGGTGCGCGACCCGTCCAGCGCGTTCCCACAGTTCATTTTTTCAACGGGCGCGACCCGTCAAAGGTGCGCGACCCGTTGGGTGAGGCGTGCGACCCGTCAGCGCCTCC
Organism: Pinus tabuliformis; assembly: GCA_031772625.1. NCBI lineage: Eukaryota > Viridiplantae > Streptophyta > Pinopsida > Pinales > Pinaceae > Pinus > Pinus tabuliformis. The sequence goes on from CM062818.1 coordinate 234,396,998, forward strand.
CTTTGAAATCACCTGCAAATTCACCCAAGGAGCTATCAAATCGCCGATTTGTTTAAGGTAGGCCCTCCAAACTCAAAATTGGTTGCTTGTTATGTTTGAAGGACATCATGAATGTGTTTTTAAAGGTCAAATTGTGCAAGAGAAAAAGCTCCATATGGCTGCATATTAAATTTGTAAAAATTTACTAGGGTTTTATGCTGTTTTAAGGTATTTCCTTGTAATCATTTTTTCCCCATTCCCATTTCTTTTTCTTTGATATTCCATGTAAATGTCCCTTGCTAAATTGTAAAGAAAATCCAAACCCTATCCCTCTTCCCTAAAAAATAAAAAATCAAGCCCTAATCCTACCTCTCATTATACCCATGTAAACAAATGTATATAATGATGCATATGCAATGATTTTGCAATGTTTTTTCCCTAAAATCCCTGTTTTATGTATTTATTCCCATTTTCCCTTTAAAATTATCCCTCCCCTAACATTCCCCTCATGCTCCTTGTCCCCTTGAAACAACATATAGATCAGCATTTTGCAAGGCAGAAACAACAGTACATTTTGTCCACTTTGCTCCTTAAACAATGTCAGAAACCGAAACCTATGAGCAGAGTGATGACCAGTCATCAGCTTCAGAGATTGAGGTACAGAGGAGGCCTCATAAGGGTGGAAAGGGCGGTCATCATAGGCGAGAGGAGCCCACCTCTTTGACCTATTTGCAGGCTTGTCCACTTGCAGTCACATTGTTTCCGCCACATGTCATGTTATGAATTGAGCGGGAGACTATGCTTGTCCGGGTCAATGCACACTTGAAGAGGCTGTTGGCTAAGGCCAACCAAGATAAAAAATTGCTGAGGAGCATGAAGAACCATTATTGGGCGCAGATGCATGTGTGCAAGGCGAAGATGAAGGTGCTTCAAATGCGGTTGATGAAGGCACTAAAACGGAGAAAGAGGCCCGATCCCCTCCACATCTTGGAAGAGGCTTCACTGAAGGACCAAGGCACTAAATAGCCTAGCCACAACACAAATCCCAAGAAATTTTGAGCATTTTGGGTAAATTTTGGTTTTTTTAGGCAATTTACAGGTTTTCCCCATTAACGGGTCTCACCCCCCGCGCGACCCTTCATCATGGCAACTCCATTTTGCAAAAACTCAGCATTTCCAGATTTGTCATAAGAAATTACATATGCTCATCAATGGACTTGAGATTTTATGAAGCTTTGGGCCTCCAGAAAGTCAAAAAACAAGCAAAAATTGACTTTCTGCCACATTTTTGAGTTGCAGAAAGCAGTCTTGGGAGATTGCAATTTTGGAGGGGCAAATGACCACCAAATTCAGAAATTCCAGTTGGGTTGGAAAGTAGACTCATAGACCTTTCCAACAAGCCTACTCTTGCGCAATTTGGCCACCTAGAAGTGCCCCAAATGTGGTCCCAAATGCGCGCAACCCGTCAGGCAGAGGCGCGCGACCCGTCAGGCAGACTTTGCCAGATTTTAGTGCACAGCTCAGAAAAACGCAGTTTGACCCTGTTTGACTTTTCGGGGTGGATTATTACCTAATTTGATGTAATTATTGTACTTTATTGACACTTTTACTCTTATGTACCTCTTCTAGAAGATTCATTCATGAAAAGGGTGAAAATTAAATGAATGAATGGGTTTCCTAGCTTATAGAGGCAAGTTGTTTTGACTGCCTATTTTGTAGTGCTTAGTTTAGAAGTGGTTGAAACAGCTCCCAGGATAGTGAGCTCGACCCATGGGGGCAGGGAAAGAGGTTAGATCATCTGTATTATGTACTTTCTTGCTCATTTTCATGGTTGGACTTTTGAGGGAGAAGCTATCATTGTATTATTTCATTATATCTCTGCAATTTTTGGCTAAGGAAGACCAGGATTTTGCAGTCCTTTTTGGGATTCTTGTGGTTACATGTATTGATGGTGTGTTTCTCTATGTACTTGTAAGTGTGTTATGTGGATCATTTCCTTTCTTTTCCTTCTGCACATTAAGCAAACGAAGTGTTAAAGTAAGAATTCATGACTGTCATGCTCTGCTTTTAAGTTTGTTTAATTTCAATGTTTTCTACTGTTTAAGGAGAATTCAAAGTTATTGTTTGCTCTCCTTAGCTCCTCACCTGTCATTCCTGATCATCCACCTCAATAAAAGGCATCAATACTGTCTCCTACCTCGCCCCAAAGAACCCCCTGCAGAAACTGTGTCCAATCCCCGCACCCAAAATTGCCATCCCCTCAATTTGCCACCGAAAACCATAAAAACCCCAAATCAACCTTTTTGATCAGTTTACTAGCCTAAAATCAGTGTTACCCTATTGGTCATCTCATCCATTGAAGATTTTACTGAGATAGACCGGAGAGAGCCTTCTCCTGCCCCGTAGGGCTAGCTACGAGGCTAAATGGTTTGATGTTGCCTTGAGGTTTACCTTTCTCAACCTGAGGTGAAATTTCAAGAGCTAACACATTATTATTCGTTTTACACATTATTAAGTTATCATTTAGAGGCATTTAGAGCTGAGAGTTGTTGATCTATGAAATCTTCTTGTTTTGTTAATTTAATGTGAAAATATCATTAATGTCAGGCTCTTTTGTGTCAGGTGTTAACATTCCTGTAGTAGCAGTTCCTATACCAGCTGTGCCTGCACCAACATTCTTGCACCAACTCTTCTTGCACCAACATGCTTGCACTAATTTGGGGCTTTCATACATTGACACATCTATAGGGAAATATGAAAGAGGTTTTTGTTCAAAATGGTGTTTGAACACTTTCACATAAGCTAATATACACCCAGGTTGTACGGATTTATGTTTAGGCAATAATTAATGCCTTAGCCCCAAATTCGCAGCAGTTTCCAAACTGCCAACTTTTGCCTCATTTTTCATGCACGTGAAGGTGAATGAAGAAATTCTAGAACATGGGTTTTGGTCCCAATATAGCATGTTTACAAATCCTCAAAACAGATTTCTAAAATCCGTAATGGTGTAAAAGTTACAGAACGGCCTTTGAGGCAGTTTCTAAAAAAAAACTGTTTTACAGAATTTTAGCATCTCAGATTTCAAACAGTCATTTTTAGGCATGATTTCTGAGAAAATGGATCTGAACCAGAAAATTCTGAGAGAGGTTATTGTTGAAAATATAACAAGCTAGATTTCCTCCAAACAGTTTTCCAAAATTCGTAATGGTTAAGGAGATACACAAAATTCTTTGGAGGAATTTTGTTAAAAAAACCGATTTTTCCAGAAGTGTAGAAAACTACCAGAGTTGGGAAATTCGTGCCAAACCTTCATTCCTTCAATGGGTAAATGGTTGTACTGATATTTTTTTGATGAATATCAGCTGGTATTCAATCCCCATGTTATTTGCTAAAGAAACTATCATGTAAAAACCAATATAAAAGAGAGGAGCTACGTAGGAGTGGGGAGGATGGCAATTTGTAGTTTTTAAATTGTATTTCATTTGCAGAACATGGAATTAGATCTTTCTATGCAGGGAAGGAGGAGATGCACACTAGTGGGATGATCCCTGGAGGGGACCATTGGAGCCAGCGCTGCATTATTGAATGAATCTGTAACAATACTTCTGAAATGAATTTCCTTGGCATTAAATTCTAAATTCTGGTTTCTACTCTGAAATGAGTTTATTTGACAATCACTTTTGAGTAATTTTGTTTCTCTATAATGTTCTAAGATTGTGATTTAAATTGCTGCAAAGGAAACGAGTTGGATGGTTGGGCCCACCAGCCAATCCGTTGCCCCAAACCTCTTAACTTTCATTTGCTGCATTTTAGTTTGCTTGGTGTGAGTGTGATCTTAGATAATTTCACAATTTCATTTCATAGCTCTTCTTTCAGTCATTTCATTTTCAATTTCATTCCAAAAGATTTATTTTACTGTTGTGGTTATTTAAGTTTAATATCAATTCTTTTGGATGTATTTTCATAAAGGCTGAACTAAAGTAAATGGTGAATGTTTTAACTGCGTCTCTTATTTATTCTTACAAAGATCTACCCTGATCTCATTGCTGCGTAACAAAGTTTATTTCCAGAACACAATGGTGAAATAATTGCTGAGCAAGAATTCTAGTTAACTTAACTGAACATATACTCATAATTTCCTTTGAATATTCTATGAGACAAATTCCTACACTTTTGCTGAAAAACATTTATTCCTGCACTTTTGCAGAAAACATTTATTCCTGCATTGTTGCAGGAAAACATTTATTCCTGCATTGTTGCAGGAAAACATTTATTCTTGCACTTTTGCAAGCAAATGCTCGGATCAACATAAGGAAATATTGTGAATCTTGTTGACAAAACGCTCACATAATTCTTCATTATAATTAAATGTTGCATATATTATAAGGAAGTATTTAATAAGATCAGGGTAAACAACATGAATTATATATTGGTTCTTATTGCATATTTCTCTTACAACTAAAGTACTAAATTTTCTTTAAGAGAAGTAGTGCATTATTATTTTGATTCTTCTTAAAGCATTCAATTATTTCCTTAGATTAGTTGGAATGAAGTTGTTGTGTGATTTCTAGTTTAAATTCATGTTTGCAACATAGCAATAATGTTTTAAGAGGTTTCACATTGTTTATTTCTTGAATCACTTTCTTTTGAATGCGGCCTACATTCCCTTGTCCCCTCGACAATTGAGGAAGACTTACTACAAGAGTCAACTCAACCCAGAAGAGGAGCCAAAAGTAGATTCCCGGAGTGCTTTTAATTTGCTTTAAAGAGTCTTGTTTATTTTTCCTGAACGATGCTCCTTTTGAATTTCTTGCAAGAGTTTGGTTTTTATTTAACAGATCTATGAAGTCGTATTCTGGCATATATTGTGCTATGCCTCTAAGTTTACTTACCCGGATTGGGAAATTAAATGTTGGTGTAAATCTTGCATTTATACTGCCCAACAGATAGTAGAAGTAGGTTATAGTATTCTGCTTTGATTTATATTGCATTATCGGGTTAACCTACGTCAGATTTTCTACATGGTATCAGAGCCAGGTTATCAGATGTAGATTGCAATGGCCAAGTCCCGAGTCTTTGATTTCCATTGCCATGGCTACTCCTGTATGAGTCCTCAATATGCATACGATCATGAGGCTTTAGATTTAGGTAAAAGAAAAACTCTCTGCAAGCTACCACTCACATCGGATTCATAAGAGTTTTTCCATTTCAAACTCACTTTCCATTGGCCTCTCAATCCCATGCCTTTCTTAGTGGAGTTGGAAATACAATTGAGCCCTTGAGCCATCGAATCTAATTCTTGATCAACCATGTCTTCACCTTCTACTTTCTCCTCAGGCTCTGAACCTGAAGAGTCTTCCTCTTCACTATTCAAATCTTGTTATACTCAGGTGACTCTTCTGCCCTCAGTTGTTCTTTATTAGAAGAATCTCCCTTGTGAGCTACACCTTCCTCAATACGTGGAAGTTCCTCTTGTTGAACTATCTCTTTGTGAGAGCTTGCTAATTCCTCAAGAATAGCGAAAACTAAATCTTATACCGATTAGACCAATACACTAGTACAAGTTGTTTCTTTCTTTCTTGGATTGTGAGAAAGACCACATCTAATTGGAAATAAACTACGAACTCTCGCAAATTGACGAGTAATGGGCCAAATTGTTCGGAGCTGATTGAAAGTAACTTCAAAAGTTTGTTCCGGACTAGGATGAGAGGATCCTCCTATTGCAGGATTATGAGTTGGAATGGAACCTGGTGTGTTATTTCCTTGCGCGGAAGATGAATGGTTAGGATGAGATGAATTTTCAGCCATAAAAAAGTTGTTTCCTCCTTCTAGTGCTAGAATGTTGACGGTGCTAGAACCTGCCAACATGTAAGTGGGTCTCCCCGATGAAAAACCCTAATTAGACTTCACACCTTTTGGTGTAGTAGTCCTTCTGAAAATAATGCCTGACTGCCATTATTCTTAAAGGTTTTCCTTGACTACGATGGTTAGCATAAGAGAGTAATTAACATGTACTTTTGAATGAACAAGTGAGTATACCTTTTGAAATGTTAAATTGTAGAATGTATCAAGGTTCTTTCACTGAAGGGAGAGGAAAGTGAGCCTTCAAAATAAAATTAATAATACTAATATATATATCTATATATATATATATATATATATATATATATATATATATATATATCTCTTAATTAACATGTACTTTTGAATGAACAAGTGAGTATACCTTTTGAAATGTTAAATTGTAGAATGTATCAAGGTTCTTTCACTGAAGGGAGAGGAAAGTGAGCCTTCAAAATAAAATTAATAATACTAATATATATATATATATATAGATATAACTAGTGAAATAGTTCTCATAGCAGTGACGATCATTAAAACACACATGACACAAATTCAATAATATAAACACCAAAGCCACCGAAATAGTTCAACTTCTTTAATACACAATTACAACAAAGTACACCGCAAACATTCAAAGAAAAATCTTACAATATTTACGATATACACATGAAAGTGTGCCGATTCAACAAGGTTCAAGTATTAAGTGAAAGTTCCCTTGATACATAGATACGATGAACATTAGTAGCTCCAATAGTGGAGTGTTAGAGCTATCGTTTTCTCTCCAAAAGAACTATCCTCCTCTCTAATGCCTAGCTAGAGAGCCAAGGTGAAATGTCCTTTACTTGTGCCATGAGGGTGTATTTAAAACAAATGAGGTGATTCTCCACCTCCCTTGTGACTCTTGGAGTTCCCTCATGACTCTTGAGCTTCCATCTAACTTTTCAAATTTCCATGAGACCCTTTGAATTCTATGTAACTTTCCACATTCAAAAAGTAACCCTTGGACTTCCAATTTACATTAAAGTACTCATATTATTGGAAATTACATAATTAAATCCACAAATGATTTGGAAATGATGAATCATATGACACCTTGACAATACATAACTTGACTTTGATGACATGGACTTGATGATAATGCAACAACGCCAAGCCACTATTTCTGCTCCTATCTTTATGTCTTCTTGAGAGATGATACATGTTCTTCCTCCTGCTCCTTCATAAGGCTTGAAGATAGGGATTCCTTACTAAGATTTTCTGTTACAATAAAGAGTCCCTTCATCTTCTTGCTAAAGGATCAATTTGTTCTTACAAATTCCTTATAGCGTAGTCTCATCTTTCTCTTACATCATCATCCTACCATATCAAGATATAGTAATTGCAACTCAAAGTCACTCGTGACAAGATGACATCAGTCCGAAAAACTTTGTATCTAAATGGCTTCATGAAAATCATTGGTTGAGCTAGAATTGGGTATTGGACTGAGAGGGAGGCCCAAGCATTTCGTAGTGTATAGTTCCAGAGGCATGGAGTGAGGTGTTGATGCTTGTGACCATGTAATGCACAACACTGGAGGCCTGGGAAAGAAGACTACATAGTTGAGGATCATAGTGAGGGATGCTTTCCCATTGTGACTACCTAATGTATAGTTTAGGAGAGGGAGGAGCCAGTACATTATGTAGTTGCACAATTCAAGGAGTCAAGGAGGAAGACAACGGATTGAGATTGTGCAATGTACAAAAGGAGGATTACAGGGAGGCTTGATTATGTAGTTGTGTAGGTTAGGAGGCTAGGATTGGGCAATATGATTGCGCAATGCGCAATCCTTGTCAGAAAATACTATGCATTGTACATTTTTAGGAGGAGAGGGTTCATGTTTGAGGCTTACCACTATGGAATGCGTAGTTCAAGGAGGGTAGAGTGAGCTCAAGTTGGTCGGGCAATGAATTTTTCCAGAATTTGGCTAAGTGTAGGATCAATGAAGCAGAAATGAAACCAAGGTATGACCTGAGAATGATCACACACTCAAAAAAATTGATGACACAACATTGGACACTTAGCACTCATAAACAAAATGGTCCCCTTAATGTGATGATAAAGCAACACTCTCCTCCAAGTGCAACACTTAAGATACACTTTGGGACGATGGTGACGACACTAGTGTGACAATGCATGAAAATTTGGGGATGAGTCTAATACATTTCTATATGATAAATATGATCCGTCGACACCAAAGTTTCCCTTTGAAATGAACCATAAATTTTCCTTCGTGATATGTGACACTTCCCATGTCAAAATATGACACTTTAGTTCTCTCCACAAAGGGACTTGAAAACTTGAAGGGTACACATGGAATGCCTATTACTACTAGAAATGACATGTTGAAAATTTAAAGTAGGCTTCAAAATTTGTATATGGACCAAAATTTTGGAGGGTGTTGTAGTAGCGACAACAAAATCCCAGATTTATGTAACGATATCTTAATTTATGCAAGTAAAGTAGTCCTGAGAGTTAAATAATCACAACCATGGTTAACCATTTCTCAACTATATTTAACCATAGTCAACCATGGTTGAACAAGCTCAACCATGGTCAAAAATCATCAAGCAAGATCAACTATGGTCAAACATGGTCAACATTTTTCGCATATGCATAAACAAGATCAACAATAGTTTACCATGTTAAACCATGGTTAACCATATGTAACCATTGCTAATAATGGACACCATGGTCAACCATGTTCATCCATGGTTAAACATAGATAACCATAGTAAAAAATAGATAACATGGTCAACTATGGTCAAACCATGGATATCTATAGTTTACATGGACTACCATGGTAACCTTTGTTCTACTAATGTCATTGTCAACATCATCATGCATTGTCAACATGGTCAACCATGTTCATCCATATTCTATCAAAATCAACTATAGTTTAAAAAATGAGAACCATGGTCAATAATAACTTCACCATATTTAGACCTTAATCAATGAAGGTGAATGCAATATCCCTTTTGGATGCCCCCTCATGTAAATATTTTCATGTGTACTTGTAATTAATTGCGATAATATGAAAATGACTGGACTACGAGAGAGGACACAAATTCAGAGCTTGAGGGGAGAGGTTGTTGTGAATTGCTTGGGGAAATAGGTAAACTTTTAATGTTGCAATTAATTCACACCCATATCCCCATTGAATTAAAAGAAATAATGTACAAGCATTAAAGGAAGAGTATGGGTTCTTGAGTAAAATGACAAGCCATTCTTCTTTCCTGAGAGGGATGTCAACTCTAGTCAACACACAAAAAACAGAAGACAAAATTGACAAAGGCAGGTCTAGAAAAAAGACAAGAATACACTAGGGAGGGATTAGGAATAAGAGAGCACATTTAAAAAGGAAGAGTTGCGAAAGAAAACCTTGTTGTCTGGTATACGTTCAACAATAGAAGATCCTTGCGAAGCTAATTAAGTGGAGTATTGGAGAGTGATATGGATTCCTATGTGTGTTGTTTAAAAGGTGGAGGCCAAGATCTCTAGAGTCTTGAAGTTTGAAGTGGGTGGAGATGCTTCAGAACTCTATATTTTTGTAGTGGTTGATTGGGTGGAGCATTGTGTGCACTGGATTCCCACGTGGTGTGTAAACTAGACTACTATTATTGATCCTTGAGCACTTCGCCTCTAAGGCTATAACTTTGGCTTAGGGGTGGTTAAGTGCAAGAAAGAACAACAATGCAATTGGCCTACGACTGGGAGGAGCATTGAATTTCCTCTTTTAGTTGTCAGTCACTCAATTACTAAGATAAGGTGTTTACTTATGTCTTTGAGCATATTTGTGTAATATGAATCTTGATTAATGTGGTTATATAAAAATGGTGTACCTATAGTATTTAGGAGGAATATGTACTCCTACATGTTTCAAATGAGAAGTTTGTGTGAATTAGTCTCAGTTTTTTAGTGCTTGCAGGTCTCTATGTTGCTGATATGTTCATGAATTGCAAAATTATTCATATGCTTGTGTCTGATTGTTTTACATGAATCAATTGGCTATTAATACTCGTGATTTCCATCTATTATATGTATGAATATCTTGAATAATTATTTCTTAAAGGTTGTTGAAGGCATATGGCTAATACTATGTATGAATGCTTAATAATTCCAGTAAGCCATCATGGTTTGTGTAATGCCATGGTTGTGCATTATGACTATCAAGGAGTCTTTGCGACTTGGAATTTATAAGTTACTTTTTTCAATTTTGTAGATGACTTGTTGGAGGTATAACATGAATATATGTTTTATAATATTGCATGTTTGACTCCTTTTTTCATGGATCAAGAGAGGGGATAATGTATTGTATATGCATAAGTGGATTTGATGGTGCTTGTTGAGCCATTACGTGAATACGGTGATTCCATGTATCTATGTTTATAGTAAGTCTTAATTGTGGTTAGCCGAGTTATGAGCTTCTTGGAGGCATGTTGAAAACTTAATTCCTTTATTAGACTTACGTTTGACACCTGGAAAGATTGTGCCAGTATGAAGGTCTCAACCCTTATGTAGTAATAAAAATGAGCCTCACTCAAGAACAATAAAGGCTCTAAAATCCATTTAAGACTTCTAAGTCTATGTTTTGAAAGTGTTGGGTTGTATTCTGGCTAATTGGGATGCATTAAAATTGCAAAGGAATTTGATAAATGCACAAAATAATGGAGGAATTTATAAATCCAATTAATAATGGTTTGAACAACTTAATAATAGAGTTTAGAGGTAGATTATGTATTAATCCATGGATTAGTGCACAATTCCACATCGCAACCATCACCAAGTGATAACATGTTGAAGGATGGAAACTATTACAGAAAGTGCATGATAGATGTTCCTTCATGTCTCTTGGCATGGAATTCACTATCATGCAATGCCTACTTTGGGCATGAGCTTATATCACACTTCGGTGCGACAACATTGGGAACACTGGCATGGAGGCAAGCATAGGAGTTAAGTGTGGGGCCACCAAGATTTCTTATAATGTGAGTTTGTCAATCTATGTGGAGGACTAGGATTTAGTGGGACCCTGAATTATGCTTAGGTGGACGTCGCCACGTAGGTTGTATATGGCCACACGGAATGCCATATATAATTCTAGTTGAAGTTGATTATTGATGTGGTGAGAATTTTGACTTGGAATGTTGATAGAATGAAACATATAAGGAATAATGGGTCTTTCTAAGTGGCTAATGGGGTTGATTATCGATGACACATGACACAATATGTGGTTATCACATGGTAAGGTGATGACATCATGATGTTAGCAGGGCATGTCCTATGTGATTAGGTGACGAGGATTTTCCCGTTAATTAGATAGATAAGCATTAGAGAAATTTTGAGATGTAAAATGAGCCTCCTAAGGAATATTATAAAATAATAGTGGAAATAATAAAATAATATTAGATTACATAATCAAATTTAGAGGGAAAAAAGAAAAAACTATTTTTTCAACTCGTATTTTCAATTTATCTCCCTATAGTTTTACTGAAAATTTCGAGTGGGAGCACCTTTTGGATGTAAAATTTAATTCCTCATCCAAGGAGTACCCATGTTGCATACTTTCAATGGACCCTGCTACACAAAAAATGAGAAATACATGAAAAAATGTGATTGCAATAATGTTTTTCATACATGAAAAAAAGTGAATGCAATAACAACATGTTCTCATTCATGTTAAACACACACTGGGATGGAATACAAACAAAAATGCCTTTATGTAATTTTCATTGAAACCTATGAATGGATGACTGAGGAAATTATGACTAATGTGTGGGGTTGAGACCATTTTAAAAATTGCTAGGTATTGCAACAATAGGGGTGTTGTCAACTATCTTGACACATAAAATGGCTTTAGCATAAAGCATTAGTAATGCTAATAAATTAAATAAGAGAAACAATCTGACTCTTAAGGCTTTAGCTCGGCCACGAGTGACTGCTTGGTGCAACACTCATTTTTGTTGTGAGTGGGGTTCTTATTGAAGTCACACCAATTTTCTATGTCCTTCTTTGGCTTCGTGGTGTTGTTATTTTCTTATGACTTCGATGGGTTTTCATGGGCCACCCCACATTGGATCTGTCCTTTGTTTTGTGTTTTGGGGGAGCCTTTCCCTTGCTTTGGATTCATGAATCCAAAGAACCACTTCTTTTGCTTAATTTTCTACTTGATCTTGAAAGCATATTATTATGCAATGCCAAGCGAGGAGATGTCGAAGAAATCCATCTAGTAGACAGTTGCGGTACTTGAGAACCAGATACCACTCAGAATCCTTTATACCCATCTATGTGTGAAGGGTATGTCAATAGAGTAAAGATGGAGCGTGGAGAGTAAATGGGGTAGCTCCTCCTAGGTTACTACTGGATTAAGGCTCTTTACGTGGTGATACCCACCGAAGGATCTGGGAAACATTATGCAGAATCTTGTTCCCTTGTCTCTCGAGGGCTTCTTTGAGCAACAGTTTGAAAGGATCTCCTGCTCCCTCATCTTCCTTTTCTTACACTATGGGAGACCATTGGGGTTAGAGAGGTCATCTTGCAAAGGTTCAACCAATTCAAGTCCTAACTCCTTGTACCCTGACCTTGTTAGGGACATACACAGAAAAACAGAGAAAGAGAAATCTGCTAGGATGCCATTGATCTAGATTTATGCAAGAACAAAATGAAATACAAATTCAAATAGAAACAGATCGTTACAATGAAAGCTAAACTTTAACTCATTAATAACAAAATAATAAACTATTTACATGCAGAATGGAAATAAACTAGCTTGGGAAATGGTAGCTTATCTCTGAGAAGAGACGCGGAAGATACATGTCTCTGAAGAGTGTTACAATGAGTCTCCAAGGACTCGTTTTATTGTTGATAAATAAGGGAAAACCCTTAACATAAAAAAAACCTAACCCTAGGAGATGAAACACCAAAAGTTTGTGGGCCTCGTTGGGGTTAGTTGGTACATCAACTTCCTCGGGTTGTAACTTTGGCATATGATATCCATTTGACGTGTATGATACCTTGTTTTAAGGTCTATCCAAGCACTACAAATTTCGACTGCAAACTTATGGGTTTTCCCAATTCCAGGAAAAACATTGTTTAGGGCCTCAAAACAAATCCAGAAGTTCAAGACCTGAAAAACTGCCAAAAATATTAAATTGTGCTACACTTAAGGAAACTAAAGGAAACAATGTTGGGGATCCAAGTGGAATAGGCGGGTGGCCACCAATATCCACTTGGATCATAAGAAATCCAAGCTTTAAGCTTTTAAAATGAGGTTTGAGAGCTTAAGAATGAATGAAGAAGAAAATATAGCAGAATATTTTCTTAGAGTTAATTAGGTAGAAAATATGATTAGAGGACTTGGAGAGGACCTCAAAAATGATGTAGTTGTCCAGAAGGTATTGAGATATTTTCCTATGATATTTAATGCTAAAATATCATCCATAGAAGAGATGTCATACTTGAAGTCTCTTGCAATGGAGTAGCTACATGGAACCCTCACAACCTATGAGATAAGGATAGGAAAAGAGAAGGTTGAGACAAAGGAGGCATCATTTAAAGTGTAAAACTACTATGGAACAAAAATATCACCAAGAGTGTTCCAACTATGAATCTAATCAAGATTTGGTTCAATCTGCTAGAAATATAAAACCTTGTTCTAGTAAGTATAAGGGAAAGTTACCCTTCAAATGATTTGACTGTGGAAGAGTTGGGAATTTTTCCTCCAAGTGTCCATATAAAGAGAAGCTAGAAAAGGAAAAGGATCAAAATCCTAGAGATAAAGCTCAAAAATCTCAGAGGAAGAAATCCTTCAAAAAGGGGCTCTACTCCAAAGAGGAAAATTCTACTTTAGAAGCACAATGTGAAGATTCTTCAAAAGATGAGTCTAATGAATTCTTACTCATGGCATTCGAATCTGAGTCTAGGTCCAAAAATGAATCAGACCTCGAGGAAGAAGAAGAAGGTGTAGTGGATCTTGAAGGAGAGCTCATCAATGCACTTGATGAACTAAAGAAGGCCTGAAAGAAGAACAAGCAACTAAAAGAGAAGCTGTTATGAGCCAAGGAAGCTATATAAAACTAAAAGAGAAGCTGCCACGAAACATACCTTGCTACTATTGAAGGATGAAGGTGCAACAAAAAATATTAGTAATCAAGTGGTAATGACGAGTGAGAAGAAATATTTGAAATAGGAAATAGAAGAAAAAACAAGATATGCATTGCTCGAAGAGATAGAGATAGTTGTTGAAGTATTGATTTTCCATTACAAAATCAGATTTTGTTAAATGAAAATCATAATATGATGACTAATGAATTGTCTAATAAAGTGTTGATAAGAGCATGGATTGATCATCTAGCGATACCTATTGTAAAAGAGAGTTTTCAAAATTATCTTGTGATGGAAGGAAACAATAAAGAAATTTGTGTATGCGAACAATGAGAAAATGAAAAACAAGGGGTTGTTTTGAGAGACAATGAGAGGTTTTTGTGTGAAATGTCTCAAATTGATAATGATATGAGAAAATATTGTTGTAAGTAGGTTGTGGAATAGGAAGTATTTGTAGATTTGAGAAATCATGAGCACAAAAAAATAAGACAAGAAAAATTTCATGCACGAGGCATCAAATTACAGAATGGAACATACATTTGTCAAATAAAGGAAGAAAATACAGGAGAACAATAAGAAAAATTTATTCTAAGTTGTTATGGGAGTTTGTTGGCATTATAATGCATGTGTTGTGCTTGATGGAAACCCACTTGTAGCAGAACAAGTATATGATAACTAGATGAATCTATAGGACAAATCAGAGGTAACAAAATGATGGAACATAATAATGGTCAAAGGTTTGATACGGGGAGATTTTTAGGGTGTGTTTTCCTTGATCAATGTTGTTATTTGATGAAAAGTATAAATTGGATGTGACAAAATGCATGGCAGTTCTATTTACATATGTGACAAAATGCAGAGCAGTTCAAAGGAATCAGTACAGAAGCAATGTACAATGATAAATCACATTATAAGAGGTCTATTAAGAGGTAACAGAGTAATGATACAGAACAACAGGATGATGGAACAAAGGACTACAGATCAGAATCAAGAAATTGAGGAAAACGAATATTTTTAGGTATGTTAAGTTGTATATGCGGGTTCACCTAGTCCAAGTAAAGTATATAAGCGGGTTCACTATACAAAAAGGGCGTATACGTATGCACACACTTTCACAAGAGGAAAAGCGCATATGGGATGGAAAATTAAGGTAAATTAAAGTTAAAGAATACCAAGGGTCCATACCATGGTATTAGCCCACAATATTGAGCAGAATAATAGTTACTTGATCCCGTCTAAGAATACCACATGTTTTAAGCGTTGTTTTGGTCCAAGGTATTGAGAAAGGCTAAAACTATATAAGGAGGAGAAGATCAAAGGGCTAAGGGCACAAGTAATGAATATCTTATGAAGTGTTAGATCAAAAGAAAATATGCATGTTATGGGTTTCTGATGCTTTTCTTGATCTAGACTAAGTATGCACCTGAGTGTTTGATGATGGATGAGATCTAATGATGGATCAAGATCATACTGACTTATCATTATGTGATCTGATAATGGATAGGCTAGATCTGAGTGCTAACAAATGTTTTGTCCTTTAAATGCTATGATATGGGTATATCTGAAGTCTGGAATAGTTGCGAAGTTATAAGTTTTTATTTGCAAATCTATACGCTGGTTCACCTTGGTGAAGGTGCGCATACATGTTGGTTCGCCTTGGTGAAGGCGCGTATACACACTGGTTCGACACTTCCAAGTAGTATATGCAGAAGAAAAGATTGATGTTCATGGATGACTGATCTATCTGATCAATGCTGCTGTTTTACTATTGTTTGTCAATGATGTCTTCATTAGATCTGAAAGTAAAATTGATTGTATAAGGAGATTGAGTCTGGTTGATTGAGTAAGAAGGGTGATCCTTGCTGCTATCTATTTAGAACTCTGTAATATGACAATAGATCTTCAAAATTTCATTGGTTGGTACAATTTTGATTAAGAAGTTTTTATGATTTAGTATCTTTAGAGTTATACACATGTTGGGCTAAAGGAAGTAGCGTATACAAGCAGGTTGGCTTCATTGAAGTAGCATATGAATTCTGGCATATGATTTTTGACATTGCAGTTGGTTCTAGTTGTTGATGCAATGTTCTGGGTTGAAATCTGTGTACTGGTTATAGTGATCTGTTTGTTCCAGTTGATTGGTTGAATTTTTGATAAAGTGTCGGTCAATTGAATTTTTAGTGATTGATTGATTCAATTGTTGTTGATTTAGGGATTGATGATTGGGTTTCAGTTATATTAGAGATTGATGATTGGGTTTCAGTGATTGGTTGATGAAGATTTATTTGTTGGATACATTGCAGTGGTGATTGATTCTGAGCTTCAATGTTTTTTTTTTTTCTCGGTAAATGCTAAATCTATTAAGAGAAATCAATATGGTACAAACAGGAAAGGCAAAAGACCGTCAGACCGGAAATGATGGATACATCAACCTCGGTCCTGGAAGAGAGATACAATCACAAAGCTACAGGAAAGACAAAAGACCGACAGACCGGAAATGACAATATCATCAACCTCGGTCTCGGAAGGAAGAAACAAACTCTGCTACCCTGAAGAATCGATAGCAGAAACTAACTGACAGGCTGTTACCCCAGCGGGACAGTGATTACACTACACTGTTTTTTCCCTTTCTTTTTGTTAACTTTTGTCCAGCCTTCAGGAGGAGGATGGGCAAGAATAACTTGGAGACTGGAGTTCTCTATCATTGGGGATTCCTTCTCTGAATCAGAGGAGGAAGTCTCATGGGGACGCTTCTGGGAATTTGCTGAGACATGGGTGTGCACCATAATGTTCGTGGGCGGATCCATCGTCTGCGACATCTGCTCTGGTTCTGACTTTTTTCCCTCCTTTTCCATGCTTGGAACCTTTTCCATGCTAGGGGGGCTGGAGCTTCTGGTTGGCGGCGGTGGGCAGGGAGCCCAGCGCTTGGGCTTAGCATGAGCAAAGAGGCCCTTTTTTGCTTTAGCTGACAGCGATGGGCAAGAGATATGTAGGTGCCCTGTTTGGTGACAATGACGGCATCTGAAGGCAGTGTTCTCGTACTCTATCAACTGGGTCCAGATAGTGTCCTTGAATTTGAGATTGATGTACTCTGGCAGTCCCTTACTTAAATCAATCTCCACACAAACTCTGGCGTATGTATAGAGACCCTGCCTCTCTCTCTCGTAGTCTCCCTTCCAGAAGCTACCCAGGGCATTGCCTATTTTCCTGTATACTTCTGTACGCCACAAGTGAACTGGGAGATTTGGGAGCCTGATCCATACCGGAGCCTTGGTGATGACTGCTGTAGCTGGGTCAAAGTCGGGAAACCATGGAGTGAGGAAGAGGCCAGCTGAACCCATGAACCAAGGGCCTTCATCTAGGGCATTGTAGCAATGTTCCAGATCATCGAACAGCACTACGAAATACCCTTTTGCGCAGAAATAAACCTTACAGCGATCAGTCCAGGTGTCTTTGATCCAGTCGTAAAGATCCTGTGAGCGCGGCCAAAGCCCATTGAATCTGCAGATGATGGCTCTTTCAGCAAATTTCTGGGTTTCGTCTTCAAGATCCTGGAAAGATATATCAACTAATGGGATCTCCTCCACTTTGTCAACCAAAAAGGGCTTGGGTGAAGACTGTGTTGGTGGCTCTGTCTTTTCAGTCTGCTTGCCATGCTTGCCATGGACTGCATCTTTGTACGAAAAAGCTTTAGCTGAGGAAGGCTCTCCCCCAGCTCCTCCTCTAAGACGAAGGGAAAGGAAAATAGATGCATCTTTCTCAATGCCATAAAAGGAAATAGGAAAGAGATCCTCAAGATGTTTACCTTGGTAGAGAAGCCGTTGGTCTTCCAAAGGGATTCCCAATTTGATGTTCAATGCATGCTTGAGATTCCTCACTGGATCTGCTTGGCAAACCCATTGAAGCATAGTTTTTCCCGAGAGAAGCCTGATCTGAATCTGGAAGGCTGCGGATGATTCTGAAGGCCTTTTTCCCCAGCCAATCTGCGGAGTGGGGAGGCAGATGCCTTGGTTGAGATTCGATTCCGCCCTTGGTTTAGTGTGCAGGGGCGGCTTGCATCTGATTAGCGTCGTCCCTTCTTTTCTGGAAGCGCTGGTCCGAGGATATGCTAAGGGAGCCGCGCAATTTTCCTTGTTCTGTGCTTCAGCAGTCGTATCCTGTATTTGTCTCAGGAGCAGGGGCCGCGTGCTACTGTTTGGTGTCGTCCCTTCCTTTCTGGAGGCCGAGATCAGAGGAACGGCAGAGGGATCTACGAGATCTTCCTTATCCCTTGCTCCCTCAGTCTGAAGAGGGCGGAAAATGCATGCCACGGATGCAGAGGGACGGGTCCAGGCATTTCTTGAGATTTCTGCATTGCGGATTGCAGGCATTTTTTTTTTATCTGCGCCCTCATTATTCATAGCGAGGGTATCATGTGCTCCTGCCGCTTCAAGATAGACCCTGGATCTCTCCAAATCTTTCGCTGCCTGAGCGATCCGTGATCCAACTGCGCCGTAGGGCCTGGAGATAACAGTGCTGGGGCCCGAGCCAGTGTTCCCTGCGAGATCCTGATGCGGATCCGCTGCTAAGGCACAGCCCCTTGGTCCTTGCCCCGATCCTTCGAACTTCTTCACGCGCAGAGCGATCCAGGAGCTGGCGGCGGCCGAGGGCAAGGAGACGGCGGAGCTAGGGTTCGCCATTTTTCTTCCAACGTTCAACACTGTATATAAGCAAAGGCAATATTGAGGAAGACAAAATAATATAATAAAATGCTCCTTAAGAACCATTCTGAGCTTCAATGTTACTGATGGTTCCAGTCTGCAAATTTATGAAACATGGTCCCTGGAGGATACTGAGGGTTGGATACTTTAGTGAGGAAGTCGAAGGTTCCTGCAAGTGGTGGATGGTGATTAGATCAGGGGGTTGGAGATCCCTTCCAGTAGCAGGTGGAGAACGAGTGAAGGTGGTAGGGCAACGCCTACGTACTGGTGAACATATCAGCTAGTACAAGAGCCAAGGCGTTGTAGCTCCCTTCTAGTAGAAGTTGGAGAATGAGAGAAAGATGTAGCCTTCTGCAGGTGGGTTCCTGCATACTGGTATGAGTCTGCACCAGTACAAGATTGTAAACAACTTATTCTTTATATTAAAAAGAATACAAATACAACAACCACAGGTGGTTTTTCTCCCGCATTGGGTTTCCAACTTAAATCTTGGTGTTCACGTGTGTTTCTTATGTGTGATGGTTTATTCTATTATTACTGCACATGGTTACTACTTAATGTTTAATAAAGTAATGATGCACTAATTAAAGATCAACATATGATGAATTAACCGAATCATAAGTTCACTGGATATACGCTAGTTGCCTTAAGAATAGTTGCGCGCACATGCAAGTTCCCTTCACTGAAGTAACTTATATAAGTATGATTATGAAATGGAAAAAGTTATTGATTTGTAAATATTGATTCACACCCCCCCCCCTCAGTATTATTCCCAACAGAGTTATCTACATGGAAATGCTTTTGATCGTTGAGAATGAGATTCAAAATCCTAATCTGCCAATAGATTTCTTTAACATATGTGCTTCATGTGCATGTGAAATCAAAATAGACAGGAACTAATTGAAGATAAAATTTGAAGAAATAAATCATGAAATTTTTTTAGTTATGTAGAAAATATTGCTATGTTCTGTTCAATTTCAAGAAGAAATAAAATTTCAAGATCAAAACACTAGAGTATAGTTGAGAAGAAAACCAAGTTCACATCCAACATATAGACCCTAGGATCAATGAGAAAATATCTAAAGAAAGCATTTTATTTTACCAATGCAAGGTTTGAATTATTCCATATTTTTGAATGAAGGTGAGAACGATGAAGAATTTATAGACAAGAGTCCATGAAGAATTTCCCAACCCCCCTAGAGTTTGATGTAAGAGGATCCTAATATACTATGTTTTTAATTTTCTAAATCTAAGAAGTTTTTAGAAAAATCTATATTTTGTGGATTTCTAGAAAGTACTAAAAGGCTATGTAAGGTCTAGAAACAGTATGTAATCAAGAATTTTGTTTCTTTTATAGGAAATATCTAGAATTAAGAATATTTCTTTCAACTTCCTCCAAATATTTAGGATAGGAATTATCTCTTGAGACTTTGAGACACTTCCTTCTCTAACTAAAATAAGGAATGTAATCATTCACTAGAAACCATGAAAGTTTCATGCATATTTTTAAAAAATAATAATGAGTGTTTTATTTTTATTAATGATAATGGTTCCTTGTGTCATCCTTTTACCATTTTGTATTTCATGTTTAGGATAGAAAGGAATTCTTTTGTACTAAGAAGCTTTACATTTGTCCCCATACTACATTTTTCATAATATTAAAATATATATTAAAATAATCAAGAAACTTTTCATTTTATAAATTTGAATTTAATTAATGTAACATTTTTAGTAAGGCTATTGATATAATTTTAGAATTCAAAAAAATTTAAGGTTTCAAAGACAAAATGGATTAGATTTTTACTTTCAAGTACAACACTAGCTTGAGAATAAACTTTTATTTAAATTACAACTTTACAATCTTCTTGATTGTGAAGTTGAAAATAACGAAATTTATTTTAATTTACAATTTGAATTTGAATTTTATTTTAATATTTTCATTATTTTATTTTAATTTGAAAAACATAGGTAAGGTTATCAACAATTTTTCTACAATTATAACTCTCTAATATTAGACTTCTAGGGGTCATATACTTATTGATCCTGTTAGCGCTTGAAATTTCACCTCAGGCTGAGAAAGGTAAACTCCAAGGCAACATCAAACCACTTAGCCTCGTAGCTAGCCCTACGGGGCAGGAGAGGGCTCTCTCCGGTCTATCTCAGTAAATATCTTCAATGGGCGAGATGACCAATAGGGAAACACTGGTTTTAGGCTAGTAAACTGATCAAGAGGTTTAAATTTGAGATTTTTAAAGTTTTGGTGGAAAATTGGGGAATGGCAATTTCGGGTGCGTGGATTGGACGCAGTTTTCGCAGGGGGTTCTTTGGGGCAAGGTAGGAGACAGTATTGATGCCTTTGATAGGGGTGGATGGATGAGAATGACCGGTGAGGAGTTAAGGAGAGCAAGCAATAACCTTGAATTCCCCTTAAACAGTTGAAAACATTGATATTAAGCAAACTTAAAAGCAGAGCATGACAGTCATGAATTCTACTTTAACACTTCATTTGCCTAATTTGTAGAAGGAAAAGTAAGGAAATGATTCACATAACACACTTACAAGTACAAAGAGAAACACACCATCAATACATGTGACCACAAGAATCCCAAAAAGGACTGCAAAACCCTGGTCTTCCTTTGCCAAAAATTGCAGAGATACAGTGAGTAATACAATAAGAGCTTCTCCCTCAAGAGTCCAACCATGAAAATGAGCAAGAAAGTACATAATATAGGCCATCTAACATCTTTCCCTGCCTCTAGGGGTCGAGCCACTATCCTAGGAGCTGTTTCAAACCAATTCTAAACTGAGCACTGAAAACTAGGCAATCAAAACAACTTGCCTCTATAAGCTAGGAAACCAATTCATTCATTACATTTTACCTATCTGATGAATGAATCTTCTAGAAGAGATAAATAAGTGCCTAAACATCATAAAATTACATCATTTACAACAAGGAGGATGAAAATCAACTCCCAAAAAGTCAAATCTAGTCAAACTGCATTTTGCTGAGCTGTAGGTTGATTTCCTGTTCAAACTGCCTAATGGGTCGCGCGCAATTCCTGGACGGGTCGCGCGCCTTTGGAGGCACTTTTGAGGCACTTCCAGGTGTCCAAATGAGGCAAAAGTGGGCTTGTTTGGAAAGGTCTGGATGTCTACTTTCCAACCCAAGTGGAATTTCTGAATTTGGTTGTCATTCGCCCCTCCAAAATTGCAATCTCCGAAGACTGCTTCCTGTGTGTCAAAAATGTGGCAGAAAGTCATTTTTTGCTTGTTTTTTGACTTTCTGGAGGCCCAAAACTTGGTGAAATTTCTTAGTAATGGCTGAGCAAGTGTAAACTTCCATGACAAATCCAGAAATGTTGAGTTTTCCCAAAATGGAGTTGCCAAACGAAAGGGTCGCGCGCGGCACGCGACCCATCGGTGAAGAAAACTTGTTTTTTGCCAGAAAAATAAAAAATGACCCAAAATGCTCAAATTTTTTTGAAATTTGTGCTGGAGTTGAGTTATTTAGTATCATGCTCCTTCAAAGAAGCCTCAGCCAAGATATGGAGGGGGTCGGGCCTTTTCCTTTGTTTTTGTGCTTTGACCAACCGTCTTTGGAGCACTTTCATTCTTGCCTTGCATACATGCATCTGTGCCCAATAATGATTTTTCATGTTCCTGAGCAAGTTCTTATCTTGGTTGGCCTTGGCCAACAACCTCTCCAAATGAGCATTGACCCGAAGAAGCATAGCCTCTCGCTCAACGGGTACCAAATCGCCGGGTCTCTTTCGAGCCAAGTTGCGGTCCTCATGGATCCTCCGCAACTCATCTAGAGTATGCTCCTCCTCAAGTTGCTTGTTGCGCTGCTCCAAGTAGGTGATGGTCCAATTTGCCATGTCCAATCTTTGCTGCAATGAGTCATTTTCAGCTCTAAGATGCTGAATGATCTCCTTTGACTCTAGGCTAGGAGAAATAATGTCAAGATCAACCACCTCTATGCCTGGAATACCTGATGGCCCCTCATCAATCTTGGGCTGTTTGCCTCTCTCTGGTATCTGTGTTGCTGAAGAAGGCGAGGCCCCTTCCACCTGGTGTGGAGATAACACTCGCTGAGCTGATGAAGATGGCGAGACCCCTTCCACCTGATGTGGAGAAAATACTCGCCGAGCTGCTGCAAATAAGGCCCTATGGCCTCTCTAATAAGTAACCAATGGAGGAGAGTTGACATGTCTAGTCTCAGGGATATCGTGCTACTGTGATGGTCCTCCCTCCTCA
This sequence comes from Pinus tabuliformis, assembly GCA_031772625.1. Classification (NCBI taxonomy): domain Eukaryota; kingdom Viridiplantae; phylum Streptophyta; class Pinopsida; order Pinales; family Pinaceae; genus Pinus; species Pinus tabuliformis. The sequence goes on from CM062818.1 coordinate 234,419,917, forward strand.
TGAACAATCTCAGGATGTGGTGGTGGTGCTGTGAAAAACTCATGAGAGATAAACTCCTCCCATTGGATGCCATGCTGAGCCAACTGATGTATGACCACAAGCTGGATCAAGCCATAATGATAAAGGCTCTTATATTGTTGTGCTGGGCTCTTCCTCTGCATCAAGGGCACCATCCTCTCAATATTCTGGCACAAGAAAATAGGGATGTTCATCATCCGGACCCGTGTGAAATGCATCAACAAGCGAATATGGTATGAATACACACGTGAAAATCTGCCCTCACAGGTGAAATAACGCATGATAAGCCTCATCAAAGGAGCATACTCATTCCTCAAAAACCTGAAAGGAAATACACCCGTCACGAGTCTCATAAATGCAGGTTTAATGTAAGGCTCGAACTGAAAACTGTCCAATATTTTGCGCTTATTCCACACTTCTCCAACATTTGGTATCCCTATTGCTTGAGCAATCATCTCAGGTGTCAATGTAAAATCCACCCCTGCAAGGTTCACATGCCCATCATGCAAATGCAAAACAAATAAGCGAGCCAACTCCCTGTGATGCTGAATCTGAGAGATCCTCTCGCAAAACTCATAACATGACAGGTAACGAAAACATGTAACTGCCATTGGACAAGCCAGCAAATCGGTCAGAGAGGTGGGCTCCTCTCTCTTATGGTGACCGCTCTTACCACCCTTGTGAGGCCTCCTATGTACCTCAAACTCTGAAGCTGACTCATGGTCATCACTTTGCTCATAATCGGTTTCGGTTTCTGACATGGTTTCAGGAGCAAAGTGGCTGAAATGTACTGCTGCTTCTGCTTTAAAATCTGCTGTTTTAACTGTTTGAGATGCTGACAAGTCTTGAACAATTTGTGGTCACTTGGCAGCTTGCTGGTAATTTTCTGTGGAGGAAACCCTGATGGGTCACGTGCACTACCCAACAGGTCGCGTGCCTTCAAGGGTCGCGCCCGTGTAAAGTTTACACTGGTGGAGGTGCCCTGATGGGTCGCGCACCAGTCTCGACGGGTCGCGCGCCTTCACACTTCACCAAATTCGCCCAAATGCTCTTGAAAACGATTGCTCTATTGCTTGAAGGCACAATGAGGCTTAATGGAGGGAAAGAGAGACTTTATAGCCTTGTTTTGAATTAATTTCATGTCAAAACCCTCTTTCTAATGTTTTTCATGACACTTTTTTAAACTTTAAATGCTGCTGACTTTTTGGTTTCCTTTTGTCCTGAAATTGGTTGAATTGATGTTTTTCCTTGATAATTTTTGCAGGGATAGCTTCTGAGGAGTCTTGGCAAAGGGGACCAGGGCTGCCTGCTGTCTTTTGAAATATTTGAATTTTTACAATTTTTACAAAATTTTGAGAAATGACCTTGGCTTTAAAAACAGGGTTTTTAAATCCAAGGTAAAAAATTTAGCTGTACAAGATGAAATCTTTTAAAGAAACACTTTGATAATCATCCCTCTGGCCTGCTGGGCATTTATTGACTTTAGAGACATGACCTTGAAAACAAACTGGACCTAAACCCTAGACCTAAGACTTTTGACCTCAAGACAAGACAAGCAACTTTGAAATAGTTTAATGACTAAAACAACCTGATCCAGCAGTGCCAAGAGGGGAATAAAGACACCAACTCCTCCATCAGGGTTATGGCATGCCTAATGGAATGCAATAAGATGACACTGATGAGACACCTACTTATGCAAATGCAAAGAGCTTTGATCGCTGATGGAGGGCTACTAGACCGACTCTAACATTGGCTCCAATGGGGATGGTAGCTCCTTGGAGATACCAAGAACCTTAGACCTCTGGGAGAGCAGACCAGTGCTTTATAATCATTGGGCAATGGAGTCATTATTTACACATGTGACCCAAATTTGGACAACTTTATTGACTTTGACAATTGACTGAAAATCGAACTAACTTTGACACAAACTAACTCAACTTTGTGCAGAAAATGGACTGATTAAAACAACCTGAAAAACTCACACCAACTAATCTCCATTTTCAGAATTATAGCCTTCACCGCGGGGCCCCAGACTAAAGATGAAAGATCAGTTCACACTTGCTGCATAATGAAAGTAAAATGGTAATTACAATGATAGTGACTGGAGCAGAAAATGCTCAAACATGATACCTTTTGAGCAGCCGGCCATTTACCGACCCACCGAGACAATCATCACCGTTCATTTCTTTGAGAAGAAAGGCATTTGGACCACGGTATGCTGCAATTTTGTAAGGACCTTTCCACAAGTTGTCGAATTTTCCATGTTTCCCTTTATCTTCATTTCGGGCATCCCATCTCAAAACAACATCATCTATCTGAAAATCATCCGGTTTTGCTTTTTTGTCATAGATTTTCTTTATGCGCTCTTGCAACTTAAGGGAATTTTGAAGAACTTCCTCTCGTGTCTGCTGTAAATGAATCATTTGACTAATCCGCCGTCACATAGGATCCTCCTCACCATCAGCTTCTTGAAGCAACTTTGCTATCGGAATACTAAGAGAAGTAGGAAACACTGCATCTGTCCCGTAAACCAGTTCAAAGGGTGACATACCAATTGACTTCTTTTGACTTACACGATCAGCCCATAATGCATTTACTAACTTTTTGTGCCAGCTCTTCTTATTGATTTCCAGCAATTTCTTTATGATGTTTACTAGAGATTTATTCGAAGATTCGGCCAGCCCATTTCCTTGCGGATGGTAGGCGGTCGAATGCCCCAAGCTGATGTTATATTTGTAACAAAAATCAACCATCTTCTTTGATTTAAACGCTGCTGCATTATCTGTAATCAACTTATGTGGACAACCGAAACGTGACAATATGTTATTCTCAAGGAAAGAAATAATTACCGAGTCCGTGGCCTGCCGGGTGGGAATGGCTTCAATCCACTTCGTGAAGTAATCAGTGGCGGTCAATATCCATCGATGCTGCCCGGAAGATGCTGGGTGGATTTCGCCAATAAAATCCAAGCCCCATTGCTGAAATGGTGCACTGATTTCAATGGGCTTGAGAGGTAACGACTGTAATTTCTGCTTTCCTTGAAAAATTTGACATTCATGACAACTCTTAACTGCTTTATATACATCAGAAAACAATGAAGGCCAATAGAAACCCGCTCTTAGGATTTTATTAGCCGTGGTCTTCCAAAACAAGTGACCCCCACAGTCACCTTTATGAAAATCCTCTACAGCTCTCTTAGCTTCTTCCTCGACTAAACAATTCAGCAATATGCCACGGGGTCTTTCCAATAAAGTGCAGATTTGATGATGCAAAATTTGGCAGCTTTTAATTTCAATGTCCTAGCTTTGTTTCGTGGCATCCCAGGGGGTGAAGATAAATTTTGAAGCACATATACAATATCAGCATACCAATGAGAGGAAACAAAGATATCGGATACCTGTAGAGCTGAATTTTCTTCATCTTCATCGGATAAGGCAGCAATCAAATTGATGTCTAGGACATGGAGATTTGTTTCAGCCATCAACTTAGCAAGACCTTGACCCTTGATCAACTTGGTAGGCTTAATTTCCACATCATACTCTAATAGTGCAGCGATCCACTTACCCCTCCTTCCTTCCGGTTCTGCTTGTACCAAAACATCTTTAACAGCCGCATTAGGAACATATGCCAAAATATGAGAATTTAATATGTATACACGGAAATCTTTCAAAGCTTTTACCAACGCCAATGCTTGTTTTTCAATGATATTATACTTCAGCGCTCCATCCCTTATAATACGACTGAAAAAAGCTATGGGCTTCTCAACTCCATCTCTCTTTTGCATCAACACAGCTGCCAATGTATGCTCCGAAGCAAATGAAAATAAAATAAAATCTTGTGTATAGTCCGGGCTGAAGATAAAATTAACTTTACCAAATTGAAAGACTTTACCGCCTCTTCGGTCCATTTGAGCTGGCTGTCCTTTTTGAGCATGTTGGTTATTTCTCTGAGATGTTCAGCAAGATTCGGAATGAAGCGGCGCAGAAAATTCAACTTGCCATTAAAGGACTGAATCTCCTTCTTGTTTCGGGGCTGCTCTACCTGCTGAATTGCTTCCACACGTGCAGGATCTATACGAATGCCATCTTTGGAAATGATATGGCCCAACAGCTTGCCTTCGCTCATAGCGAAAAGGCTCTTCTTCGGATTCAATGAGATACCATATTTTCTGCACTTTTGAAACACCATTGTTAAATGATACAAATGCTCTTCATCAGATTTAGAAAACACAGTTAAATCATCAAGATAAACGACCAAGAAAACATCCTTCTCATTAGCAAAGGCCATGTCCATCGCCCGCTGAAAGGTTGCACCTGCATTTTTCAATCCAAATGGCATCTTGGCATAATGAAATGTCCCCCATGGAGTTGTGAATGCAGTCTTGTCGCGGTCATCCTCATGCACCAAAATCTGATTGTACCCGGAATATCCATCAAGTAGAGACATCCTTGATGCGCCAACTACCCGCTGCAATATATGATCCATCTTGGGCAGCGGATAATTGTCCTTTAGCGACACCTTGTTCAGATTTCTAAAGTCTATACACAAGAGGATCTCACAGGTCTTCTTTCTCATGGGCACCAAGTTGGAAATCCAGTCGGAAAATCTGATTGGCACTATGATTCCAGACTTATACAACCTGTTGACTTCCTTCTCGATCAATGGCAGTAGCTTAGGATTAATTCTTCTCAACTTTTGTCGGAAAGGATTTTGATTTGGCTTTATGGGAATGGTATGCTGAATGATACTTGTGTCATAAGTTTTCAAATATGAATAGTCCCATGCAAAAACATTAGAAAACGAAGACAACAATCTGATATATCTTTCTTTATCTTAGGCGACAATGCTTTCGATAGCTTCACCATCTTTGGATTCTCAGCTGTCCCGAGATTTATTTCTTCGACACCTCCTTCCGTGGCCTTAAGGTGGGTTTGCGGGCCACATCATCTTGATCGAACAACTCTTCCAAAGGAATTAAACCTTTAGGAATGAAATTGTCCTTAAGCTGCAACACATCCATCTGATTTACTCCTTCAGCTTCCATGTCTATGGAGATGTCTTTGAAATCACCTTCAACTTGCAGAAAATCCTTAATTTCCTCATCATCTTGGAAAACTTGCCAACATCTTTGATTGTCTGGGACTGTAGGACGGTGCTTCACATAAATCTCAAACTTATTACTGGAATTCATGGGGATTTTTAGATTGCTTGCTGCCTTAGCCAACGCATCCGCAACACCATTTTGGATACGGGGCACACATGTCAAAGTATGTTCAGAAAACAATTTCAAGATATCTAGGACAGCGTTTCGATATGCTCGCATACGAGGATGTTTGGCCTGGAATTCACCTTTCACTTGCTTTATAACTAACTCGGAGTCACCATATACTGCTATCTTCTTTACCTTCAACTTCCGAAGGATTTTCAGACCAGCAATGAGAGCCTCATATTCCACCTCATTATTTGAACAATCAAATGCCAATTTGTATGAACATACCCGTACCTTGCTTGGGACTTTGTTTCGGACAGAAAACAGACTTCGAATCCACACACCTATACCAACACCATCGCTGCCCACAACACCATCAAAATCCATGGTCCAAAGACCATCCTCATCATCTTCTAAATGCTGAAAATGTGATGTCTCTGCATTTTCTGTTTGCTGCCCATTGATCTCAGCTGTTGGCTTCATGACAGCGGACCTTTCTTCACCTTCCTTTCTCAAAATTTCTCTGAAATTTTCTGAAATGTCTGGTATATCTTCTGCTTGAACTAACTGACTATCTATCTCATTAAAATCCTCCGCAAACAAAACAAATGACTCTAAATCTGTATGTACATAATTTACAGGATGATTGATTGGCTTTTCCTTACTAGTGATCATGTATTTCATCTTTTGTTCCCGATATAACTTCCTCATCTGACCAAAGACCGGAATTGTAGCATAGGAAAAATCGAGCTGAAGTGTACCTTTGAGCTTGGCTCCCCAAGATCTTGAAAGCAACATGCCGAACCGTGGAGGAATATCCGCCACCACCACATCCATCAAAACATTCTTCGCTGGAATTTGATCTAGGCTCCCACCAAGTCCTTGATCAACCAATACATTTTACCCGGCTGGAATCAAATGAATACAAATCATGATATTTCCTTGTGATGTCTAGTCCCAGCTTTTCCATAATTGCTTTCGGCATCAAATTATGCGAAGCTCCCGAGTCAAACATGGCATTATGTAAAACATATTCATGCAATTGCAGACTGATATAGAATGGAGGAACCTCACTTTCGGGAGACTCACCATTAAAGCGGGCCCAAAAATCAATTCCGGCTTATCGTCTTCTATTCACCGTGTCTAGCATGGGATCAAAATTCAGCATCTTGGAAATTTGGCCTCGGTAAGTGCTGTTCTTCATGATTTCCGTTAAAGGAATGGACACTTTCAACTTTGAAATTTCATTCTCCAAACTGAAAACTGAAACCTTCTCACCTTCTTTAGCCGGAACCTCTCTTTTTTCAATTTTATCTCTCGGTGTGCTTGATGGCTGATCTATCTTGCTTGCTGATGATGATTGACTTGTTGAAGGATCAATTATGTCTTTTCCTTTTGTGTGTGGGGAAGCTGAATCATTCTTTGCTGAAGTATCTTTCCTTTTCTGAATGGGATTTATGGGAACAGCTCGGTTTCTTAATTGTCTCTGCTGAGCGGATAAAGCATTTAGGTACCCTCTTTGATACTCTTCCGATTCTTCTTCAAGTGCTGCATCATTTGACAAGATATAATGTTCATCCTGAGGGATGATGGAGTGACTTACCAATTCTTCTTCTTCTGTAACATAAGTGGGCAGATCATCAGGAGTGAAGAAGTGATTTTCCTCTCCCACCGTATCACCTTCATCCTCTGATTCTTGGCTAACAAAATTCTGCTGAAAAGGAGGTTTAATTTGCTGCTGAACTGCTGCCTCTTGTGCCTTTGTTTCACGCTGCTTGATTCTATATTGTGGCTGCTGTGCACCTCGGAAATTAGGATTACGGATCTGCGGTTCCGGCTTGTTGAGATGAGTATTTTCGAGCATCGTCACTACCTTGCGAAGAAGCTGATCAGACGTAGAAGCTTCCTCTTTGATTGTGACTCGCTTTTCTGCCTTCATCCTTGCTCTTTTATCATTCAAATTCGCTTCAACACTAACAGCAATTTTCTGCATATCCTCCAAGGTAGGCGGATCTCTATCTCGCAATGAATAAGCCATCTCCGGATCAAAACCATCCGGGAATTTGAGAAGTGCTGATTTTCTAGATGGCCTCAAATCATCTGGAATAGCATTGTAAACCGTGTTAAATCTGATAATGTAGTCTTGGACCGACTCACCATGATTACGTTTGAGATTGTTGTACTCAGCATTGATCTGAAGTGGATCCTTTCTGATTTCCCATCGATCTAGAAACTGGCTCTGAAGTGCTTCCAAGGTGGGAATGCTTCTAGCTGTCAACCCTCTGAACCACTTTCTAACTTCTCCTCCAAATGTTTGCACGAACAATCGCATGGTAACATCTTCTTCATCTATCTCATATAGATCGAAGAAAGTCGTCATTTTGTCAATATGTTGCTGAGCAGAGATACTTTGTGGAGTGCCATCAAACATGGGAATTTTACTTTGATAATCGGCTGGCATATCATGCAGAATTTGAGGAAGAGCAAGTGGGGCAAACCGGCTGCCATTGCTTTAGGTAGATTGGGTCTAGGAGTAGCGGGTGGAGTAGGTGTAGCTGTAGTATGAGGAGTATGAGGAGGAGAAGTGGTATGGGATGTAGAAGGCGAACCAACTGTAGATGGGGGATAAGTGATTATGGGAGAAACAGAAATAAAAGGAGGATCGGACAGCTCATGCGCCGTGATAGTAGATCCAATATGACCAGATATAGTTTCAACGAACTCGGCAAGATTGGTAGCGTGAATATCCGACTGAAGAGATCTTAGGATGAAATTGTCAACCAATTTATTGTGTCTCTCAATTTCAAGAGCAGCTGCGAAATCAGGATTAGGAACTAGAGAATCAAGTGTACTTTCAGATTTGGTTTTGAACAAAGACAACTCAAAACTCTCGTCAAAGTCAATGTCTTCAAGATACTCAAAAATAGCTGGACATGAATGAGATTTGAATATACGACCAGAATTGGAAGCTAGTTTGGAAATCAAGGAACAAATAACCAATCAGCCTGTGAAAACTCTTAACTTAATCATCCGAAAGTTTAGAGTTTACAAATGAACAGGGGTAAAATGCAATTGAAGTGCTGTATTCACAAGCTCACGGAGATTAACTGAAGCAGCGTTTATCTACTTCCGCTAATGCAAAGCAAAAGCGTTTCAAAGGCTACCTGGCGTAACTTCAGGCTCCGTCTAAGACTTATGAGGCAAACACATCAATCAACAGACAAGTTTGTTCTCCCCAGTATGGTCGCCAATATGTTAGCGCTTGAAATTTCACCTCAGGCTGAGAAAGGTAAACTCCAAGGCAACATCAAACCACTTAGCCTCGTAGCTAGCCCTATGGGCAGGAGAGGGCTCTCTCCGGTCTATCTCAGTAAAGATCTTCAATGGGCGAGATGACCAATAGGGAAACACTGATTTTAGGCTAGTAAACTGATCAAGAGGTTTAAATTTGAGATTTTTAAAGTTTTGGTGGAAAATTGGGGAATGGCAATTTCGGGTGCCTGGATTGGACGCAGTTTTCGCAGGGGTTCTTTGGGGCAAGGTAGGAGACAGTATTGATGCCTTTGATAGGGGGATGGATGAGAATGACCGGTGAGGAGTTAAGGAGAGCAAGAATAACCTTGAATTCCCCTTAAACAGTTGAAAACATTGATATTAAGCAAACTTAAAAGCAGAGCATGACAGTCATGAATTCTACTTTAACACTTCATTTGCCTAATTTGTAGAAGGAAAAGTAAGGAAATGATTCACATAACACACTTACAAGTACAAAGAGAAACACACCATCAACATGTGACCACAAGAATCCCAAAAAGGACTGCAAAACCCTGGTCTTCCTTTGCCAAAAATTGCAGAGATACAGTGAGTAATACAATAAGAGCTTCTCCCTCAAGAGTCCAACCATGAAAATGAGCAAGAAAGTACATAATATAGGCCATCTAACATCTTTCCCTGCCTCTAGGGTCGAGCTCACTATCCTAGGAGCTGTTTCAACCAATTCTAAACTAAGCACTGAAAACTAGGCAATCAAAACAACTTGCCTCTATAAGCTAGGAAACCAATTCATTCATTACATTTTACCTATATGATGAATGAATCTTCTATAAGAGATAAATAAGTGCCTAAACATCATAAAATTACATCATTTACAACAAGGAGGATGAAAATCAACTCCCAAAAAGTCAAATCTAGTCAAACTGCGTTTTGCTGAGCTGTAGGTTGATTTCCTGTTCAAACTGCCTGATGGGTCGCGCGCAATTCCTGGACGGGTCGCGCGCCTTTGGAGGCACTTTTGAGGCACTTCCAGGTGTCCAAATGAGGCAAAAGTGGGCTTGTTGGAAAGGTCTGGATGTCTACTTTCCAACCCAAGTGGAAATTTCTGAATTTGGTTGTCATTTCCCCTCCAAAATTGCAATCTCCCAAGACTGTTTCCTGTGTGTCAAAAATGTGGCAGAATGTCATTTTTTGCTTGTTTTTTGACTTTCTGGAGGCCCAAAACTTGGTGAAATTTCTTAGTAATGGCTGAGCAAGTGTAACTTTCCATGACAAATCCAGAAATTCTGAGTTTTCCCAAAATGGAGTTGCTAAACGAAAGGGTCGCGCGCGGCACGCAACCCATCGGTGAAGAAAACCTGTTTTTTTGCCAGAAAAATAAAAAATGACCCAAAATGCTCAATTTTTTTTGAAATTTGTGCTGTAGTTGAGTTATTTAGTATCATGCTCCTTCAAAGAAGCCTCAGCCAAGATATGGAGGGGGTCGGGCCTTTTCCTTTGTTTTTGTGCTTTGACCAACCGTCTTTGGAGCACTTTCATTCTTGCCTTGCATACGTGCATCCGCGCCCAATAATGATTTTTCATGTTCCTGAGCAAGTTCTTATCTTGGTTGGCCTTGGCCAGCAACCTCTCCAAATGAGCATTGACCTGAAGAAGCATAGCCTCTCGCTCAACGGGTACCAAATCGCCGGGTCTCTTTCGAGCCAAGTTGCGGTCCTCATGGATCCTCCGCAACTCATCTAGAGTGTGCTCCTCCTCAAGTTGCTTGTTGCGCTGCTCCAAGTAGGTGATGGTCCAATTTTCCATGTCCAATCTTTGCTGCAATGAGTCATTTTCAGCTCTAAGATGCTGAATGATCTCCTTTGACTCTAGGCTAGGAGAAATAATGTCAAGATCAACCACCTCTATGCCTGGAATACCTGATGGCCCCTCATCAATCTTGGGCTGTTTGCCTCTCTCTGGTACCTGTGCTGCTGAAGAAGGCGAGGCCCCTTCCACCTGGTGTGGAGATAACACTCGCTGAGCTGATGAAGATGGCGAGACCCCTTCCACCTGATGTGGAGAAAATACTCGCCGAGCTGCTGCAAATAAGGCCCTGTGGCCTCTCTGATAAGTGACCAATGGAGGAGAGCTGACATGTCTAGTCTCAGGGATATCATGCTGCTGTGATGGTCCTCCCTCCTCATGAACAATCTCAGGATGTGGTGGTGGTGCTGTGAAAAACTCATGAGAGATAAAATCCTCCCATTGGATTCCATGCTGAGCCAACTGATGTATGACCACAAGCTGGATCAAGCCATAATGATAAAGGCTCCTATATTGTTGTGG